>JAPDOI010001284.1:0-198798 GCA_029168955.1 Aplectana chamaeleonis | reverse complement strand
CCGCCGACTATGACGGGGGCGGCACGGCTGGGCTTTTGCGTCCCGCATGTGCCTTAGGGGGTGCATATTGGAGCGATACAGAAAGGGGCAAAGGGGTGCCTAAACCGGAGCACCAAAAAAGAACAGAAGTGCATGTTCTGTCGAATTTCCGGAAAAAATTAATACGCTACTATTCTTCTGATTCGTCATATCTTCTTACCCACGCTTCTTGGATCAAACACTAAAGAATTCAAATTATTGATAGAGATGCAGGATTTGTGCTCGCAATAATTCACCAGTTGCCTGCTGTCGAAGTTAGTTTCGATGAAGGAGTAAACACTACTCATTATCTTGTAGCAAGTAAGGATTGATGTGGTGTCATGTTTTTTTGGTGCAACGTTCGTGATGATTACGCGGGTGGCCTACCGATTCGAGGCAAAGATACAAAGACAGCGCCCAGAAAAAGCTATCGTTCAAGTTCAAAAAGATTAGCCTGAAGAAGAAAAAGCTGATGTAAGGCCTAGGTCGCTCATTTTGAGCCGGTCGAAGCAAGGCTTATCAGACTTATCATGTCCAAAATCTTCTGATCACTGTTATACTTTACTACATGACCGACCGCTCACTGCTTACTCCGCGGAGTCATCCGAGCAGGCTAGCATTTATTTCGACAGTTTAAAAGTACAGATAGCACAGTCAGCATCACAACTTCAGATGTTAATAGATTTTTTATTCATGAGAATGTGACTTATGAAAGCGACGCAAAAGCCAAAATTGAAGACTACAAGTTACTATAAGAAAGAAGTGAATGACCGTGTCGTCCCTCATTGAGAAGTACCCCGATCGCAAAACCCAGAGTTTTATCACAGCAGAATGCCCGCAATCTCTCCAAAGACTAAGCTAGCCGTGCGATCTGGTGTTTGTCCGCAGCTACACAACGCGCACTGGAGTGGACGCGCGCACAATATTAATTGAAAAATGTATTTTATTACAGAACGGGGCGGAGAAAATGATTGAAACTGGAGTAAATGGAAGGAACTGAAATAGGATTCTTTCATTGTATCCAGTATAGAAATTTAATGTAAACAAACTATGTTGGATCAGAGTGAATTTTTCGGACGTGATAAGATTCATTCAAATGAACCTAGTTGGTTAAAAACATATAAACATGAGAACTAAGAGCATTGTGAGAAAGATGAGAATCTGGCCAAACATTTTAATAGCAATAGGTTTGATATTCAATGTGATTTAAGGACCTTAAAAAAATCGTCCCGGTTTTGTCCCGGTTTTCAGGGTAAAACCGGGACGAGGTATAAGATCCTTAAATCACATTAAAAACTCGATCCCATTGAAGCTAAAATGTTTGCCAGACTCTCCTCTTTCTCTGAATATCCTTTAACTCTCAGTTTAATGCTAGTTTTTGATCAACTAGGTTCGTTTGAATGAACATTATCACAGCTAAATATTTTACCCGCTCTAACTTTGTTTATTTACATTAAATTTCTAAAATAGACACATCCAGAATAGACTACCTCTACCATCTTCCATTTCCTTCAGTTTCAATCCATTTCCCCTCCCCGTTCTGTAATAAACTACATTTTCTAATAATATTATGTGTGCGTCCATTCTACATGTGACACTATGTAATTAGACCTAAACCCACTATCCTTTAACAAGCCGATTTTTAGAGGATCTCAGCACTCTAGGAGTGTAAAACTCAGGTTTTCTACTCAGCTCTGAATCCACATGAATCCTAACATTTGTTCCCACAGCACAAAATAGTTCTGATTTCCACATCAGAACAATCAAACCTAGATTAGCTAATCCTTTATAGGTTTGTAGAGACCTTCGACAGGAAACGTTAATTATCGCAATAGAACTAGTTCTGTTTTTGGTAATTGTTCAATTTGTTTTTGTATTCAAAAATGTTTTATCTTTTGTCATAACTTACCGTCTTACTAACAAATTTTTTCCTCATGGGGTTGTTTTGAAGTTCAGAAATTACACTCCCTTTTTGTTTCACGCCATTTTCGAAATTTTCTCTATTCAGTGCTTTTTTATACTCTTGTTTATCAAAATCAGGAAGTCAAGATCATGGCTGTCCAACTATTCGGAAAACAGCTGATTTCGATTTCCCCATAGGGGTGCCTAAAATTACCGAGCTAAAGCGGGTGCATATTCAGAATCGCCAGTGCCGGAACGTGTACCAGCCCGGCCGTAGCAACAACACGCTCCTAGTACGCTTTTTTGTTATTATGCAGGCTGCTTTGCAGAAGCATGCAGCAAGGAAATTCATGCATTATGTTGAACATTCCTCAAAAACCGTGTTGATACTGATGCTTTCAAATCGATTACTCATCAGTCTGCCTACACGTACCAGGGGTGTGCGGAAAATCTTTTTCAGTGAAACTTTTTACCGAAACTATTTACTCGAGAAATTTTTCAGTAAATCCGAGTATGAACAGTAAATGGGGTCTGATTAAAATTTCTGGATCCTCGATTTCACAACATATTCCGTCCAACTATAGCCTATCCAATACAAGCAGGTCAGACGTAGTGTCACAAACGCTGTCGTTCTCTGGGCCTCATTCCTGGCCCGCATTTGCGGACTACGGCTATTCCATCATGCGACACGTGTTACATCGTGCTGGTACCAAATGGTCCCGGCACGATTCAATTCCCCTCTCCCAGTACACGATCATCACACGTATTGCATGATTACAGCAGCCGTAGTCCGCAGGTGAGCATCAGAATTCGGCCCAGAGAACGACAGTAGCGTATGTACATAGTAAACCCACTTATTCACTGCTGAATGCCATTTATACAATACCCGCGCTAAGTTTTGTAAAAACGGGAACATTTTGCCAAACTTGGCAAAAAACGTCCGATACTTGTAACTTTTTCGAAACTAAGACTTTTTGAATTCTGACTCTGAGAAAACTCGCCCTGAACGAGCCGTGAACCATACCGCGAACCTCGTGCCTGCCTGGTAAATCTGCCGAAAACCTACCGCGAAGTTTCTCAGAACCTGCCTCGAACACCTCCCGGCACTGCGGGATGTTCTTTTTGTATTAATTCCTCGAGCTGGTGCGAGCCTGCCGCGTATCTGCCGCCAACATTACAACAAGCGATGTTACTCTCTGCCGCGAACCTGCCGCAAACCTGCCGCGTATCTGCCGCGACCTCATCTGAACTGGGTTTATTATTCAAGATCTTAATGAGGCCAAATCGTCAATAGTGGTTTGTTACATGTTTCGTGAAATCCTGATAACATTGATGATAATCCGCTTCACTTCACCAGTTGGAATCCTACAATCTATGTCTCACTTCACCATTTCTTTTCCTGCAAAGGTGCTTCTTTTCTCCTTTATCTTTCTCTGTGTTCGGTTATGCTTAGTTTTCTCACTTCAACGTCTCGACAAGCGGCTAAATCTACGCTCTGACATCCGGCGTCAAATATGGTAATGGCTTGCGCCACTCGCGAACGACACATCCTAAATGACGGCGACCTTCAAAATTGCGCTTTGCCGCATTGGGCCATTGTTATACCTCCAGTCTGCGGAGCAGGTAAGCTCTCCACAATAACCGAGGGAGGAGTTGTCCCGCCATGGCGGCTGAATTCCACTCGGGACCACTTCGCTTGCATTGAGGCGCGTGACGTTTCAAACCGTGCAAACAACGACACAACTCCTCCTTCGGTGTGTAGACAGCCCCTGTCTCCCAGTCTGCGACCGCGCACAGGCTCGTTCATCTACGAGATAAACGTGTCAGGACCCACACTTTCACCATAAAAAAGCTGTCGCAGGAACACTTTGCATGCAGAAGGTCGCGTCGCAGGATTGATTGTAATGGCACAGCACAACTGGCCTTTCAGAGATCTGCGACGTCGCTCGGGTCTGCGACCGCGACAGGGCTGTGGCTTAGAGTACAAACAATGGCCTTGTTATGGTGAAATCTATCGGAAAGATATTTTTACGTTGACGTATGTTCCTTAAAGATGTAAAAACGATGAAATCAGAAATTATAGGCATGTGAAATATGGCAGAAGGTACAATTGTTGTGGGAAGATGAGTGTTCTGCTGATGATGATTATATGAATGATGATGAAAAAATTCTAATTTCATAGTTTTTGCACCGTCTAAAGAACATACCTCAACGCAATCAGTCAGTTGCTTAATCAGTTTTGTCGTTCCGAAAAGAGAGGGCGTTGCTACTCGCCCAAACTTTTTGTCTTGTTGGTACACTCTTCATATGAACGTATGTGAAGTTTCATTTCAATCTGTCAACACTCATTCTTTGATTTACAAGCCATTTAGTTTCGCCGTGTCGACAGCAATGGAAATGGAAAAAAATTGAACATCGTGCAGTGGATAAAATTTCTTAATTTTTTTGGAAGGTGTAGCACACAAAACGAATTCACGAACTGAATGTTAAAAGTGTATAATGATTGTTCTAACCTCACAACTAGATAACAGTAGAAAAGATGGGTTGCTGAATTTAAACGTGGTCGTACAAACCTTGAGAAGCGATCCACGTGAAGGACGTCCCAAAAAGCGCACTCAACACCAGAAATCATAGTCCAAAAATTCCTGAAAGTTTAGGTTCCTGGCAAAAGTAAAGATTTGGCATGGTCATAAAAATACACTCGAATAGTTAAAAAGGAAAGATAAGAAAAATAGAAAAAGGTTTGAAATATTCCTGAGAACGATTTGGCGTAGACTGAATGCTTACAGTTTTCCATGGGAAATGAAGTGAAATCAGTTGAAAGTATGATTTGGCAGTCGAGTTTGAACCAACTAGTTGATAAGAGTTGTGCAAAACGAGAGATCGCTTAACATATCTGTAAGCTTATCCGTAGAACATATCAAAAAGCGAAATCACGCGTGTTGATTTTGCTTCATCTAATACGTGAATACCGCCGCATTACAGCAGCTCCTGAAAAAGTTTTGATGCATTCCCATTTCACGCGTGATTTTCGCTGATATGTTCCACGGATAAGCTACTAGCGAATTTACAAGGCGATCTCTCAGTTTTGCACAACTCTTATCAATAGCTGAATCTGAAACCTGACTGCCAAATCATTACTAACCATTTTCACCTTCATTTCCTAAAAATGCAAATTCATTCTACGCTAAATCGTTCTGAATATTTCAAAAACCTTTTTCATTTTTCTTTATCTTCCTTTAATTAACTGAGTATATTTTATGACTATGTTAAACTCTTTACTTTTGCCAGGAACCTGAACTTTCAGAAATTTCATTTATTTTTCCTAAAGCGTTTCTTTTCTAACATGATTTAAGCCTGGTGGTGTTAGATGAAAGTAAACCCACTGACGTGTCCTGTGTCCCGCCTTCTATGACGTCCTGCGCACTCCAACTATTAGACTGCAGGCACTTTCTAATGATCACGTCCCTGCACACACGCCCACTGGGATGTCCTGCACCCTTCCACTTGATAGTCCTACACACTTTCTATAAGGTACTGCACACTCCCACTATAGTCCTACAGCACTCTCGCTGATGTCCTGCAACACTTTCTATGACAACCTGCAATAAGACTCCACTGAATGTCCTGCACTACATTCTGTTACATCTTGCACACTCCCACTGATGTCCCCGTGCATACTTTCTAGGGCGCTTCATGCGCACACCCATTTGGGTCAACCGCACACTTTCTACGGCGTGGTCTGCACGCATTGACCCATTTAGGTCTCCGCACACTTTCTACGGCCATGGTCCGGCACTCCCCACTTGGGTCCCGCACACTTTCTGCCAAGCGTCCATGCGCACCCAGCCATTTGGGTCCGCGCACGCTTTCTATGGCGTCCGGCGCATGCTCCACGTGGGTTCCGCACACTTTCTACGGCGTCCGGCGCACTCTCATTTGGGTCCCGCACACTTTCTACAGGCGTCCAGCCTCCGCTCTCATTTGGGTCCCTGAAGCTTTCTACGGCGTCCGGCGCCCACTCTCATTTGGCCATCCTACACACTTTCTACGGCGTCCGGCATACTCCACTTGGATCCCACACACTTTCTACGGCGGTCCGGCGCACTCTCCATTCGGGTTCCACACACTTTCTAGGGCGTTCTGCGCACACCCCTTTTTAAGGTCCCGCACACTCTCTACGGCGTCCGGCATGTTCTCCCACGTGGGTCCACCATTAATTTTCTAGGCGAGTTCTGCGCCCACCCATTTGGAGTCCCGCACACTTTCTACGAGGCGTCCGGCTCACTCTCATTTGGGTCCCACGACACTTTCTACGGCGTTCTGCGTGAACACCCATTTGGGTCCCGCACACTTTCATACGGCGTTCTGCGCACTCTCATTTGGGTCCCACACATTACGGCGTTCACACACCCATTTAGTCCCACCACTCTTTCTACGGCGTCAGCGCATTTCCACGTGGGTCCACGCACTGAATGTTCTACGGCGTCCGGCGCACTCCTCATTTGGGTCCCGCACACTTTCTACGGCGTCCGGCGCACTCTCATTTGGGTCCCGCACACTTTGGCGGGCGTTCTGCAGCACCGCCTGAACCCAAGATATTTTACAGGTCCCGCAACACTGGCCTAACCCACACTGAGTGCTCGTGTAATAACTACTGGTCCCACTCTCTACGGCGTCCGGCGCGCTTCAACTCTTCGTTTAACCCATTGCTAAAATTTCAAACCATTTGGGTCCCGCACACTTTCTACGGCGTTCATGTGCCCACCCATTTGGGTCCCGCACACTTTCTACGGCGTCCGGCGCACTCTCACATTTAAAGGTCCCGCACACTTTCATTACGGCGTCCGGCGCACTTGGCCATTTGGGTCCCGCACACTTTCTACGGCGTCCGGCGTGTCACTCTCATTTGGGTCCCGCATTAACTTTCTACGGCGTCCTGCACACTTTCATTTGGGTCCAGCACATCTTTCTACGGCGTCCGGCATACTCTCATTTGGGTCCAACACGCTACCGGCGTCCGGCACTCTAATTTGGGTCCCGCATACTTGTTGTACAGCGTTCTGCGCACACCCGTTTGGGTCCCACACATTTACTACGGCGTTCTGCGCACACCCATTTGGGTCCCGCACACTATCTACGGCGTCCGGCGCATTCCCACGTGAGCCCCGCACACTTTCTACGGCGTCCGGCGCACACCCATATGGGTCCCACACACTTTCTACGGCATTCTGCGCACACCCATTTGGGTCCCGCACACTTTCTACGGCATCAGGCGCGTTCCCACTTGGGTCCCGCACACTTTCTACAGCGTTCTGCGCACACCCGTTTGGGTCCCGCACACATTTACTACGGCGTTCTGCGCACACCCATTTGGGTCCCGCACACTTTCTACGGCGTCCGGCGCATTCCCACGTGAGTCCCGCACACTTTCTACGGCGGTCCGGCGCACTCTCATTTGGGTCCCACGACACCTTTCTAGGGCGTTCTGCGCACACCCATTTGGGTCCCGCACAATTTCTACACACGGCGTCCGGCGCGTTCCCACTCTGGGTCCCGGCCACACTTTCTATGGCGTTCCTGCGCACACCCATATGGGTCCCACACACACTTTCTACGGCGTTCGTTGCGCACACCCATTTGGGTCCCGCACACTTTCTACGGCGTCCGGCGCCTACTCCTACTTTGGTCACAACACATGTTCTACGACGTCTTTCGCACTCCTGCTGGGGTCCCGCACCAGTATCTACGGCGTTCTGTGGCGCACTTCTGGAGTCACACCGTGCGCTCGTTTCAAAAAGTACTTCCGAGATCCCGCCGTATTGATTTGAACGTTGCCCCGTCAAATCTCTGGAGCAAAAGCCTATCAGTAACGGTGTTTATTCTCACTAGTTCATTTTTTACGAATAAGCAAACGTCCGGTTGGTTTTTAATAACATGTTTACGTGTTTTTGTCTCTTTCTTTACCCCCTCAATTTTGAGGTTCCGCGAAAATTGAGCTACCAACATCACAAGAATTTGACCCAGGAGCTAGGGTGCAAAGCAACTAGAGCCAGCTTCCTGGCCCAAAATGAGCTCTCTAATGCTCAACGATTAAAGTGTCACTCCAACAAGATCACGTGAACGCCAACTGATAAAAAAAAGAGAGATGAACATTTTTTCGACCAAAATGACGTGGTTTTGAGCACTTTTTCTCTTCAATCTTAGGTAACCATTCCGGATCATTTTAAATGAAAACAGTTATTCACCTTTCTAAAGTGTATTAAATGCAAAAAAGAACGGTCTTCCCTACGTTTGACTCATGGACCCTGATACTGAGATCAGGGGGTTGCGCGCGATGGCGAATCAAAGCCAAATTCTGGTGAGCGCTTCGCGCTCACCACAATACAGGATATGGTTTTGGAAGATCGTCGATTGACCGAGAGAAATTTAGTAGAGACTTTACACATCTCATTAGGCAGTTTGAGCCATATTTTGAGTTAAATTTTGGGTTTTAGAAAGCTGTGTGCACAATGGGTGCCGCATTCGCTAACAATGCAACAAAAACACATTCGAATGCGACTTTCTCAGCAACATTTGGAGCGTTTTGAAAATGATAAAGTGGATTTTGTGCGTCGATTCATCACTATGGATGAGACTTGGATTTTTTTCTGGTTTTTTTAAGTGTATTAATGTTCAGGGAGATTATACTGAATAATAAAGTGCATTTTGAACCATAAAAGTTGTGTTTTTCTTGTTGAACGACAAAACTTATTGAACAACTTGGTAGAAAATAGTTTTCCGATAGATTTTTACCACAGCAATGCGGCGAAGCGCAATTTTGAAGGTGGCCGTCATTTATGGTGTGTCGTCTGCAGTAGCAAGCGACACACCATAGTTCACGTCGAATGTCAGGCTTCAGTGCTGTATTTCCATTCACCATTGAGCCCTTTTTCATCTCTTTCATACGTTTTTCCTCGTCTCCTACACATTTTTGTCCTTAGCAAATTATTTTATCTTCAGCAAATTAAGCTGGCACCGTACGATGCGCGGAGCAGTGCATGTGGAAATAGCAGGCCTGATCTATGGTTGAACGAATTGGAGGGAAGCAGTTTCCCACAGAATATGCGTCCGCATTGCTTACATTGGGTCACCTACACCACAAAACTGTTGCGGTAGTTGACCGGTAACGCGCACGTTGAACGGCTGATCGAACCCGCGCGGCCTACGATACGCCTCTGTGCTGGATGGACAGACGATTAGTCAGACCAAGCTCACACAGGCGCTCCTGTCATTGATTGACGTGCCTTGGAGCCGAATCGCCTCCTTTATTTGAGGTGAGGGAAAAACGATAGAGGGGCTTTATCCCCTTCTTAAATTTTGGCAGCTGACAAGCTTGCCAGCGGGGAAGCATGAAATTCATGCTTCAAGTATAAGCAATATTACGTCGGCGCCTTGAAGCTGCCGAGTCGGCGCCTTGAACTTGCCGAGTCGGCGCCTTAAACTTGCCGAGACGGCGCCTTGAACCTGCCGAGGCGGCGCCTCGAACCTGCCGAGTCGGCTCCTTGAACCTGCCGAGTCGGCGCCCCGACCCTGCCGAGTCGGCTCCATGAACCTGCCGAGTCGGCGCCTGATAGGCTACGACTCGGAAGGTTTGCGGGAGATTTGCGGCCAGTTTTCTCAGAGTGAAAACGCTATCATATTCACAGCTCAAATGCCTTCTTATCAATGAATTTTGTGGACCTGAGTTCTCTACAAACGCTTTGTTTTTGAATGAAATTACTTTTACGAACGTTGCTCAAGAACGTCACGCGCGGCAAAGTGCGGCGAAACTTCTAGTAGTAACTGTAGAAGTCATAGAAGAACAATCTCTATGTTTTCTTCGTAAATTAGATGCAGGTGGCGCCATCTCGAGATTTGTGCTGATTGAATTTTCTAACTTCTTCATTTAACATTTTAGAGCTTTCGCGAACTTTTTCAGGATGATCTCAAGCGTGTTTAGTGAAGGATTTCTAGATTCTACCTGCATTATTCTTGAGATTGTCAAGCCTGCATCTAATTCATGAAGAAAATGTAGAGATTGCTCTTCTATTACTTCCACAATTACTACTCAAAGTTTCGCCGCGCGCGACGTTTTTGATAAACGACCGCAAAAGTAATTTCATTTAAAACGAAGCTATTGTAGAGAACTTTCGGTCCACAAAGTACATTATCTGGTGGAAATTCAAGCTGTAAATGTGATAGCGTTTTCAGGATTCAGAAAAATCCTCGTTCAAAAAAGTTACGGGCATCGGATTTTTTGCCAAGTTTGGCAAATGCTCCCCGTTTTTACAGAACATAGCGCGGGTACCGTGTTTTTTGGTTTGCCGGATAGAGGAACACTTCGTTTAGTTGGGAAAAATCACTAAGGAACTGATGGGAGTAATATGAAACGCCTCAGTTTTTGATTTTAAGGTTGATAGAGCTTTCGGCTCTGCCAAAACACTATAGTGGAGTCCACTCAGAACGTCGGAGGGTCGCGCCCCCGTACCCACCACTCAGCGAGGCGAGGCCCCCCTCCGCGCCTGGCGCCCAACAGGTCCGCGCCAGCCCCATAGGCGCGGGGCCCGGACATTCTAGAAAAAAGGGCGCGGGGCCCGGACGATTTCTATTATTATTGAATCAGCCCTCGCCGTTTTCGCTCGTTTTTCCCCCGTAAGAAGAAGAATCGATCATTTTCGATTCCTACAACTTGGGAGAATGATTTATTACTTAAATGACGTATTAATTTTGTAGAAATCATTAAAATAACTAAAATTTTTATTTCACAACCGAACAATAAATTTCCTAGGCATAACAAAAATCGTAATGTTACTCGCTAGCGCTCTACTCTTCACAACTTCACCGGTTGTAGAAACACGTAAACAGAAATACACGTATATCGAAATACACGCAAACAAAAATGCTTCCAAGAGGAGGCAAACATATGCAACACCTAAGTAGAACAAAAACATCCTAACGTAATTTCCTTGCACCCTAATCTTCACCAGTTTGAGGAACACGTAACCAGAAATACACGTATATCGGAATACACCAAAACGAGATCCTTCTCGAGAAGGCAAACATAATAACTAGGTATTACTAAAAAAATCTAATCTTTCCCCTAAAACTATAATCTTCGCCAGTTTCAGAAACACGAAAACATATGTGCTTGTACTGGGGACAGAATATTTTCGAATAATGCTATCAATTGTTTCGTCACCAGTGAATTTTTCGCTTCAATCTCGGAATGATTCGATCTCTCTTTGGTTTTCGGACACCAGTTAAAAGAACCACTTTTTAGAATCAGTAACAGAGAAATTTTTCGCATTCACAGAAACAAAACTAGTGGGAAGTTTTTTCTCAACTTGGTGTCTGAAAACCAAAGAGAGATCAAATCATTTCGAGATTGAAGCAGAAAACTGATTGATTGGGTTTCTCGAAAATATTCGGTCCTCACTCTAGTATACACGTAGATCAAAACACACGAAAAACAGAAAGTTCTTTTCAGAGGAGGCAAACATAACAACCAATTTGAAAAATTCGCTCACAAAAACAATCAGGTGTGTATGCAGAGTGGAGCCCAACCCCCTACGAAAACGCAATTAACACAATGTCAAGAAAATCGTCTCCGAAAAGTCGTTTTTGTGTTTCCAAGCCGCTTCCTTTTTTTGATTATCTCCACATCGCTACTCCGCTCCAACCCAGCACAAACAGTATCCGCAACATCAAAAACGAGCGAATCCCTCACATAAAAATGCTCAAGAAACGAATCACTCGTTTGCGCCGCAGTCATCATCTTCCTCGTAGGGTGCATCCACCACTTCTTCAAAGCGCACATCTTCGACTTCTTCGTTTTCCACTGTGTCCTGCCTTGCGGTCTGCACGTTTTGGCCATAATGCTGAAAAACACATTCAAATTAACGGCATAATCACAACAAATGAATAGCAAACGAATCTTTTAACAAACTCACACTTCTAGGGATCCATTTGTGCTGTCCTCCATCGCTTACGAATGTCACTCCGCGAACATCGCGCCTGGAAATTATATGATTCAAATATTTTAAATTAATAAATACCTGTATATATGAACAAAACCTCACAGCGCCTTCTGCAGGGCTTTGAAGACCTGCTTCCTCCATAATAGACGATGCTGCACCATGGCATCAAAAGCATTCAATCGTTCTGCTTCGGAGCTGCCGAGAGATTGGTAGAATCTGAAACGGAGCTGTTTGACGCTGCAATGGTTTCTGGAAGGAAAGAACATTACGTCGATTGAGCTGTGTTTACTAAAACTCCTGCTCGCAACTCGTCGTGGCCAAACCCTCTGAGGTCCTCGACAAAATCTAAAGATCAGTTATATAAATCTCATAAATGAGAACTTCTACTAAAAGGAAGTTTTATAACCTATGAGGGCATCCTGTACTGAAGTCGGCATGTTCCTCAAGGTCACCTCCCTTCCATTTTTTCCCATAATTCTCACCGAATATTCTTGAATTTTTGTCGGTGGCCAGGTAATCTGGAAAAAACAAGGAGATTGAGGTGGAACCAGACGACAAGTTCCTCACAGTTTATTGGTATCCGATGTTAAATTCTGCTCAAAAGTTTTCGATGTTGTGTTTCGCTCAACAATTTTGATGTCTGTGGCACAGATATGAATGTATACACAGCACAAACGGTGCTACGTGGGAAGGGGTGGGGCCACCATGGCGCGATGGACTTGGTCACGCCCATTTTACTGTGCCGCACTAAATTTGAGCACCTACCCGCGGTTTCCCTCCTCTGCCAAAATCAGGAGAGTCATTGCGGCACGGAAAAATGGGCGTGGCCAAGTGCGATACAACAGTGCCCCCCCCCTTTCCCACAAGTCGCCAGTAAACCTACAACACAACATTTGGCTGCTGGGCACCCGCGGTACCATAAAGGGGGTGACCCCGCTAGAGAATAGCAATTTTTGGCCAGGGCTTCATAATTTCGCGACAGAGGGCTATCTATCTTTACTCTCGCAGATCCTTACGCTTTTCTGCGCCGGAAAGTGGAGGAAAGAGAAACAATAAAAGACTAAATTGTCCTAAATCCTATTCATGGACAGCGGATAACACACCGTTTTCGTCATTCAAAGCACCGCACACGTTATTGTTTGCACTTTGGCCTATATGTTCAGTTCATCATCAGGAGCTCGTAACAACACTGATTGATAGCGGTATCAATAGTCGCCAGTAAACCTACAACGGAATATTTGGCTGCTGAGGACCCGCGGGACCATGAAGGGGCGACCCCGTTGTACAGATTGCCGTTTTACTGTATTTCTTCAAAGAGCACCGTTTCTTCTGCTTGATCATCCGTTTCGAAAGTAACCCGAAGACTGTTTCGTATAATATCGTCGAGTACAGTTGTGAAGACATTGTTACCAAAGTGTACTGAACATCACAACAAGTATAACGGTTGTCGGCTAGCCGAATATTCAAGTTTTATGGAAACATCAGTTTGGGCAAAGGGCTCTAGATTTTGAATGTTTCAGAAAAACATCCCAACTCAGACCTAAAAAGCTCGACCATTGAGGAAATTTGCGATTTATTGGACCACTGTAGGATAGAACTCCAATAATTCATATTAATGAATTAATTTTCCATGACACCCACGAATGCTTCCTGGAAGTCAAAATATATAGTGTCACAACGACGCTTTACAGTTAGCGACAGGGCCCAATCACTCAAACTTTCGAGCAGATTGGACTCTGTAACTCCTCCCTTGATGAGCTAACGCGACGGCGTTCTTCAGTATTGGAGTGACCAAACCGTATTTATACGGTGTCACTGAATATGATTCAGGGAATTCTCCCTTTCATTGGTTCCCTTTCCTGCATGGTCTTAATTACAAGCGTAAAGATCTGCGACGGTGAAGATAGACAGCGCTCTGTTGCGAAAGGATGCGGCGCTGGCCAAAAATTGCGATTCTCCAACGGGGTCACACCCTTTAGGGTCCCGCGGGTCCCCAGCAGCCAAATGCTGCTTTGTGGGTTTACTGGCGACTCTCACATAGCACCGCACAAACCCACCAAGTGAGAGGTATATGAAAAGAAGAATGAAAAACATTCACAAAAACTGCTGAAGTAGGATGATCATATTAAAGGACTCAATTGTGCCCGGGCGCACGGCCCTCCGTATTCCACACAGGATCAAGCGAGTGAAATTTGGAGACACCCCCGCCTCGCGCCCCTCGATTCCTCCCTCACAAAACATGGCCCCCGCCGCTCGCCCAAGGTCGGAAATTCCCCCGCGCACGGCCCTCCGACGCTTTGAGCACCAAGAGTGTCTCATTTACTTATCAATGAGAAGCGGTCGATTGGAGATCAATGAACATGAAACTCGTTGCAGCACAACCGCTCTCGCTCAATCGGTATCGAGCGTGCTGGTATGGGATTCATTCACACTGATCCCCAGCCGACCGCTTTTTATTGATAAGTAAATGAGACACTCCTTGTGGACTCCACTATATCTCTCTTTTCCACCCAACCTATCATTGGAACGCAACTAGCATTCACGAAAACTCGCCATTAGGTCGTGGAGTACTAGCATAAAGGGGTGGAGTGCCAGCAGTAACAAGGCGTTTAAACTTCTTTTTGATGCTTTTTCACCAACCCTTTTCAACTTCTTGCTACAATGAGGGTCACATCTAGGCCTTCCTTAGGGAAAAAAATCAGGAATCCTTACTTTCACGGTCCCTCCTCTGGGCATACGGAAAACATACTTCCCTCTTCTCTAATGCACAGAAATAGAATTTTTCGTGGTTAGATAGGACTTAAAGGCAGATGAAAAACAAATAACAATGACAATGAAAAACGTTATCGAAAAAACTGCAAAAATCAGCTTAGATATAAAACAGCTCAAAAACTATGAAGGTAGCGCGGTGAAAAACGGGCTAGAATTAGAGTTATTAAGACCCTAAATTTCCAGTTCGTGCACACGTGCACAGAAAGATCACAGTCTCATGCCAATCATTCAAAAATCATCGACACTCAGAGGAAGAAATAAATGCAAATTTACCTAATAAAACAGTTGAACAATGAAAGCAAGCACTTCAACCAATGTTTTTGACTAGATGTGTTCATAAATCCGAAAGTTCATTGATTGAAATTCATGTTCAAGCCAGCTGATGTTCTTGATATTAGAGATCATCGATGCCGATGATGTGGGGTGGACTCGTCCACCATCAAAAGACAAGAAAGTTCAGGCTTCAAATTTGGCCCAGGACAGCTATTTTTTCGCGGTTTTTTCTTATAGGTTCTACTACTCTACTCCCAGAAAAGGGTTTATAGAGGAAAAGAAGACGAGCATATTTGAGCGCGACCACTGCCTTTAAAGGCAGTGTTCACGATGATTGTCGTCTCCGAGTTTTTCACAAAAAAGAATGCGTTGGCTTCTAAGTATTACCTTAATTACGAAGAAACGGCGAGAAACGCATTGAAGCGTTGTGTTTTAGTGACATTATTCTATAACATGGACTAGTTGTCCGGTTGGATGAACATGTTCATGGTGGTTATCACCGGTGAGAAATTGGGTCAGTCGAAAATAGAAGAATACTTTCATGCAAAGCAGGATTATTTAGGACCTTAAAGGCAGTGTTCACGATAAAAAATGTGTTTCAGTTTCCACCAGGAATGGGTAGTGGAGGGGCAAACTGTAACGTTGACGTCGAAAGAACGCATGAAAACGAGCCATGAAAAGCTCTAAAAGAGCCCGAAGTTGCGACTTCGAGCGCAAGGCAAACCCCAAAAGCGCAACATACGCCCACCGACGTGAACAAATGAATGCTCGAGATCGTGAGATGAGCGATGATTTCCAATCATTGGCCCCGTTCTTCCCTTCATTCTCAACTTCTCTCTTTACTCAGGTCAGCTCGCATACATCGGCTGCAAAAGACGGAAGTTACAAGCCTCGGAAAACTCGTCCACCATGTTTCCTTAGCTCAATTTTCGAGGGACCATAACTCCGTTTCCAGAAGGTCTTGTACGATTTCAGAGACATCATTGGAGTCAGCATGGGGCCGTTTTCAAGATAGGCGGGGGGACAGAAAAACGATTTTTATCGTGAACACTGCCTTTAAGGAAAGAACGGAACAATAGAGAGTAGTGAATTGCAAAGGACGGGTTCACAAAAGATTTTATTGCCACAACAAGCAGTTCCTGTGAGAGTAAAGAGGCGAGGTGAGAGTAGAGGATTTCTTGTACTTCTGGTGCCTTTTTCTCAATTTCTACGTCATTTCAGTTCTACCCGGGGCCACTTAATCATTATAGCGAATAATCTCAAAATTGAAGATTATCGTGAACACTGCCTTTAAACCTCTTTCATAGTGTGCCTTCCGACGTCGGAGGACTCCTTATCAAATGTGATAAGCTAATATAGATAAGATGCATAGGGTAGGTAAGATAGATATTCACATTCGACAACGAGTCGTCCGACGTCGGTCAGCCAACTATGAAATAAGCTTTAAACTCTGGTTCATTTCAAGTGAACTCCTGTTTTCGATTATCACAGTGCGGAGCGGTGGCTTTAACGTCGGAACGTCCTTATCACTAGCTATATTTCACCGAGGCCCACCGCTCCGCTACTGGTGATAATCGAAATCGACCGGTCTATAGAGGATTTCCAGAGTCTGACTCCATTCATACTCTTAAGCCTCTTTCACACTTGCCCGACCGACGTCGGACGACTCGTTATCGAAAGTGTAATATCTATCTACCCTACCCTACCCATCTTATCTATCTTAACTTATCAAATTTGATAACGAGTCGTCCGACGTCGGCCGGCAAACTATGAAAGGGGCTTTAGCCGTCTCGATTGGCCATGTGGAGTATGATCTAACACAAATGAAGGCATAAAGATCCATTTTTGGAGAGATAAACTTCCAATCCCTTCAAAAGGAAATAGAAAAAGCCACATGAAAGAAAAGCGCTGAAATCAGTAGCGTGGCAATGTCTACAAAGGTGGTCTCTGTGTGTTCCAACAGGGCATATTCGTGGAATGCAGTCGAGAAATGGGTTGATTGGGCGAAAAAAGTTACCTAAAATTTATCGGTGAAAACCTCGGTAAATTTCAAGATTGAGTCGGTAAATCGGTAAATGAAAATTTACCGATTTACTAAAAAGTACCAGTAAATCCGGAAAATCGGTAAATCGGCAAAGTGTAAATGCACACTTCTGCTACGTACCCCTAACCGACTTTGCTGCCTGCCCAATTTATCGCATGCGACCATTGGCAGTGATACTACTGACAATGAGACAGTGATGAATGAAAACGCTCTCCGGCTCACAGCTCTCTTATTTGTGAACCGTTTTATACCAAAATGTTATGCTAGGTGCAGCTAATGTCTTCTCTAAAATCTGTATAAAGAATCAAAGAAAATTTACTTTGAAAATTTTATACTATAATTTATAAAAATCTAATTGTCCAGAAGTTCAAAGTGAAACCAAGCCATTCCAGCCGCGGAGCAACGTTACCCCATATGTCGAATTTCAGATACATACCTAAACAGCACCAGCCACGAACGGATTTTTTTCACAATTTCGGAAATCGGAAGGCTAAAAACCATCGGAGAACAGAATTCCGCTCGTCCTTTATCAGCTCCCTAAGTCACCACCGTCCACTATCACCTTCACTAGCATATCTCAAATAAGAAATGAGGCATAGTCTACCGTAGTTGGCATGAGTGGCAGTCCCCTAATTCGGTAATTTATAATTTTGTGCCTTCTGGGAAACACAGTCGGTGGCAGGGAAAACATACAAAGCAGACAGAGAGTTCAGGGACCGTAGCTTAATCATTTTGTTGCTTTCAGAGGAGCTGATAGACGAGATTGTCGGTGCCATTTCCGACATGCGCGATTCCGCTCCGGTAGCTTTGTTAGAGGTGTCGCCCGTAGACGGTGAGCAGAAGTAGAGAAGACTCGTCTTTATGTGCCAATCAGCAGATGTCCATCGCTGCCTGTGAGAGCCAACCGCACTCTCCATCACATTCTCCACACGTCGGTCTCCATTCCACTGAATCTCATCATTTTTTTCATTTCCACTATCTCTCATCGATGATCTCATTGTTTATTGTCGTTGCTTTTCTTTCTTACTTTCGGCGATTGTTTGCTGATTGATAGCAGAAGGAATGTAGTTTTACAGAATGACTATCATTCGGATATTTTCTTGTACGGTTTCATCACGTCACACTTACTGATAAAGCTCCGTTGTTGGGTGCAGTATTTCAGAGAATGAAGAAATAATGTTTACTTGGAGAAGAGCGGCAATCACATTGTTAACATGATGCCTCAAGCTTTGGTTCACTTTTGTCAGGGTTGATTTGATTTGCTTTATCACGATGCTTAGACAATCGTATGAAAGCAAGAAAAACATTGATGAGATACATCACAAAACAAAACATACAAATTTCAACGAGAAAGTTAGTCCAGGCAACTCTGCACCGTGAAGAAGCTTGGATTTAGCAATGCGCTTGAACCTTGGAAACTCCATTGTCTCGGAAATCGAACTCATAAGCGCATTGTACGCTGACGCGGCCCTGATGAAAAAAGAGTGTGCTGTAGTGTATTTTTTGTCTACTTATCCTTATTTTTAATCGAGGTCTCTCGTCCTTGATCGAAGGAGCTTAAGAATTGTGAGAAATTAATGTTCACTTTGAAATCCAAAAGCTTGTACACCAGGCACACATCAAACAACTA
Source organism: Aplectana chamaeleonis (assembly GCA_029168955.1). Lineage (NCBI taxonomy): Eukaryota > Metazoa > Nematoda > Chromadorea > Rhabditida > Cosmocercidae > Aplectana > Aplectana chamaeleonis. The sequence goes on along the minus strand of JAPDOI010001284.1, from coordinate 180,161 downwards.
TCTTCTGGAGAAAGTTTCAAGTGAAGGAAGTTTGAACATACGATTCCTTGCCTTGGGTTTGGGGATTCGACTGTACACAATCCCACCCCTTCTGATGTAAAGCTTCCGGGTAAAGTTATTCTGAGATTTTTCCATACTATCGATATACTTTCTCCTGCATGGATTGAAAACTGTAGTCCCACACTCCAAAATTGGTCTAACATAAACTTTGTAGGCCTTTAATAGAGTGGTGACATTGTTTGTAGAGAGAGCCTTGAATAAACGGCAGTATAAGAAGCCAAGATCTTTAACAGCCTGCACTGAGACAATAGCTTGATTTTCCATGACATAGCTGATATCAACTTCCGAGCTACCCAAACGCATGTGAAAGGTTTTGTGAGGTGCTGAAGATAGCTGCCATTTATTTGACCACAGCAGCTCAAATTGTGGTGGCGCGCACCAGGATTTGGCTTTGATCTCCTCCCGCGCGGATGCCCTACAACGAGATCACCTATTCATACCGTCACCAGAGCTATGAGCTGTACACCATGCGATACGCTGCAAGAAATTACATATGTGTGCAACTTTTCATCCCAACTGGTCCCCGCTTTCTAAAGTTATGACCTCTCAAAGTACGCAAAAACGTTCTCCACCACCGCCTCCGCATCCGCCACCGCCTCCACCTCCGTCCGTCGAAAACCATTTTTTTGAAAGGCGTGGACCAAATCGCTCAAAAATTTGTGACTAGAGGTAATCGGCCACGGGAATGCCGAAAATAATTGGCAGAACTCACCATAATGACTTCTGGCCCCCTAACGGGCGTTTCAAACTTGGAAGCCGGCCTCTCAAGATTAGTTTATGAAAATGGTGGGCTTTTCGTTATCAGTCATTGTTTTCTTAGACTCCATATAAACACCTTGCTCTCCAGGGTGGTTTACTTTGAACGCCCGGCTCGGAAGAGGACGCTGTGCGGGATTGATGTACTTGACCGCTGCGCGTATTCGTTCCAAGCGCACCATCGATAAGAAGTCGTCGCAGGGTGTGCTGAAGTGTCGTTTGACTATGTGAGACCTCAGTAGGGGTGTGCAGGACGCCGTAGAATGTATACAGGGCTTCAGTAAGGGTATGCAGGACATCATCGATCGTGTGCAGGACCTTAGTAGAAGTGTGCAGGACATCATGGGACCTGTGCTGGACCTCAGTAGGAGTGTGCAGGACATCGTGGAACGTGTGCAGGACCGTAGTAGGAGTGGGCAGGACATCATGGGACGTGTGCAGGACCCTAGTAGGGGTGTGCAGGACGTCGTAGAATGTGTGCAGGACCTCAGTGGGAGTGTGCAGGACATGATGGAACGTGTGCAAGACCTTAGTAGGGTTTGCAGGACATCATGGGACCTGTGCAGAACCTCAGTAGGAGTGTGCAGGACATCATGGAACGTGTGCAAGACCTTAGTAGGAGTGTGCAGGACATCATGGGACCTGTGCAGGACCTCAGTAGGAGTGTGCAGGACATCATGGAACGTGTGCAGGACCGTAGTAGGAGTGGGCAGGACATCGTGGGACGTGTGCAGGACCCGGTGTGCAGGACGTCGAAGAATGTGTGCAGTACCTCTGTAGGAGTGTGCAGGACATCATGGAACGTGTGCAAGACCTTAGTAGGAGTGTGCAGGACATCATGGGACTTGTGCAGGACCTCAGTATGAGTGTGCAGGACATCATGGAACGTGTGCAAGACCTTAGTAGGAGTGTGCAGGACATCATGGGACCTGGGCAGGACCTCAGTACGAGCGTGTAGGACATCATTGAACGTGTGCAGGACCGTAGTAGGAGTGGGCAGGACATCATGGGACGTGAGCAGGACCCCAGTAGGGGTGTGCAAGATGTGGTAGAATGTGTACAGGACCTCAGTAGGAGTGTGCAGGACATTATGGGACCTGTGCGGCATCCCAGTAGGGGTGTGCAGGACGTCGTATAATGTGTGCAAGACCTTAGTGGGAGTGTTCAGGGCATTATGGGACCTGTGCAGGACCTCAGAAGGGGTGTGCAGGTCGAAGTGGATTGTGTGCAGGACCTCAGTAGGAGTGTGCAGCACATCATGGAACGTTTGCAGGACCTAAGAGTGAGTGTGCGGGATGTGGTAGAATGTGTGCAGGACCTCAGTAGGAGTGTGCAGGACATCAGGGAACTTGTGCAGGACCCCAGAAGGGGTGTGAAGGACGTCGTAGAATGTGTGCAGGATATCAGTAGGAGTGTGCAGGACATCATGAAGCTTGTGCAGGACCTCTGTAAGGATGAGCAGCACGTCATGGAATAAGTGTAGGACCTCAGTAGGAGTGTGCAGGACATCAAGGGACGTGCGCATTACCTCAGTTTAATGTCCAGGACACCGTATGCAAGTCATGCCTCCGAATAAACAAGAGCGATAGGTAAGTGCGCCAGAACAAGGCTATCGTAATCTCACTCGAGTTGGCTCTAAAATTTTCTAAGTTCTGACTCCGAACTCGCTACATCTTCACCACCGGTGGTGCTGTTTTCCTGCTTTGTGGTCCAGGCAGATCCTCAACTGCTGACCTTTGGAGAAGGACTGTGTGTGTATCTAGACACACCGCATGAAAAGCGCGCTAATTTTTTTTGCTGTCAACTGCTATCAAGTTCGATGATGACTCTCGGAGATCAATATGCCTGCAACTCATTCCAACACCAGGGGTATGTTACTTGATAGCATCAAGTAACATACCTCCATTTTTCTGAGTTGATGGTAGTCTCCAAGTCAGAAACAATGACTGCGGGTAACTTTTCCATATCACACCGATATCAGACCGATAAACTTAAGTTCTCTAATAAGTGGTGCAAATTGTGGTTTGATCATGGTTTGGCTTTGATCTCTTCCCGCGCGGATGCCCTACAATGAGATCACCTATTCATACCGTCACCAGAGGTATGAGCTGTACACCATTCGATGCGCTGCAAAAAATTACATATGTGTGCAACTTTTCATCCTAACTGGCCCCCGCTTTCTAAAGTTATGACCTCTCAAAGTACGCAAAAACGTTCTCCACCACCGCCTCCGCCTCCGCCACGGCCTCCGCCACGGCCTCCGCCTCCTCCTCCGTCCGTCGAATTCCATTTTTTTTGGTAGCCGTGGACGAAATCGCTCGAAAATTTGTGACTACAGGCAATCGGCTACGGGAATGCCGAAAATAATTGGCAGAACTCCCCATAATGACTTCTGGGCCCCTAACGGGCGGTTCAAACTCGGAAACCGGCCTCACAAGATTAGTTTATAAAAATGATGGGTTTTTCGTTATCAGTCATTGTTTTCTTAGACTCCATATAAACACCTTGCTCTCTAGGGTGGTGTACTTTAAAAGTCCGGCTCGAGAGAGGATGCTATGCGGGAGGGATCTTCTTGAGCGCGGCGCGTATTCGTTCCATGCGCACCATCGATAAGAAGGCGTCGCAGGGTGTGCTGAAGTGTCGGTTGACTATGCGAGACCGCAGTACGAGTAGGCAGGACATCATGGAACGTGTGCAGGACCCCAGTAGGGGTGTGTAGGACGTTGTAGAATGTGTGCAGGCCCACTTCTACGGTGTGCAGGACATCGTAGAATGTGTGCAGAACCTCAGTAGGAGTGTGCAGGACTTTATGGAGCGTGTGCAGGACCCCAGTAGGGGTGTGCAGGACGTCGTAGAATGTGTGCAGAACCTCAGTAGGAGTGTGCAGGACTTTATGGAGCGTGTGCAGGACCCCAGTAGGGGTGTGCAGGACGTTGTAGAATGTGTGCAGGCCCACTTCTACGGTGTGCAGGACATCGTAGAATGTGTGCAGAACCTCAGTAGGAGTGTGCAGGACTTTATGGAGCGTGTGCAGGACCACAGTAGGGGTGTGCAGGATGTCGTAGAATGCGTGCAGAACCTCAGTAGGAGTGTGCAGGACTTCATGGAACGTGTGCAGGACCCCAGCAGGGGTGTGCAGGACGTCGTAGAATGTGTGCAGGACCTCAGTAGGAGTGTGCAGGACATCAAGGAACTTGTGCAGGACCCTAGTAAGAGGGTGCACGACATCGTGGAACGTGTGCAGGACCTTAGTAAGAGTGTGCAGGACATCACTGAACCTGTGCAGGACCTCATTAGGAGTGTGCAGGACATCAAGGAACTTGTGCAGGACCCTAGTAAGGTTGTGCAGGTCGTCGTAGAGTGTGTGCAGGACCTCAGTAGGAGTGTCCAGGACATCGTGGAATGTGTGTAGGATCCCAATAGAGGCAGGACATCACTGAATGTGTGCAATACCCCAGTAGGGATGAGCGGGACGTCGTAGAGTGCCTGCAGGACCTCAGTAGGAGTGTGCAGGACATCATGGAACGTGTGCAGGATCCCAGTAAGGGTGTGCTGTGCAGGACGTCGTAAAATGTGTGCAGGACCTCAGTAGGAGTGTGCAGGACCCTAGTTAGGGTGTGCAGGACGTCATGGAACTACAGCAGGACCTCAGAAGGGGTGTGCAGGACGTCGCAGAATGCGTGCAGGATCTCAGTAGGAGTGTGCAGGACATCAAGGAACTTGTGCAGAACCCCAATAGTGGTGTGCAGGACATGGAACGTGTGCAGGACCCCAGTAGGGATGTGCAGAACGTCGTAGAATGTGTGCAGGACCTTAGTAGGAGTGTGCAGGACATCAAGGGACGTGCGCATTACCTCAGTTTAATGTCCAGGACACCGTATGCAAGTCATGCCTCCGAATCAACAAGAACGAAAGTTAAGTGCGCCAGAACAGGGCTACCGTAATCTCACTCGTGTTGGCTCTAAAATTTTCTAAGTTCTGACTGCGAGTTCGCTACATCTTCACCACCGATGGTGCTGTTTCCTTGCTTTGTAGTCCAGACAGATCCTCAACTGCTGACCTCTGGAGAAGGACGGTGTGTGAATGAAGACAGACCGCTCTTCACCTTTTTTATACTTTACCTTGATCAATTGGGTATCATCAAATTTGTTAACGACAGACAAATAACATCATTTCTTAGATTACGGTAGCCCTCTTCTGGCGCACTCAACTATCGTTCTTGTTCCGAATCAGACATATAGGCCGGCGCAGACGAGCCACATCAGTATGAACCGGAGAAGTTTGGCTAGAGCGGCTGACCCTGGGTCTATCCTAGACGTGGTCGGGCCACCCAAGATTTACTCATAGAAATGATGAAAAACTCTGATAAAAGATGCCTGATACTGCGCTATCAATCATTGTTTTTATAAGAGCTCTATGGAAATACTTCGACTGGTAGCCTTTCCAATCGGTGGTTCATTTCATTCCTGTCTTGAATGGTGGGTGCCCCCCCCCCCCGTCTAGGATAGTGAGACCCTGTACAATTGGGTCATTTTGAAACTCATTTCTTCATTTTTTCGACTTTTAAATTCAAAAAGTATATGCCTTGTATCTTATTTGTAGGAAGCCGCGTTGCAACAATTATTTTGCAGTCTTAGCAGCGGAGCGGTTGCATCTTCATTTCTACCACTATGTTTTTGAAAAAAACAACAACTTGACTTTGAGAGATTGACGATGTTGTAGAAGGGAAACCCTTGGAAAAAGTTGTGAAATTTCTGAAAGTTGGGCTCCGCAGAAAAGGTCAAGGATTTGGCCTTACTCTAAAATGTCTTGAACTTGTTCCATTAGATTTGGCTATCGAACAGATTTCCTAAATGTAGTGAAATTGTTGAATCGATTTGGCTGTTGTTGGTATATGCAGATAACATAATCATTAAATGTAGTGAAGTTGTTGCAAACGGATTTGGCAGAAGCTCTATCAATTATCACAGTTAAATCACGCGTCAGAAGGGGTTTTGCTTGGAGCGTATATAGAATCAAGTGAGAACAAGAATAAGCCTTGCAACAAAAACGTTTCCATACAATGTGAACCGTGAAAGCGTTGAGGACACGAAGACATAGTCAGTAGCGAGTAAATTGCGTTAGATTTCGTTTCCATGATTTTTATCTAATCGGTAAGGGAAGGTCTGGTACCTTAGTGGGAGCTACACCGAAAAGGCAGAATATTATTCGAAAACCTTATTTCTAGCCCATAAGGCCACGTTTCGTTCAGCATTGTTGACTGAGGATTATTATTTTTTCTTTTTGTTTTCATTCGCTCGCCAGAGGACCTTCTGACGCGTGATTTGACTGTGATAATTCATAGAGCTCCTGCCAAATCCGTTTGCAACAATTTCACTACATTTAATGATTATGTTATCTGCATATACCAACAACAGCCAAATCGATTCAACAATTTCACTACATTTAGGAAATCAGTTTGATAGTCAAATCTAATAAAACAATTTTACGACATTTTAGAGCAATGCCAAATCCTTGACCTTTTCTGCGGAGCCCAACTTTCAGAAATAGTATCGTGGATTTTATTGCAATCACTGAGTGAGTCAATTCGACGGTAAAACTTCAAGTCATCAGCATATTGCTTGCAGATTACACCAGCCTCGGAGAGAACTGTTGGCATTTCAGCCACAAAAATGTTAAAGGCAGTGTTCACGATGAAAAAGTTCCCTTTTCTTGGCTTAAACGTAAGCTTTGGTTCCTATTAGAAGATTTAGAACGAAAGTGCGACGAAAAACGGCCGGTAAGTCGGTGAAAATCTCGTGGGCCAGCCGACCCATTGGGCCACTCCGCCCACGTCCTATAACAGTTCCCCTGAATTTGTGGCTAAGTGAGCGATGGTTTCCGATCAAAAGCCCCGTTCTTCCTTTCGTTCTCAACGTCTCCCTTTACTTAGGTTAGCTCGCACACATCGGCTGCAAAAAACGGGAGTTACAAGCCTCGGACAACTCGTCCACAATTTTCCCTTGCTGAATTTCGAGGGGCCATAACTCCGTTTCCAGGGGGTCTTGTACTATTCCAGGGACATCATCGGAATCAACATGGGACCGTTTTCAAGATAGGCGGAAGAACAGGAAAACGACTTTTATCGTGAACACTGCCTTTAAACAGAACCGGGGAAAGTACTCCACCCTGGGGTCCACACTTTTCGCATAACGAACAGAGGAAAAAGATGATCTGACTTTCACCTGGAAAGCCCTCTGATCCAAGTACGATTCAATCTAGTGAGTAACACATCGCTATTTTGCAGGCTTTCCGAAAAAATACTGAAAACTCACATTGTCTCGCACTTGTAAGGTAACAGTATAATACCACCTGCTTAGCAAGGTTTGTCTGAATGATAGGGTTTCTCTCCCATAGGGAAAGTCTCGAGGGACCTGCGACGTTCCGAAAAAGGTCCTACTTGAAGTTATGAAGCATGAATAGAGTAATAAGCATGTGCGCTGCGTTTTCCAAACGGACCATTCGGTGGGTCAAAAAAGACGAAAAACGACAAAAAATACGGTGCAGCTTCTCTCCAAGAGGCCACCATGGCTGCATTTCTTATTTTCTACGAGAGAAAACTGGCTGTTATGTGCAGCCCTCGAAAATTTCCATACCTGAAAAAATTTTGCAGAAACTTTTTTTCAACATTTTTCACCATGTCCACTCCCATGGGATATATCCAGAGAACCAAAAAAAATTTCTTCGATTGAGGTATGATTAGAAGTCTTCGATGAAGGGTAGGCAAGCATGTAATTCAACCGAATGTCGCCTCCTGAAAATGGAATACAGGGCTATAATGGCCACTGGAAAAAGTTATCCCTTATCTTGCCTATAATTCACACTTTTTCACTGTGTTTGTATGCACAAGAGTTCTGATCCTCAACGATTTCTTATAGAGCTAAATTAATTCAGAATGAGATGAAAGTAACTACTCAGGCAAACCATCGCTCGGAGCGGGACCGGAGAGCGACTCGAGCGACGCTGTCTCTCCGCTCCGAGCGAAAATTAGCCATCTACTCGGGCCACAGCAGGCGCTCTCCGGGAGACCGCAGTCCCGCTCGGAGCGATATTCAGTCGCACTTGGCACTGCGATGGCTATCCGGGCGATTTTCGAAATTCCCCCCCCCCCTAGTTTTTCTCTATATCCGCCTCTTCTCGAGAGGTGCGTGAATGTCGCGGTACACGGCAGAGAAATCCCCGCCTCGGTCCGCAACAAGAGCGTAACCTTCGCCGAGGTCTGCGGTGAGGAACCACCCTCCCTGCGGACCGCGGCGAAAACGGCCCACAACCCAGCTGTGGGATCCCCTATCCCTCAGCGGTCAAAAATATGCTGGACTCCGGAGAGGGACTCCAAGTCACCTTCCAGGGCCGGCATCAGATTGCCGAATGAGGACTCGAGCGAGATGAGGCACCTTTTATACCGGCTGCGCATGTGATAAACACATTAGGACGTGATAATTCGCTTTACCATGTTTTTTCATGTCTGCCACTGCACCACGCACTCTTCAACTTGGATGATGGGACACGCGGATGATGGGTAACGGGCTTCAGCTCAGGGAAATCGCAGTGGCTGTATTCGGGAAGGCGAAAGAAGACAGAAATTCGCCAGGTGATCCGGTATGCCTGTCTGAGTAGTCACAGAAAGGCGAAAAGACAAAGAAAAAAAACGGAAACCGATTGTGCAAGGGGCGCCGCGACGGCTCGGCTTGGCATGCAAACACTATATGACATCTTGCACACTTTTTCACGGCGTCTGATGTATTCCCATTTGGGTCCCCTTCATTTTTTATGACGTTTGACGCACTCCCTCTTGGGTCCCGCATACGTTTCTCGGCGTCTAACGTATTCCCATTTGGGTCCCCTACATTTTTTATGGCGTCTGACGCACTCCCTCTTGGGTCCCGCATACGTTTTACGACGTCTAACGTGTTCCCATTTGGGTCCCCTACAATTTTTATGGCGTCTGACGCACTCCCTCTTGGGTCCCGCATACGGTTTTACGGCGTCTAACGTATTCCCATTTGGGTCCCCTACATTTTTATGGCGTCTGACGCACTCCTCTTGAGTCCCGCATACGTTTTACGGCGTCTAACGTATTCCCATTTGGGTCCCCTACATTTTTATGGCGTCTGACGCACTCCTCTTGAGTCCCGCATACGTTTTACGGCGTCTAACGTATTCCCATTTGGGTCCCGCACATTTTTTATGGCGTCTGACGCACTCCCTCTTAAGTCCCGCATAAGTTTTACGGCGTCTAACGTGTTGCCATTTGGGTCCCCTACATTTTTTATGGCGTCTGACGCACTCCTCTTGAGTCCCGCATACGTTTTACGGCGTCTAACGTATTCCCATTTGGGTCCCGCACATTTTTATGGCGTCTGACGCACTCCTCTTGAGTCCCGCATACGTTTTACGGCGTCTAACGTATTCCCATTTGGGTCCCCTACATTTTTTATGGCGTCTGACGCACTCCCTCTTGGGTCCCGCATACGTTTTACGGCGTCTAACGTTTTCCCATTTGGGTCCCCTACATTTTTTATGGCGTCTGACGCACTCCCTCTTGAGTCCCGCATACGTTTTACGGCGTCTAACGTATTCCCATTTGGGTCCCCTACATTTTTTATGGCGTCTGACGCACTCCCTCTTGGGTCCCGCATACGTTTTACGGCGTCTAACGTATTCCCATTTGGATCCCGCACATTTTTTATGGCGTCTGACGCACTCCCTCTTGAGTCCCGCATACGTTTTACGGCGTCTAACGTATTCCCATTTGGGTCCCCTACATTTTTTATGGCGTCTGACGCACTCCCTCTTGAGTCCCGCATACGTTTTACGGCGTCTAACGTATTCCCATTTGGATCCCGCACATTTTTATGGCGTCTGACGCACTCCCTCTTGAGTCCCGCATACGTTTTACGGCGTCTTACGTATTCCCCTTTGGGTCCCCTACATTTTTTATGGGGTCTGACGCACTCCTCTTGAGTCCCGCATACGTTTTACGGCGTCTAACGTATTCCCATTTGGATCCCGCACATTTTTATGGCGTCTGACGCACTCCCTCTTGAGTCCCGCATACGTTTTACGGCGTCTAACGTATTCCCATTTGGATCCCGCACATTTTTTATGGCGTCTGACGCACTCCCTCTTGGGTCCCGCATACGTTTTACGGCGTCTAACGTATTCCCATTTGGATCCCGCACATTTTTATGGCGTCTGACGCACTCCCTCTTGAGTCCCGCATACGTTTTACGGCGTCTAACGTATTCCCATTTGGGTCCCCTACATTTTTTATGGCGTCTGACGCACTCCTCTTGAGTCCCGCATACGTTTTACGGCGTCTAACGTATTCCCATTTGGGTCCCGCACATTTTTATGGCGTCTGACGCACTCCTCTTGGGTCCCGCATACGTTTTACGGCGTCTAACGTATTCCCATTTGGATCCCGCACATTTTTCATGGCGTCTGACGCACTCCCTCTTAGGTCCCGCATACGTTTTACGGCGTCTAACGTATTCCCATTTGGGTCCCCTACATTTTTTTATGGCGTCTGACGCACTCCCTCTTGAGTCCCGCATACGTTTTACGGCGTCTAACGTGTTCCCATTTGGGTCCCCTACATTTTTATGGCGTCTGACGCACTCCCTCTTGAGTCCCGCATACGTTTTACGGCGTCTAACGTGTTCCCATTTGGGTCCCCTACATTTTTATGGCGTCTGACGCACTCCCTCTTGAGTCCCGCATACGTTTTACGGCGTCTAACGTATTCCCATTTGGGTCCCGCACATTTTTTATGGCGTCTGACGCACTCCTCTTAAGTCCCGCATACGTTTTACGGCGTCTAACGTATTCCCATTTGGGTCCCCTACATTTTTTATGGCGTCTGACGCACTCCTCTTGAGTCCCGCATACGTTTTACGGCGTCTAACGTATTCCCATTTGGATCCCGCACATTTTTATGGCGTCTGACGCACTCCTCTTGAGTCCCGCATACGTTTTACGGCGTCTAACGTTTTTTCCCATTTGGGTCCCTACATTTTTTATGGCGTATGACGCACTCCTCTTGAGTCCCGCATACGTTTTACGGCGTCTAACGTATTCCCATTTGGATCCCGCACATTTTTATGGCGTCTGACGCACTCCTCTTGAGTCCCGCATACGTTTTACGGCGTCTAACGTATTCCCATTTGGATCCCGCACATTTTTATGGCGTGTGACGCACTCCCTCTTGAGTCCCGCATACGTTTTTCGGCGTTTAACGTATTCCCATTTGGGTCCCCTACATTTTTTATGGCGTCTGACGCACTCCCTCTTGAGTCCCGCATACGTTTTACGGCGTCTAACGTATTCCCATTTGGATCCCGCACATTTTTTATGGCGTCTGACGCACTCCCTCTTGAGTCCCGCATACGTTTTACGGCGTCTAACGTATTCCCATTTGGGTCCCGCACATTTTTATGGCGTGTGACGCACTCCTCTTGAGTCCCGCATACGTTTTACGGCGTCTACCGTCCTCCCATTCGGGTCCCCTACATTTTTTATGGCGTCTGACGCACTCCCTCTTGGGTCCCGCATACGTTTTACGGCGTCTAACGTATTCCCATTTGGATCCCGCACATTTTTATGGCGTCTGACGCACTCCCTCTTGAGTCCCGCATACGTTTTACGGCGTCTAACGTATTCCCATTTGGATCCCGCACATTTTTTATGGCGTCTGACGCACTCCCTCTTGAGTCCCGCATACGTTTTACGGCGTCTAACGTATTCCCATTTGGATCCCGCACATTTTTTATGGCGTCTGACGCACTCCCTCTTGAGTCCCGCATACGTTTTACGGCGTCTAACGTATTCCCATTTGGGTCCCCTACATTTTTTATGGCGTCTGACGCACTCCCTCTTGAGTCCCGCATACGTTTTACGGCGTCTAACGTATTCCCATTTGGATCCCGCACATTTTTATGGCGTCTGACGCACTCCTCTTGAGTCCCGCATACGTTTTACGGCGTCTAACGTATTCCCATTTGGGTCCCGCACATTTTTATGGCGTCTGACGCACTCCTCTTGAGTCCCGCATACGTTTTACGGCGTCTAACGTATTCCCATTTGGGTCCCCTACATTTTTTATGGCGTCTGACGCACTCCCTCTCAAGTCCCGCATACGTTTTACGGCGTCTAACGTATTCCCATTTGGGTCCCCTACATTTTTTATGGCGTCTGACGCACTCCCTCTTGAGTCCCGCATACGTTTTACGGCGTCTAACGTATTCCCATTTGGGTCCCGCACATTTTTATGGCGTCTGACGCACTCCTCTTGAGTCCCGCATACGTTTTACGGCGTCTAACGTATTCCCATTTGGGTCCCCTACATTTTTTATGGCGTCTGACGCACTCCTCTTGAGTCCCGCATACGTTTTACGGCGTCTAACGTATTCCCATTTGGGTCCCCTACATTTTTTATGGCGTCTGACGCACTCCTCTTGAGTCCCGCATACGTTTTACGGCGTCTAACGTATTCCCATTTGGATCCCGCACATTTTTATGGCGTCTGACGCACTCCTCTTGGGTCTCGCATACGTTTTACGGCGTCTAACGTATTCCCATTTGGATCCCGCACATTTTTTATGGCGTCTGACGCACTCCCTCTTGGGTCCCGCATACGTTTTACGGCGTCTAACGTATTCCCATTTGGATCCCGCACATTTTTTATGGCGTCTGACGCACTCCCTCTTGAGTCCCGCATACGTTTTACGGCGTCTAACGTATTCCCATTTGGATCCCGCACATTTTTTATGGCGTCTGACGCACTCCCTCTTGAGTCCCGCATACGTTTTACGGCGTCTAACGTATTCCCATTTGGGTCCCGCACATTTTTTATGGCGTCTGACGCACTCCCTCTTGAGTCCCGCATACGTTTTACGGCGTCTAACGTATTCCCATTTGGATCCCGCACATTTTTTATGGCGTCTGACGCACTCCCTCTTGAGTCCCGCATACGTTTTACGGCGTGTAACGTATTCCCATTTGGGTCCCCTACATTTTTTTATGGCGTCTGACGCACTCCCTCTTGGGTCCCGCATACGTTTTACGGCGTCTAACGTATTCCCATTTGGATCCCGCACATTTTTTATGGCGTCTGACGCACTCCCTCTTGGGTCCCGCATACGTTTTACGGCGTCTAACGTATTCCCATTTGGATCCCGCACATTTTTATGGCGTCTGACGCACTCCCTCTTGAGTCCCGCATACGTTTTACGGCGTTTAACGTATTCCCATTTTGCTCCCCCACACTTTTTTTGGCGTCTGACGCACTCCTCTTGGGTCCCGCATACGTTTTACGGCGTCTAACGTATTCCCATTTGGATCCCGCACATTTTTATGGCGTCTGACGCACTCCCTCTTGAGTCCCGCATACGTTTTACGGCGTCTAACGTATTCCCATTTGGATCCCGCACATTTTTTATGGCGTCTGACGCACTCCCTCTTGAGTCCCGCATACGTTTTACGGCGTCTAACGTATTCCCATTTTGGTCCCCCACAATTTTTTTGGCGTCTGACGCACTCCCTCTTGAGTCCCGCATACGTTTTACGGCGTCTAACGTATTCCCATTTGGGTCCCCTACATTTTTTTATGGCGTCTGACGCACTCCCTCTTGGGTCCCGCATACGTTTTACGGCGTCTAACGTATTCCCATTTGGATCCCGCACATTTTTTATGGCGTCTGTCGCACTCCCTCTTGAGTCCCGCCTACGGTTTACGGCGTGTAACCTATTCCCATTTGGGTCCACTACATTTTTATGGCGTCTGACGCACTCCCTCTTGAGTCCCGCATACGTTTTACGGCGTCTAACGTATTCCCATTTGGATCCCGCACATTTTTTATGGCGTCTGACGCACTCCCTCTTGAGTCCCGCATACGTTTTACGGCGTCTAACGTATTCCCATTTGGATCCCGCACATTTTTTATGGCGTCTGACGCACTCCCTCTTGAGTCCCGCATACGTTTTACGGCGTCTAACGTATTCCCATTTGGGTCCCGCACATTTTTTATGGCGTCTGACGCACTCCTCTTGGGTCCCGCATACGTTTTACGGCGTCTAACGTATTCCCATTTGGATCCCGCACATTTTTATGGCGTCTGACGCACTCCCTCTTGAGTCCCGCATACGTTTTACGGCGTCTAACGTATTCCCATTTGGATCCCGCACATTTTTTATGGCGTCTGACGCACTCCCTCTTGAGTCCCGCATACGTTTTACGGCGTCTAACGTATTCCCATTTGGATCCCGCACATTTTTATATCGTCTGACGCGCTCCCTCTTGAGTCCCGCATACGTTTTACGGCGTCTAACGTATTCCCATTTGGGTCCCCTACATTTTTTATGGCGTCTGACGCACTCCCTCTTGAGTCCCGCATACGTTTTACGGCGTCTAACGTATTCCCATTTGGATCCCGCACGTTTTTTATGGCGTCTGCCGGCCTCGCTCGTGAGTCCCGCATACGTTTTACGGCGTCTAACGTATTCCCATTTGGATCCCGCACATTTTTTATGGCGTCTGACGCACTCCCTCTTGGATCCCGCATACGTTTTACGGCGTCTAACGTTTTCCCATTTGGGTCCCCTACATTTTTATAGCGTCTGACGCACTCCCTCTTGAGTCCCGCATACGTTTTACGGCGTCTAACGTATTCCCATTTGGATCCCGCACATTTTTTATGGCGTCTGACGCACTCCCTCTTGGGTCCCGCATACGTTTTACGGCGTCTAACGTATTCCCATTTGGGTCCCCTACATTTTTATGGCGTCTGACGCACTCCTCTTGAGTCCCGCATACGTTTTACGGCGTCTAACGTATTCCCATTTGGATCCCCTACATTTTTATGGCGTCTGACGCACTCCTCTTGAGTCCCGCATACGTTTTACGGCGTCTAACGTATTCCCATTTGGATCCCGCACATTTTTATGGCGTCTGACGCACTCCCTCTTGGGTCCCGCATACGTTTTACGGCGTCTAACGTATTCCCATTTGGATCCCGCACATTTTTATGGCGTCTGACGCACTCCCTCTTGAGTCCCGCATACGTTTTACGGCGTCTAACGTATTCCCATTTGGATCCCGCACATTTTTTATGGCGTCTGACGCACTCCCTCTTGAGTCCCGCATACGTTTTACGGCGTCTAACGTATTCCCATTTGGATCCCGCACCTTTTTTATGGCGTCTGACGCACTCCCTCTTGAGTCCCGCATACGTTTTACGGCGTCTAACGTATTCCCATTTGGATCCCCTACATTTTTATGGCGTCTGACGCACTCCCTCTTGAGTCCCGCATACGTTTTACGGCGTCTAACGTATTCCCATTTGGATCCCGCACATTTTTTATGGCGTGTGGCGCACTCCCTCTTGAGTCCCGCATACGTTTTACGGCGTGTAACGTATTCCCATTTGGGTCCCCTACATTTTTATGGCGTCTGACGCACTCCCTCTTGAGTCCCGCATACGTTTTACGGCGTCTAACGTATTCCCATTTGGATCCCGCACATTTTTTATGGCGTCTGACGCACTCCCTCTTGAGTCCCGCATACGTTTTACGGCGTCTAACGTATTCCCATTTGGATCCCGCACATTTTTTATGGCGTCTGACGCACTCCCTCTTGAGTCCCGCATACGTTTTACGGCGTCTAACGTATTCCCCTTTGGGTCCCCCACATTTTTATGGCGTCTGACGCACTCCTCTTGAGTCCCGCATACGTTTTACGGCGTCTAACGTATTCCCATTTGGATCCCGCACATTTTTTATGGCGTCTGACGCACTCCTCTTGAGTCCCGCATACGTTTTACGGCGTCTAACGTATTCCCATTTGGGTCCCCTACATTTTTATGGCGTCTGACGCACTCCCTCTTGAGTCCCGCATACGTTTTACGGCGTCTAACGTATTCCCATTTGGATCCCGCACATTTTTTATGGCGTCTGACGCACTCCTCTTGAGTCCCGCATACGTTTTACGGCGTCTAACGTATTCCCATTTGGATCCCGCACATTTTTTATGGCGTCTGACGCACTCCTCTTGAGTCCCGCATACGTTTTACGGCGTCTAACGTATTCCCATTTGGATCCCCTACATTTTTATGGCGTCTGACGCACTCCTCTTGAGTCCCGCATACGTTTTACGGCGTCTAACGTATTCCCATTTGGGTCCCCTACATTTTTTATGGCGTCTGACGCACTCCCTCTTGAGTCCCGCATACGTTTTACGGCGTCTAACGTATTCCCATTTGGATCCCGCACATTTTTTATGGCGTTTGTCGCACTCCCCCTTGAGTCCTGCATACGTTTTACGTCGTATAACGGACTCCCATTTGGATCCCGCACATTTTTATGGCGTCTGACGCACTTCCTCTTGAGTCCCGCATACGTTTTACGGCGTCTAACGTATTCCCATTTGGATCCCGCACATTTTTTATGGCGTCTGACGCACTCCCTCTTGAGTCCCGCATACGTTTTACGGCGTCTAACGTATTCCCATTTGGATCCCGCACATTTTTTATGGCGTCTGACGCACTCCCTCTTGAGTCCCGCATACGTTTTACGGCGTCTAACGTATTCCCATTTGGATCCCGCACATTTTTATGGCGTCTGACGCACTCCCTCTTGGGTCCCGCATACGTTTTACGGCGTCTAACGTATTCCCATTTGGATCCCCTACATTTTTTATGGCGTCTGACGCACTCCCTCTTGAGTCCCGCATACGTTTTACGGCGTCTAACGTATTCCCATTTGGATCCCGCACATTTTTTATGGCGTCTGACGCACTCCCTCTTGAGTCCCGCATACGTTTTACGGCGTCTAACGTATTCCCATTTGGATCCCCTACATTTTTATGGCGTCTGACGCACTCCCTCTTGAGTCCCGCATACGTTTTACGGCGTCTAACGTATTCCCATTTGGATCCCCTACATTTTTATGGCGTCTGACGCACTCCTCTTGAGTCCCGCATACGTTTTACGGCGTCTAACGTATTCCCATTTGGATCCCGCACATTTTTATGGCGTCTGACGCACTCCTCTTGAGTCCCGCATACGTTTTACGGCGTCTAACGTATTCCCATTTGGGTCCCCTACATTTTTATGGCGTCTGACGCACTCCCTCTTGAGTCCCGCATACGTTTTACGGCGTCTAACGTATTCCCATTTGGGTCCCCTACATTTTTATGGCGTCTGACGCACTCCTCTTGGGTCCCGCATACGTTTTACGGCGTCTAACGTATTCCCATTTGGATCCCGCACATTTTTATGGCGTCTGACGCACTCCCTCTTGAGTCCCGCATACGTTTTACGGCGTCTAACGTATTCCCATTTGGGTCCCGCACATTTTTTTTGGCGTCTGGCGCACTCCTCTTGAGTCCCGCATACGTTTTACGGCGTCTAACGTATTCCCATTTGGATCCCGCACATTTTTTATGGCGTCTGACGCACTCCTCTTGAGTCCCGCATACGTTTTACGGCGTCTAACGTATTCCCATTTGGATCCCGCACATTTTTTATGGCGTCTGACGCACTCCCTCTTGAGTCCCGCATACGTTTTACGGCGTCTAACGTATTCCCATTTGGGTCCCCTACATTTTTTTATGGCGTCTGACGCACTCCCTCTTGAGTCCCGCATACGTTTTACGGCGTCTAACGTATTCCCATTTGGATCCCGCACATTTTTTATGGCGTCTGACGCACTCCCTCTTGAGTCCCGCATACGTTTTACGGCGTCTAACGTATTCCCATTTGGATCCCGCACATTTTTTATGGCGTCTGACGCACTCCCTCTTGAGTCCCGCATACGTTTTACGGCGTCTAACGTATTCCCATTTGGATCCCGCACATTTTTATGGCGTCTGACGCACTCCCTCTTGAGTCCCGCATACGTTTTACGGCGTCTAACGTATTCCCATTTGGGTCCCCTACATTTTTTATGGCGTCTGACGCACTCCCTCTTGGGTCCCGCATACGTTTTACGGCGTCTAACGTATTCCCATTTGGATCCCGGACATTTTTTATATCGTCTGACGCGCTCCCTCTTGAGTCCCGCATACGTTTTACGGCGTCTAACGTATTCCCATTTGGATCCCGCACATTTTTTATGGCGTCTGACGCACTCCCTCTTGAGTCCCGCATACGTTTTACGGCGTCTAACGTATTCCCATTTGGGTCCCCTACATTTTTTTATGGCGTCTGACGCACTCCCTCTTGAGTCCCGCATACGTTTTACGGCGTCTAACGTATTCCCATTTGGGTCCCCTACATTTTTTATGGCGTCTGACGCACTCCCTCTTGAGTCCCGCATACGTTTTACGGCGTCTAACGTATTCCCATTTGGATCCCGCACATTTTTTATGGCGTCTGACGCACTCCCTCTTGAGTCCCGCATACGTTTTACGGCGTCTAACGTATTCCCATTTGGATCCCGCACATTTTTTATGGCGTCTGACGCACTCCCTCTTGAGTCCCGCATACGTTTTACGGCGTCTAACGTATTCCCATTTGGATCCCGCACATTTTTTATGGCGTCTGACGCACTCCCTCTTGAGTCCCGCATACGTTTTACGGCGTCTAACGTATTCCCATTTGGATCCCGCACATTTTTTATGGCGTCTGACGCACTCCTCTTGAGTCCCGCATACGTTTTACGGCGTCTAACGTATTCCCATTTGGGTCCCCTACATTTTTTATGGCGTCTGACGCACTCCCTCTTGAGTCCCGCATACGTTTTACGGCGTCTAACGTATTCCCATTTGGATCCCGCACATTTTTTATGGCGTCTGACGCACTCCCTCTTGAGTCCCGCATACGTTTTACGGCGTCTAACGTATTCCCATTTGGGTCCCGCACATTTTTATGGCGTCTGACGCACTCCCTCTTGAGTCCCGCATACGTTTTACGGCGTCTAACGTATTCCCATTTGGATCCCGCACATTTTTTATGGCGTCTGACGCACTCCCTCTTGAGTCCCGCATACGTTTTACGGCGTCTAACGTATTCCCATTTGGATCCCGCACATTTTTTATGGCGTCTGACGCACTCCCTCTTGGGTCCCGCATACGTTTTACGGCGTCTAACGTATTCCCATTTGGGTCCCCTACATTTTTTATGGCGTCTGACGCACTCCCTCTTGGGTCCCGCATACGTTTTACGGCGTCTAACGTATTCCCATTTGGATCCCCTACATTTTTATGGCGTCTGACGCACTCCCTCTTGAGTCCCGCATACGTTTTACGGCGTCTAACGTATTCCCATTTGGATCCCGCACATTTTTTATGGCGTCTGACGCACTCCCTCTTGGGTCCCGCATACGTTTTACGGCGTCTAACGTATTCCCATTTGGATCCCCTACATTTTTTATGGCGTCTGACGCACTCCCTCTTGAGTCCCGCATACGTTTTACGGCGTCTAACGTATTCCCATTTGGGTCCCCTACATTTTTTATGGCGTCTGACGCACTCCCTCTTGAGTCCCGCATACGTTTTACGGCGTCTAACGTATTCCCATTTGGATCCCGCACATTTTTTATGGCGTCTGACGCACTCCCTCTTGAGTCCCGCATACGTTTTACGGCGTCTAACGTATTCCCATTTGGATCCCGCACATTTTTTATGGCGTCTGACGCGCTCCCTCTTGAGTCCCGCATACGTTTTACGGCGTCTAACGTATTCCCATTTGGGTCCCCTACATTTTTTATGGCGTCTGACGCACTCCCTCTTGAGTCCCGCATACGTTTTACGGCGTCTAACGTATTCCCATATGGATCCCGCACATTTTTATGGCGTCTGACGCACTCCCTCTTGAGTCCCGCATACGTTTTACGGCGTCTAACGTATTCCCATTTGGATCCCGCACATTTTTTATGGCGTCTGGGGCACTCCTCTTGAGTCCCGCATACGTTTTACGGCGTCTAACGTATTCCCATTTGGGTCCCCTACATTTTTATGGCGTCTGACGCACTCCTCTTGAGTCCCGCATACGTTTTACGGCGTCTAACGTATTCCCATTTGGATCCCGCACATTTTTATGGCGTCTGACGCACTCCCTCTTGGGTCCCGCATACGTTTTACGGCGTCTAACGTATTCCCATTTGGATCCCGCACATTTTTTATATCGTCTGACGCGCTCCCTCTTGAGTCCCGCATACGTTTTACGGCGCCTAACGTATTCCCATTTGGGTCCCCTACTTTTTTTATGGCGTCTGACGCACTCCCTCTTGGGTCCCGCATACGTTTTACGGCGTCTAACGTATTCCCATTTGGGTCCCCTACATTTTTATGGCGTCTGACGCACTCCCTCTTGAGTCCCGCATACGTTTTACGGCGTCTAACGTATTCCCATTTGGGTCCCCTACATTTTTATGGCGTCTGACGCACTCCCTCTTGAGTCCCGCATACGTTTTACGGCGTCTAACGTATTCCCATTTGGATCCCGCACATTTTTATATCGTCTGACGCGCTCCCTCTTGAGTCCCGCATACGTTTTACGGCGTCTAACGTATTCCCATTTGGATCCCGCACATTTTTATGGCGTCTGACGCGCTCCCTCTTGAGTCCCGCATACGTTTTACGGCGTCTAACGTATTCCCATTTGGGTCCCCTACATTTTTTTATGGCGTCTGACGCACTCCCTCTTGAGTCCCGCATACGTTTTACGGCGTCTAACGTATTCCCATTTGGATCCCGCACATTTTTTATGGCGTCTGACGCGCTCCCTCTTGAGTCCCGCATACGTTTTACGGCGTCTAACGTATTCCCATTTGGATCCCGCACATTTTTTATGGCGTCTGACGCACTCCCTCTTGAGTCCCGCATACGTTTTACGGCGTCTAACGTATTCCCATTTGGGTCCCCTACATTTATGGCGTCTGACGCACTCCCTCTTGAGTCCCGCATACGTTTTACGGCGTGTAACGTATTCCCATTTGGGTCCCCTACATTTTTTATGGCGTCTGACGCACTCCCTCTTGAGTCCCGCATACGTTTTACGGCGTCTAACGTATTCCCATTTGGATCCCGCACATTTTTTATGGCGTCTGACGCACTCCCTCTTGAGTCCCGCATACGTTTTACGGCGTCTAACGTATTCCCATTTGGGTCCCGCACATTTTTTATGGCGTCTGACGCACTCCCTCTTGAGTCCCGCATACGTTTTACGGCGTCTAACGTATTCCCATTTGGATCCCGCACATTTTTTATATCGTCTGACGCGCTCCCTCTTGAGTCCCGCATACGTTTTACGGCGTCTAACGTATTCCCATTTGGGTCCCCTACATTTTTTTATGGCGTCTGACGCACTCCCTCTTGGGTCCCGCATACGTTTTACGGCGTCTAACGTATTCCCATTTGGGTCCCCTACATTTTTTTATGGCGTCTGACGCATTCCCTCTTGGGTCCCGCATACGTTTTACGGCGTCTAACGTATTCCCATTTGGATCCCGCACATTTTTTATGGCGTCTGACGCACTCCCTCTTGAGTCCCGCATACGTTTTACGGCGTCTAACGTATTCCCATTTGGATCCCGCACATTTTTTATGGCGTCTGACGCACTCCCTCTTGAGTCCCGCATACGTTTTACGGCGTCTAACGTATTCCCATTTGGGTCCCCTACATTTTTATGGCGTCTGACGCACTCCCTCTTGAGTCCCGCATACGTTTTACGGCGTCTAACGTATTCCCATTTGGATCCCGCACATTTTTTATGGCGTCTGACGCACTCCCTCTTGAGTCCCGCATACGTTTTACGGCGTCTAACGTATTCCCATTTGGGTCCCCTACATTTTTTATGGCGTCTGACGCACTCCCTCTTGAGTCCCGCATACGTTTTACGGCGTCTAACGTATTCCCATTTGGGTCCCCTACATTTTTTTATGGCGTCTGACGCACTCCTCTTGAGTCCCGCATACGTTTTACGGCGTCTAACGTATTCCCATTTGGGTCCCCTACATTTTTATGGCGTCTGACGCACTCCCTCTTGGGTCCCGCATACGTTTTACGGCGTCTAACGTATTCCCATTTGGATCCCGCACATTTTTATGGCGTCTGACGCACTCCCTCTTGAGTCCCGCATACGTTTTACGGCGTCTAACGTATTCCCATTTGGATCCCGCACATTTTTATGGCGTTTGACGCACTCCCTCTTGAGTCCCGCATACGTTTTACGGCGTCTAACGTATTCCCATTTGGGTCCCCTACATTTTTATGGGGTCTCACGCACCCCCTCTTGAGTCCCGCATACGTTTTACGGCGTCTAACGTATTCCCATTTGGATCCCGCACATTTTTTATGGCGTCTGACGCACTCCCTCTTGAGTCCCGCATACGTTTTACGGCGTCTAACGTATTCCCATTTGGGTCCCGCACATTTTTATGGCGTCTGACGCACTCCTCTTGAGTCCCGCATACGTTTTACGGCGTCTAACGTATTCTCATTTGGATCCCGCACATTTTTTATGGCGTCTGACGCACTCCCTCTTGAGTCCCGCATACGTTTTACGGCGTCTAACGTATTCCCATTTGGGTCCCCTACATTTTTATGGCGTCTGACGCACTCCCTCTTGAGTCCCGCATACGTTTTACGGCGTCTAACGTATTCCCATTTGGGTCCCCTACATTTTTATGGCGTCTGACGCACTCCCTCTTGAGTCCCGCATACGTTTTACGGCGTCTAACGTATTCCCATTTGGATCCCGCACATTTTTTATGGCGTCTGACGCACTCCCTCTTAGGTCCCGCATACGTTTTACGGCGTGTAACGTATTCCCATTTGGGTCCCCTACATTTTTTTATGGCGTCTGACGCACTCCCTCTTGAGTCCCGCATACGTTTTACGGCGTCTAACGTATTCCCATTTGGGTCCCCTACATTTTTTTATGGCGTCTGACGCACTCCCTCTTGAGTCCCGCATACGTTTTACGGCGTCTAACGTATTCCCATTTGGATCCCGCACATTTTTTATGGCGTCTGACGCACTCCCTCTTGAGTCCCGCATACGTTTTACGGCGTCTAACGTATTCCCATTTGGGTCCCCTACATTTTTTATGGCGTCTGACGCACTCCCTCTTGAGTCCCGCATACGTTTTACGGCGTCTAACGTATTCCCATTTGGGTCCCCTACATTTTTATGGCGTCTGACGCACTCCCTCTTGGGTCCCGCATACGTTTTACGGCGTCTAACGTATTCCCATTTGGGTCCCCTACATTTTTATGGCGTCTGACGCACTCCCTCTTGGGTCCCGCATACGTTTTACGGCGTCTAACGTATTCCCATTTGGATCCCGCACATTTTTATGGCGTCTGACGCACTCCCTCTTGAGTCCCGCATACGTTTTACGGCGTCTAACGTATTCCCATTTGGATCCCGCACATTTTTTATGGCGTCTGACGCACTCCCTCTTGAGTCCCGCATACGTTTTACGGCGTCTAACGTATTCCCATTTGGATCCCGCACATTTTTATGGCGTCTGACGCACTCCTCTTGAGTCCCGCATACGTTTTACGGCGTCTAACGTATTCCCATTTGGGTCCCCTACATTTTTTTATGGCGTGTGACGCACTCCCTCTTGAGTCCCGCATAAGTTTTACGGCGTGTAACGTAATCCCATTTGGGTCCCCTACATTTTTTTATGGCGTCTGACGCACTCCCTCTTGAGTCCCGCATACGTTTTACGGCGTCTAACGTATTCCCATTTGGATCCCGCACATTTTTATGGCGTCTGACGCACTCCTCTTGAGTCCCGCATACGTTTTACGGCGTCTAACGTATTCCCATTTGGGTCCCCTACATTTTTATGGCGTCTGACGCACTCCTCTTGAGTCCCGCATACGTTTTACGGCGTCTAACGTATTCCCATTTGGATCCCGCACATTTTTTATGGCGTCTGACGCACTCCCTCTTGAGTCCCGCATACGTTTTACGGCGTCTAACGTATTCCCATTTGGGTCCCGCACATTTTTTATGGCGTCTGACGCACTCCCTCTTGAGTCCCGCATACGTTTTACGGCGTCTAACGTATTCCCATTTGGATCCCGCACATTTTTTATGGCGTCTGACGCACTCCCTCTTGAGTCCCGCATACGTTTTACGGCGTCTAACGTATTCCCATTTGGATCCCGCACATTTTTATGGCGTCTGACGCACTCCCTCTTGAGTCCCGCATACGTTTTACGGCGTCTAACGTATTCCCAATTGGGTCCCCTACATTTTTTATGGCGTCTGACGCACTCCCTCTTGAGTCCCGCATACGTTTTACGGCGTCTAACGTATTCCCATTTGGGTCCCGCACATTTTTATAGCGTCTGACGCACTCCCTCTTGAGTCCCGCATACGTTTTACGGCGTCTAACGTATTCCCATTTGGGTCCCCTACATTTTTATGGCGTCTGACGCACTCCTCTTGAGTCCCGCATACGTTTTACGGCGTCTAACGTATTCCCATTTGGGTCCCCTACATTTTTATGGCGTCTGACGCACTCCCTCTTGAGTCCCGCATACGTTTTACGGCGTCTAACGTATTCCCATTTGGATCCCGCACATTTTTTATGGCGTCTGACGCACTCCCTCTTGAGTCCCGCATACGTTTTACGGCGTCTAACGTATTCCCATTTGGGTCCCCTACATTTTTTATGGCGTCTGACGCACTCCCTCTTGAGTCCCGCATACGTTTTACGGCGTCTAACGTATTCCCATTTGGATCCCGCACATTTTTTATGGCGTCTGACGCACTCCCTCTTGAGTCCCGCATACGTTTTACGGCGTCTAACGTATTCCCATTTGGGTCCCCTACATTTTTTATGGCGTCTGACGCACTCCCTCTTGAGTCCCGCATACGTTTTACGGCGTCTAACGTATTCCCCTTTGGGTCCCCTTCATTTTTATGGCGTCTGACGCACTCCCTCTTGAGTCCCGCATACGTTTTACGGCGTCTAACGTATTCCCATTTGGGTCCCCTACATTTTTTATGGCGTCTGACGCACTCCCTCTTGAGTCCCGCATACGTTTTACGGCGTCTAACGTTTTTTCCCATTTGGGTCCCCTACATTTTTTATGGCGTATGACGCACTCCCTCTTGGATCCCGCATACGTTTTACGGCGTCTAACGTTTTCCCATTTGGGTCCCCTACATTTTTTATAGCGTCTGACGCACTCCCTCTTGAGTCCCGCATACGTTTTACGGCGTCTAACGTATTCCCATTTGGGTCCCCTACATTTTTTATAGCGTCTGACGCACTCCCTCTTGAGTCCCGCATACGTTTTACGGCGTCTAACGTATTCCCATTTGGATCCCGCACATTTTTTATGGCGTCTGACGCACTCCCTCTTGAGTCCCGCATACGTTTTACGGCGTCTAACGTATTTCCATTTGGATCCTGCACATTTTTTATGGCGTCTGACGCACTCCCTCTTGGGTCCCGCATACGTTTTACGGCGTCTAACGTATTCCCATTTGGGTCCCCTACATTTTTATGGCGTCTGACGCACTCCCTCTTGAGTCCCGCATACGTTTTACGGCGTGTAACGTATTCCCATTTGGGTCCCCTACATTTTTATGGCGTCTGGCGCACTCCCTCTTGTGGCCCGCATACGTTTTACGGCGTGTAACGTATTCCCATTTGGGTCCCGCACATTTTTATGGCGTCTGACGCACTCCCTCTTGAGTCCCGCATACGTTTTACGGCGTCTAACGTATTCCCATTTGGGTCCCGCACATTTTTTATGGCGTCTGACGCACTCCCTGTTAAGTCCCGCATAAGTTTCACGGCGTCTAACGTGTTCCCATTTGGGTCCCCTACATTTTTATGGCGTCTGACGCACTCCCTCTTGAGTCCCGCATACGTTTTACGGCGTCTAACGTATTCCCATTTGGGTCCCCTACATTTTTTATGGCGTCTGACGCACTTCCTCTTGCGGCCCGCATAAGTTTTACGGCGTGTAACGTATTCCCATTTGGGTCCCCTACATTTTTATGGCGTCTGACGCACTCCCTCTTGAGTCCCGCATACGTTTTACGGCGTCTAACGTATTCCCATTTGGGTCCCCTACATTTTTTATGGCGTCTGACGCACTCCCTCTTGAGTCCCGCATACGTTTTACGGCGTCTAACGTGTTCCCATTTGGGTCCCCTACATTTTTTTATATCGTCTGACGCACTCCCTCTTGAGTCCCGCATACGTTTTACGGCGTCTAACGTATTCCCATTTGGGTCCCCTACATTTTTTATGGCGTCTGACGCACTCCCTCTTAAGTCCCGCATAAGTTTTACGGCGTGTAACGTATTCCCATTTGGGTCCCCTACATTTTTTTATGGCGTCTGACGCACTCCCTCTTGAGTCCCGCATACGTTTTACGGCGTCTAACGTATTCCCATTTGGGTCCCCTACATTTTTTTATATCGTCTGACGCACTCCCTCTTGAGTCCCGCATACGTTTTACGGCGTCTAACGTATTCCCATTTGGGTCCCCTACATTTTTTTATGGCGTCTGACGCACTCCCTCTTGAGTCCCGCATACGTTTTACGGCGTCTAACGTATTCCCATTTGGATCCCGCACATTTTTTATGGCGTCTGACGCACTCCCTCTTGGGTCCCGCATACGTTTTACGGCGTGTAACGTATTCCCATTTTGATCCCCTACATGTTTATGGCGTCTGACGCACTCCCTCTTGAGTCCCGCATACGTTTTACGGCGTCTAACGTATTCCCATTTGGGTCCCCTACATTTTTATGGCGTCTGTCGCACTCCCTCTTGAGCCCCGCATACGTTTTCCGGCGTCTAACGTATTCCCATTTGGATCCCGCACATTTTTATGGCGTCTGACGCACTCCCTCTTGAGTCCCGCATACGTTTTACGGCGTCTAACGTATTCCCATTTGGATCCCGCTACATTTTTTATGGCGTCTGACGCACTCCCTCTTGAGTCCCGCATACGTTTTACGGCGTCTAACGTATTCCCATTTGGGTCCCCTACATTTTTATGGCGTCTGACGCACTCCTCTTGAGCCCCGCATACGTTTTACGGCGTCTAACGTATTCCCATTTGGGTCCCCTACATTTTTTATGGTGTCTGACGCACTCCCTCTTGAGTCCCGCATACGTTTTACGGCGTATAACGTATTCCCATTTGGGTCCCGCACATTTTTTATGGCGTATGACGCACTCCCTCTTAAGTCCCGCATACGTTTTACGGCGTGTAACGTATTCCCATTTGGATCCCGCACATTATTTATGGCGTCTGACGCACTCCCTCTTGAGTCCCGCATACGTTTTACGGCGTCTAACGTGTTCCCATTTGGGTCCCCTACATTTTTTTATATCGTCTGACGCACTCCCTCTTGAGTCCCGCATACGTTTTACGGCGTCTAACGTATTCCCATTTGGGTCCCCTACATTTTTATGGCGTCTGACGCACTCCCTCTTGAGTCCCGCATACGTTTTACGGCGTGTAACGTATTCCCATTTGGGTCCCCTACATTTTTATGGCGTCTGACGCACTCCCTCTTGAGTCCCGCATACGTTTTACGGCGTCTAACGTATTCCCATTTGGGTCCCGCACATTTTTTATGGCGTCTGACGCACTCCCTCTTAAGTCCCGCATACGTTTTACGGCGTGTAACGTATTCCCATTTGGGTCCCCTACATTTTTATGGCGTCTGACGCACTCCCTCTTGAGTCCCGCATACGTTTTACGGCGTCTAACGTATTCCCATTTGGGTCCCCTACATTTTTATGGCGTCTGACGCACTCCCTCTTGAGTCCCGCATACGTTTTACGGCGTCTAACGTGTTCCCATTTGGGTCCCCTACATTTTTATGGCGTCTGACGCACTCCTCTTGAGTCCCGCATAAGTTTTACGGCGTGTAACGTATTCCCATTTGGGTCCCCTACATTTTTATGGCGTCTGACGCACTCCTCTTGAGTCCCGCATACGTTTTACGGCGTCTAACGTATTCCCACTTGGGACCGCTACATTTTTATGGCGTCTGACGCACTCCCTCTTGAGTCCCGCATACGTTTTACGGCGTCTAACGTATTCCCATTTGGGTCCCCTACATTTTTTATGGCGTCTGACGCACTCCCTCTTAAGTCCCGCATACGTTTTACGGCGTGTAACGTATTCCCATTTGGGTCCCCTACATTTCTATGGCGTCTGACGCACTCCCTCTTGAGTCCCGCATAAGTTTTACGGCGTGTAACGTATTCCCATTGGGGTCCCGCACATTTTTATGGCGTCTGACGCACTCCTCTTGAGTCCCGCATACGTTTTACGGCGTCTAACGTATTCCCATTTGGGTCCCCTACATTTTTTATGGCGTCTGACGCACTCCCTCTTGAGTCCCGCATACGTTTTACGGCGTCTAACGTATTCCCATTTGGGTCCCCTACATTTTTTTATGGCGTCTGACGCACTCCCTCTTGAGTCCCGCATACGTTTTACGGCGTCTAACGTATTCCCATTTGGATCCCGCACATTTTTTATGGCGTCTGACGCACTCCCTCTTGAGTCCCGCATACGTTTTACGGCGTCTAACGTATTCCCATTTGGGTCCCCTACATTTTTTTATGGCGTCTGACGCACTCCCTCTTGAGTCCCGCATACGTTTTACGGCGTCTAACGTATTCCCATTTGGATCCCGCACATTTTTTATGGCGTCTGACGCACTCCCTCTTGAGTCCCGCATACGTTTTACGGCGTCTAACGTATTCCCATTTGGATCCCGCACATTTTTTATGGCGTCTGACGCACTCCCTCTTGAGTCCCGCATACGTTTTACGGCGTCTAACGTATTCCCATTTGGATCCCGCACATTTTTTATATCGTCTGACGCGCTCCCTCTTGAGTCCCGCATACGTTTTACGGCGTCTAACGTATTCCCATTTGGATCCCGCACATTTTTTATGGCGTCTGACGCACTCCCTCTTGAGTCCCGCATACGTTTTACGGCGTCTAACGTATTCCCATTTGGGTCCCCTACATTTTTTTATGGCGTCTGACGCACTCCCTCTTGAGTCCCGCATACGTTTTACGGCGTCTAACGTATTCCCATTTGGGTCCCCTACATTTTTATGGCGTCTGACGCCCCCCCTCTTGTGTCCCGCATACCTTTTACGGCGTCTAACGTATTCACATTTTGGTCCCCTACATTTTTATGGCGTCTGACGCCCTCCCTCTTGAGTCCCGCATACGTTTTACGGCGTCTAACGTGTTCCCATTTGGGTCCCCTACATTTTTATGGCGTCTGACGCACTCCCTCTTGAGTCCCGCATACGTTTTACGGCGTGTAACGTATTCCCATTTGGGTCCCCTACATTTTTATGGCGTCTGACGCACTCCCTCTTGAGTCCCGCATACGGTTTACGGCGTCTAACATGTTCCCATTTGGATCCCGCACATTTTTATGGCGTCTGACGCACTCCTCTTGAGTCCCGCATCCGTTTTACGGCGTGTAACGTATTCCCATTTGGGTCCCCTACATTTTTATGGCGTCTGACGCACTCCCTCTTGAGTCCCGCATACGTTTTACGGCGTCTAACGTATTCCCATTTGGGTCCCCTACATTTTTATGGCGTCTGACGCACTCCCTCTTGAGTCCCGCATACGTTTTACGGCGTGTAACGTATTCCCATTTGGGTCCCCTACATTTTTTTATATCGTCTGACGCACTCCCTCTTGAGTCCCGCATACGTTTTACGGCGTCTAACGTATTCCCATTTGGGTCCCGCACATTTTTTATGGCGTCTGACGCACTCCCTCTTGAGTCCCGCATACGTTTTACGGCGTCTAACGTGTTCCCAAATGGGTCCCCCACATTTTTTATGGCGTCTGACGCACTCCTTCTTGAGTCCCGCATACGTTTTACGGCGTCTAACGTGTTCCCATTTGGGTCCCCTACATTTTTTATGGCGTCTGACGCACTCCCTCTTGAGTCCCGCATACGTTTTACGGCGTCTAACGTGTTCCCATTTGGGTCCCCTACATTTTTTATGGCGTCTGACGCACTCCCTCTTGAGTCCCGCATACGTTTTACGGCGTGTAACGTATTCCCATTTGGGTCCCCTACATTTTTTTATGGCGTCTGACGCACTCCCTCTTAAGTCCCGCATACGTTTTACGGCGTGTAACGTATTCCCATTTGGGTCCCCTACATTTTTATGGCGTCTGACGCACTCCCTCTTAAGTCCCGCATAAGTTTTACGGCGTGTAACGTATTCCCATTTGGGTCCCCTACATTTTTATGGCGTCTGACGCACTCCCTCTTGAGTCCCGCATACGTTTTACGGCGTCTAACGTATTCCCATTTGGGTCCCCTACATTTTTATGGCGTCTGACGCACTCCCTCTTGAGTCCCGCATACGTTTTACGGCGTCTAACGTGTTCCCATTTGGGTCCCCTACATTTTTATGGCGTCTGACGCACTCCCTCTTGAGTCCCGCATACGTTTTACGGCGTCTAACGTATTCCCATTTGGGTCCCCTACATTTTTTATGGCGTCTGACGCACTCCCTCTTAAGTCCCGCATAAGTTTTACGGCGTGTAACGTATTCCCATTTGGGTCCCCTACATTTTTATGGCGTCTGACGCACTCCCTCTTGAGTCCCGCATACGTTTTACGGCGTCTAACGTATTCCCATTTGGGTCCCCTACATTTTTTATGGCGTCTGACGCACTCCCTCTTGAGTCCCGCATACGTTTTACGGCGTCTAACGTATTCCCATTTGGGTCCCCTACATTTTTTATGGCGTCTGACGCACTCCCTCTTAAGTCCCGCATAAGTTTTACGGCGTGTAACGTATTCCCATTTGGGTCCCCTACATTTTTTATGGCGTCTGACGCACTCCCTCTTGAGTCCCGCATACGTTTTACGGCGTCTAACGTATTCCCATTTGGGTCCCGCACATTTTTTATGGCGTCTGACGCACTCCCTCTTAAGTCCCGCATACGTTTTACGGCGTCTAACGTGTTCCCATTTGGGTCCCCTACATTTTTTTATATCGTCTGACGCACTCCCTCTTGAGTCCCGCATACGTTTTACGGCGTCTAAC
Organism: Aplectana chamaeleonis; assembly: GCA_029168955.1. Lineage (NCBI taxonomy): Eukaryota > Metazoa > Nematoda > Chromadorea > Rhabditida > Cosmocercidae > Aplectana > Aplectana chamaeleonis. Next base: position 149,259 of record JAPDOI010001284.1, on the reverse strand, counting down.
GTATTCCCATTTGGGTCCCGCACATTTTTTATGGCGTCTGACGCACTCCCTCTTGAGTCCCGCATACGTTTTACGGCGTCTAACGTATTCCCATTTGGGTCCCCTACATTTTTATGGCGTCTGACGCACTCCCTCTTGAGTCCCGCATACGTTTTACGGCGTGTAACGTATTCCCATTTGGGTCCCCTACATTTTTTATGGCGTCTGACGCACTCCCTCTTGGGTCCCGCATACGTTTTACGGCGTCTAACGTGTTCCCATTTGGGTCCCCTACATTTTTATGGCGTCTGACGCACTCCCTCTTGAGTCCCGCATACGTTTTACGGCGTCTAACGTATTCCCATTTGGGTCCCCTACATTTTTTATGGCGTCTGACGCACTCCCTCTTGAGTCCCGCATACGTTTTACGGCGTCTAACGTGTTCCCATTTGGGTCCCCTACATTTTTTTATATCGTCTGACGCACTCCCTCTTGAGTCCCGCATACGTTTTACGGCGTCTAACGTATTCCCATTTGGGTCCCCTACATTTTTTATGGCGTCTGGCCTACCTCCTCTTGAGTCCCGCATACGTTTTACGGCGTCTAACGTGTTCCCATTTGGGTCCCCTACATTTTTTTATATCGTCTGACGCACTCCCTCTTGAGTCCCGCATACGTTTTACGGCGTCTAACGTATTCCCATTTGGGTCCCGCACATTTTTTATGGCGTCTGACGCACTCCCTGTTAAGTCCCGCATAAGTTTCACGGCGTCTAACGTGTTCCCATTTGGGTCCCCTACATTTTTATGGCGTCTGACGCACTCCCTCTTGAGTCCAGCATACGTTTTACGGCGTCTAACGTATTCCCATTTGGGTCCCCTACATTTTTATGGCGTCTGAAGCACTCCCTCTTGAGTCCCGCATACGTTTTACGGCGTCTAACGTATTCCCATTTGGGTCCCGCACAATTTTTATGGCGTCTGACGCACTCCCTCTTAAGTCCCGCATAAGTTTTACGGCGTGTAACGTATTCCCATTTGGGTCCCCTACATTTTTATGGCGTCTGACGCACTCCCTCTTGAGTCCCGCATACGTTTTACGGCGTCTAACGTATTCCCATTTGGGTCCCCTACATTTTTTTATGGCGTCTGACGCACTCCCTCTTGAGTCCCGCATACGTTTTACGGCGTCTAACGTATTCCCATTTGGGTCCCGCACATTTTTTATGGCGTCTGACGCACTCCCTCTTGGGTCCCGCATACGTTTTACGGCGTCTAACGTATTCCCATTTGGATCCCGCACATTTTTATGGCGTCTGACGCACTCCCTCTTGAGTCCCGCATACGTTTTACGGCGTCTAACGTATTCCCATTTGGGTCCCGCACATTTTTTATGGCGTCTGACGCACTCCCTCTTAAGTCCCGCATAAGTTTTACGGCGTGTAACGTATTCCCATTTGGGTCCCCTACATTTTTTTATATCGTCTGACGCACTCCCTCTTGAGTCCCGCATACGTTTTACGGCGTCTAACGTATTCCCATTTGGGTCCCCTACATTTTTATGGCGTCTGACGCACTCCCTCTTGAGTCCCGCATACGTTTTACGGCGTCTAACGTATTCCCATTTGGGTCCCCTACATTTTTTTATACCGTCTGACGCACTCCCTCTTGAGTCCCGCATACGTTTTACGGCGTCTAACGTATTCCCATTTGGGTCCCGCACATTTTTTATGGCGTCTGACGCACTCCCTCTTGAGTCCCGCATACGTTTTACGGCGTCTAACGTGTTCCCATTTGGGTCCCCTACATTTTTTTATATCGTCTGACGCACTCCCTCTTGAGTCCCGCATACGTTTTACGGCGTCTAACGTGTTCCCATTTGGGTCCCCTACATTTTTATGGCGTCTGACGCACTCCCTCTTGAGTCCCGCATACGTTTTACGGCGTCTAACGTGTTCCCATTTGGGTCCCCTACATTTTTATGGCGTCTGACGCACTCCCTCTTGAGTCCCGCATACGTTTTACGGCGTCTAACGTATTCCCATTTGGGTCCCCTACATTTTTTATGGCGTCTGACGCACTCCCTCTTAAGTCCCGCATAAGTTTTACGGCGTGTAACGTATTCCCATTTGGGTCCCCTACATTTTTTATGGCGTCTGACGCACTCCCTCTTAAGTCCCGCATAAGTTTTACGGCGTGTAACGTATTCCCATTTGGGTCCCCTACATTTTTTATGGCGTCTGACGCACTCCCTCTTGAGTCCCGCATACGTTTTACGGCGTCTAACGTATTCCCATTTGGGTCCCGCACATTTTTTATGGCGTCTGACGCACTCCCTCTTGAGTCCCGCATACGTTTTACGGCGTCTAACGTGTTCCCATTTGGGTCCCCTACATTTTTTATGGCGTCTGACGCACTCCCTCTTGAGTCCCGCATACGTTTTACGGCGTCTAACGTGTTCCCATTTGGGTCCCCTACATTTTTTTATATCGTCTGACGCACTCCCTCTTGAGTCCCGCATACGTTTTACGGCGTCTAACGTATTCCCATTTGGGTCCCGCACATTTTTTATGGCGTCTGACGCACTCCCTCTTAAGTCCCGCATACGTTTTACGGCGTCTAACGTATTCCCATTTGGGTCCCGCACATTTTTTATGGCGTCTCACGCACTCACTCTTGAGTCCCTCATACGTTTTACGGCGTCTGAGGTATTTACATTTGGGTCCCGCACATTTTTATGCCATCTGACGCACTCCCTCTTGGGTCCCGCATACGTTTTACGGCGTCTGACGTATTCCCATTTGGGTCCCGCACATTTTTTATGGCGTCTGACGCACTCCTCTTGAGTCCCGCATACGTTTTACGGCGTCTAACGTATTCCCATTTGGGTCCCCTACATTTTTATGGCGTCTGACGCACTCCTCTTGAGTCCCGCATACGTTTTACGGCGTCTAACGTATTCCCATTTGGGTCCCGCACATTTTTTATGGCGTCTGACGCACTCCTCTTGAGTCCCGCATACGTTTTACGGCGTCTAACGTGTTCCCATTTGGGTCCCCTACATTTTTATATCGTCTGCCGCACTCCCTCTTGAGTCCCGCATACGTTTTACGGCGTCTAACGTATTCCCATTTGGGTCCCGCACATTTTTTATGGCGTCTGACGCACTCCCTCTTGAGTCCCGCATACGTTTTACGGCGTCTAACGTATTCCCATTTGGGTCCCCTACATTTTTTATGGCGTCTGACGCACTCCCTCTTAAGTCCCGCATAAGTTTTACGGCGTGTAACGTATTCCCATTTGGGTCCCCTACATTTTTTATGGCGTCTGACGCACTCCCTCTTGAGTCCCGCATACGTTTTACGGCGTCTAACGTGTTCCCATTTGGGTCCCCTACATTTTTTATGGCGTCTGACGCACTCCCTCTTGGGTCCCGCATACGTTTTACGGCGTCTAACGTGTTCCCATTTGGGTCCCCTACATTTTTATGGCGTCTGACGCACTCCCTCTTGAGTCCCGCATACGTTTTACGGCGTGTAACGTATTCCCATTTGGGTCCCCTACATTTTTATGGCGTCTGACGCACTCCCTCTTGAGTCCCGCATACGTTTTACGGCGTCTAACGTATTCCCATTTGGGTCCCCTACATTTTTATGGCGTCTGACGCACTCCTCTTGAGTCCCACATACGTTTTACGGCGTCTAACGTATTCCCATTTGGGTCCCGCACATTTTTTATGGCGTCTGACGCACTCCCTCTTGAGGCCCGCATACGTTTTACGGTGTCTAACCTATTCCCATTTGGGTCCCCTACATTTTTATGGCGTCTGACGCACTCCTCTTGAGTCCCGCATACGTTTTACGGCGTCTAACGTATTCCCATTTGGGTCCCCTACATTTTTATGGCGTCTGACGCACTCCTCTTGAGTCCCGCATACGTTTTACGCGGTGTAACGTATTCCCCTTTGGGTCCCTTACATTTTTTATGGCGTCTGCCGCACTCCCTCTTAAGTCCCGCATAAGTTTTACGGCGTGTACCGTATTCCCATTTGGGTCCCCTACATTTTTTATGGCGTCTGACGCACCCCTCTTAAGTCCCGCGCACGTTTTACGGCGTATAACGTATTCCCATTTGGGTCCCGCACATTTTTATGGCGTCTGACGCACTCCCTCTTGGGTCCCGCCTACGTTTTACGGCGTCTAACGTATTCCCATTTGGGTCCCCTACATTTTTATGGCGTCTGACGCACTCCCTCTTGAGTCCCGCATACGTTTTACGGCGTCTAACGTATTCCCATTTGGGTCCCCTACATTTTTTATGGCGTCTGACGCACTCCTCTTGAGTCCCGCATACGTTTTACGGCGTCTAACGTATTCCCATTTGGGTCCCCTACATTTTTTATGGCGTCTGACGCACTCCTCTTGAGTCCCGCATACGTTTTACGGCGTCTAACGTATTCCCATTTGGGTCCCGCACATTTTTTATGGCGTCTGACGCACTCCTCTTGAGTCCCGCATACGTTTTACGGCGTGTAACGTATTCCCATTTGGGTCCCCTACATTTTTATGGCGTCTGACGCACTCCCTCTTGAGTCCCGCATACGTTTTACGGCGTCTAACGTATTCCCATTTGGGTCCCGCACATTTTTATGGCGTCTGACGCACTCCTCTTGAGTCCCGCATACGTTTTACGGCGTCTAACGTATTCCCATTTGGGTCCCGCACATTTTTTATGGCGTCTGACGCACTCCTCTTGAGTCCCGCATACGTTTTACGGCGTCTAACGTATTCCCATTTGGGTCCCCTACATTTTTATGGCGTCTGACGCACTCCTCTTGAGTCCCGCATACGTTTTACGGCGTCTAACGTATTCCCATTTGGGTCCCGCACATTTTTTATGGCGTCTGACGCACTCCTCTTGAGTCCCGCATACGTTTTACGGCGTCTAACGTATTCCCATTTGGGTCCCCTACATTTTTTATGGCGTCTGACGCACTCCCTCTTGAGTCCCGCATACGTTTTACGGCGTCTAACGTATTCCCATTTGGGTCCCCTACATTTTTTTATATCGTCTGACGCACTCCCTCTTGAGTCCCGCATACGTTTTACGGCGTCTAACGTGTTCCCATTTGGGTCCCCTACATTTTTTATGGCGTCTGACGCACTCCCTCTTGGGTCCCGCATACGTTTTACGGCGTCTAACGTGTTCCCATTTGGGTCCCCTACATTTTTTTATATCGTCTGACGCACTCCCTCTTGAGTCCCGCATACGTTTTACGGCGTCTAACGTATTCCCATTTGGGTCCCGCACATTTTTTATGGCGTCTGACGCACTCCCTCTTAAGTCCCGCATAAGTTTTACGGCGTGTAACGTATTCCCATTTGGGTCCCCTACATTTTTTATGGCGTCTGACGCACTCCCTCTTGAGTCCCGCATACGTTTTACGGCGTCTAACGTATTCCCATTTGGGTCCCGCACATTTTTTATGGCGTCTGACGCGCTCCCTCTTGAGTCCCGCATACGTTTTACGGCGTCTAACGTATTCCCATTTGGGTCCCGCACATTTTTTATGGCGTCTGACGCACTCCCTCTTGAGTCCCGCATACGTTTTACGGCGTCTAACGTGTTCCCATTTGGGTCCCCTACATTTTTTATGGCGTCTGACGCACTCCTCTTGAGTCCCGCATACGTTTTACGGCGTCTAACGTATTCCCATTTGGGTCCCGCACATTTTTATGGCGTCTGACGCACTCCCTCTTGAGTCCCGCATACGTTTTACGGCGTCTAACGTATTCCCATTTGGGTCCCCTACATTTTTTATGGCGTCTGACGCACTCCTCTTGAGTCCCGCATACGTTTTACGGCGTCTAACGTATTCCCATTTGGGTCCCGCACATTTTTTATGGCGTCTGACGCACTCCCTCTTGAGTCCCGCATACGTTTTACGGCGTCTAACGTATTCCCATTTGGGTCCCCTACATTTTTTTATATCGTCTGACGCACTCCCTCTTGAGTCCCGCATACGTTTTACGGCGTCTAACGTATTCCCATTTGGGTCCCGCACATTTTTTATGGCGTCTGACGCACTCCCTCTTGAGTCCCGCATACGTTTTACGGCGTCTAACGTATTCCCATTTGGGTCCCCTACATTTTTTTATATCGTCTGACGCACTCCCTCTTGAGTCCCGCATACGTTTTACGGCGTCTAACGTATTCCCATTTGGGTCCCGCACATTTTTATGGCGTCTGACGCACTCCCTCTTGAGTCCCGCATACGTTTTACGGCGTCTAACGTATTCCCATTTGGGTCCCCTACATTTTTTATGGCGTCTGACGCACTCCTCTTGAGTCCCGCATACGTTTTACGGCGTCTAACGTATTCCCATTTGGATCCCGCACATTTTTATGGCGTCTGACGCACTCCCTCTTGGGTCCCGCATACGTTTCACGGCGTCTAACGTATTCCCATTTGGGTCCCCTACATTTTTTATGGCGTCTGACGCACTCCCTCTTGGGTACCGCATACGTTTTACGGCGTCTAACGTATTCCCATTTGGGTTCCGCACATTTTTTGTGGCGTCTGACGCGCTCCCTCTTAAGTCCCGCATAAGTTTTACGGCGTGTAACGTATTCCCATTTGGGTCCCCAACATTTTTTATGGCGTCTGACGCACTCCCTCTTGAGTCCCGCATACGTTTTACGGCGTCTACCGTATTCCCATTTGGATCCCGCACATTTTTTATGGCGTCTGACGCGCTCCCTCTTGAGTCCCGCATACGTTTTACGGTGTCTAACGTATTCCCATTTGGGTCCCCTACATTTTTATGGCGTCTGACGCACTCCTCTTGAGTCCCGCATAAGTTTTACGGCGTGTAACGTATTCCCATTTGGGTCCCGCACATTTTTTATGGCGTCTGACGCACTCCCTCTTGGGTCCCGCATACGTTTTACGGCGTCTAACGTATTCCCTTTTGGGTCCCGCACATTTTTTATGGCGTCTGACGCACTCCCTCTTGGGTCCCGCATACGTTTTACGACGTCTAACGTGTTCCCATTTGGGTCCCCTACAATTTTTATGGCGTCTGACGCACTCCCTCTTGGGTCCCGCATACGTTTTACGGCGTCTAACGTGTTCCCATTTGGGTCCCCTACATTTTTTATATCGTCTGACGCACTCCCTCTTGAGTCCCGCATACGTTTTACGGCGTCTAACGTATTCCCATTTGGGTCCCCTACATTTTTTATGGCGTCTGACGCACTCCCTCTTGAGTCCCGCATACGTTTTACGGCGTCTAACGTATTCCCATTTAAGTCCCCCACATTTTTTATATCGTCTGACGCACTCCCTCTTGAGTCCCGCATACGTTTTACGGCGTCTAACGTATTCCCATTTGGGTCCCGCACATTTTTTATGGCGTCTGACGCACTCCCTCTTGAGTCCCGCATACGTTTTACGGCGTCTAACGTGTTCCCATTTGGGTCCCCTACATTTTTTTATATCGTCTGACGCACTCCCTCTTGAGTCCCGCATACGTTTTACGGCGTCTAACGTATTCCCATTTGGGTCCCCTACATTTTTTATGGCGTCTGACGCACTCCCTCTTGAGTCCCGCATACGTTTTACGGCGTCTAACGTATTCCCATTTGGGTCCCGCACATTTTTTATGGCGTCTGACGCACTCCCTCTTAAGTCCCGCATAAGTTTTACGGCGTCTAACGTGTTCCCATTTGGGTCCCCTACATTTTTTATGGCGTCTGACGCACTCCCTCTTGGGTCCCGCATACGTTTTACGGCGTCTAACGTGTTCCCATTTGGGTCCCCTACATTTTTTATGGCGTCTGACGCACTCCCTCTTGAGTCCCGCATACGTTTTCCGGCGTGTAACGTATTCCCATTTGGGTCCCCTACATTTTTTATGGCGTCTGACGCACTCCCTCTTAAGTCCCGCATACGTTTTACGGCGTGTAACGTATTCCCATTTGGGTCCCCTACATTTTTATGGCGTCTGACGCACTCCCTCTTGAGTCCCGCATACGTTTTACGGCGTCTAACGTATTCCCATTTGGGTCCCGCACATTTTTATGGCGTCTGACGCACTCCTCTTGAGTCCCGCATACGTTTTACGGCGTCTAACGTATTCCCATTTGGGTCCCCTACATTTTTATGGCGTCTGACGCACTCCCTCTTGAGTCCCGCATACGTTTTACGGCGTCTAACGTATTCCCATTTGGGTCCCGCACATTTTTATGGCGTCTGACGCACTCCTCTTGAGTCCCGCATACGTTTTACGGCGTCTAACGTATTCCCATTTGGGTCCCCTACATTTTTATGGCGTCTGACGCACTCCCTCTTGAGTCCCGCATACGTTTTACGGCGTCTAACGTATTCCCATTTGGGTCCCCTACATTTTTATGGCGTCTGACGCACTCCTCTTGAGTCCCGCATACGTTTTACGGCGTCTAACGTATTCCCATTTGGGTCCCCTACATTTTTATGGCGTCTGACGCACTCCCTCTTGAGTCCCGCATACGTTTTACGGCGTCTAACGTATTCCCATTTGGGTCCCCTACATTTTTTATGGCGTCTGACGCACTCCCTCTTGAGTCCCGCATACGTTTTACGGCGTCTAACGTATTCCCATTTGGGTCCCCTACATTTTTTATGGCGTCTGACGCACTCCTCTTGAGTCCCGCATACGTTTTACGGCGTCTAACGTATTCCCATTTGGGTCCCCTACATTTTTATGGCGTCTGACGCACTCCCTCTTGAGTCCCGCATACGTTTTACGGCGTCTAACGTATTCCCATTTGGGTCCCCTACATTTTTTATATCGTCTGACGCACTCCCTTCTTGAGTCCCGCATACGTTTTACGGCGTCTAACGTATTCCCATTTGGGTCCCGCACATTTTTTATGGCGTCTGACGCACTCCCTGTTAAGTCCCGCATAAGTTTCACGGCGTCTAACGTGTTCCCATTTGGGTCCCCTACATTTTTATGGCGTCTGACGCACTCCCTCTTGAGTCCAGCATACGTTTTACGGCGTCTAACGTATTCCCATTTGGGTCCCCTACATTTTTTTATATCGTCTGACGCACTCCCTCTTGAGTCCCGCATACGTTTTACGGCGTCTAACGTATTCCCATTTGGGTCCCCTACATTTTTTTATATCGTCTGACGCACTCCCTCTTGAGTCCCGCATACGTTTTACGGCGTCTAACGTGTTCCCATTTGGGTCCCCTACATTTTTTATATCGTCTGACGCACTCCCTCTTGAGTCCCGCATACGTTTTACGGCGTCTAACGTATTCCCATTTGGGTCCCCTACATTTTTTATGGCGTCTGACGCACTCCCTCTTGAGTCCCGCATACGTTTTACGGCGTCTAACGTATTCCCATTTGGGTCCCCTACATTTTTATGGCGTCTGACGCACTCCCTCTTGAGTCCCGCATACGTTTTACGGCGTCTAACGTGTTCCCATTTGGGTCCCCTACATTTTTTATGGCGTCTGACGCACTCCTCTTGAGTCCCGCATACGTTTTACGGCGTCTAACGTATTCCCATTTGGGTCCCCTACATTTTTTATGGCGTCTGACGCACTCCTCTTGAGTCCCGCATACGTTTTACGGCGTCTAACGTATTCCCATTTGGGTCCCGCACATTTTTTATGGCGTCTGACGCACTCCTCTTGAGTCCCGCATACGTTTTACGGCGTCTAACGTATTCCCATTTGGGTCCCCTACATTTTTATGGCGTCTGACGCACTCCTCTTGAGTCCCGCATACGCTTTACGGCGTCTAACGTATTCCCATTTGGGTCCCCTACATTTTTTATGGCGTCTGACGCACTCCCTCTTGAGTCCCGCATACGTTTTACGGCGTCTAACGTATTCCCATTTGGGTCCCCTACATTTTTTATGGCGTCTGACGCACTCCCTCTTGAGTCCCGCATACGTTTTACGGCGTGTAACGTATTCCCATTTGGGTCCCCTACATTTTTTATGGCGTGTGACCCACTCCCTCTTGAGTCCCGCATACGTTTTACGGCGTCTAACGTATTCCCATTTGGGTCCCCTACATTTTTTATGGCGTCTGACGCACTCCCTCTTGAGTCCCGCATACGTTTTACGGCGTCTAACGTGTTCCCATTTGGGTCCCCTACATTTTTTTATATCGTCTGACGCACTCCCTCTTGAGTCCCGCATACGTTTTACGGCGTCTAACGTGTTCCCATTTGGGTCCCCTACATTTTTTTATATCGTCTGACGCACTCCCTCTTGAGTCCCGCATACGTTTTACGGCGTCTAACGTATTCCCATTTGGGTCCCCTACATTTTTTATGGCGTCTGACGCACTCCCTCTTGAGTCCCGCATACGTTTTACGGCGTCTAACGTGTTCCCATTTGGGTTCCGTACATTTTTTATGGCGTCTGACGCACTCCCTCTTGAGTCCCGCATACGTTTTACGGCGTCTAACGTGTTCCCATTTGGGTCCCCTACATTTTTTATGGCGTCTGACGCACTCCCTCTTGAGTCCCGCATACGTTTTACGGCGTGTAACGTATTCCCATTTGGGTCCCCTACATTTTTTATGGCGTCTGACGCACTCCCTCTTGAGTCCCGCATACGTTTTACGGCGTGTAACGTATTCCCATTTGGGTCCCCTACATTTTTTATGGCGTCTGACGCACTCCCTCTTAAGTCCCGCATAAGTTTTACGGCGTGTAACGTATTCCCATTTGGGTCCCCTACATTTTTTATGGCGTCTGACGCACTCCCTCTTGGGTCCCGCATACGTTTTACGGCGTCTAACGTGTTCCCATTTGGGTCCCCTACATTTTTTTATATCGTCTGACGCACTCCCTCTTGAGTCCCGCATACGTTTTACGGCGTGTAACGTATTCCCATTTGGGTCCCCTACATTTTTTATGGCGTCTGACGCACTCCCTCTTAAGTCCCGCATACGTTTTACGGCGTCTAACGTGTTCCCATTTGGGTCCCCTACATTTTTTATGGCGTCTGACGCACTCCCTCTTAAGTCCCGCATAAGTTTTACGGCGTGTAACGTATTCCCATTTGGGTCCCCTACATTTTTATGGCGTCTGACGCACTCCCTCTTAAGTCCCGCATAAGTTTTACGGCGTGTAACGTATTCCCATTTGGGTCCCCTACATTTTTTATGGCGTCTGACGCACTCCCTCTTGAGTCCCGCATACGTTTTACGGCGTCTAACGTGTTCCCATTTGGGTCCCCTACATTTTTTATGGCGTCTGACGCACTCCCTCTTGAGTCCCGCATACGTTTTACGGCGTCTAACGTATTCCCATTTGGGTCCCCTACATTTTTTATGGCGTCTGACGCACTCCCTCTTGAGTCCCGCATACGTTTTACGGCGTCTAACGTGTTCCCATTTGGGTCCCCTACATTTTTTTATATCGTCTGACGCACTCCCTCTTGAGTCCCGCATACGTTTTACGGCGTCTAACGTATTCCCATTTGGGTCCCCTACATTTTTTATGGCGTCTGACGCACTCCCTCTTGAGTCCCGCATACGTTTTACGGCGTCTAACGTATTCCCATTTGGGTCCCGCACATTTTTTATGGCGTCTGACGCACTCCCTCTTGAGTCCCGCATACGTTTTACGGCGTCTAACGTGTTCCCATTTGGGTCCCCTACAATTTTTATGGCGTATGACGCACTCCCTCTTGAGTCCCGCATACGTTTTACGGCGTCTAACGTATTCCCATTTGGGTCCCCTACATTTTTTTATATCGTCTGACGCACTCCCTCTTGAGTCCCGCATACGTTTTACGGCGTCTAACGTATTCCCATTTGGGTCCCCTACATTTTTTATGGCGTCTGACGCACTCCCTCTTGAGTCCCGCATACGTTTTACGGCGTCTAACGTATTCCCATTTGGGTCCCCTACATTTTTTATGGCGTCTGACGCACTCCCTCTTGAGTCCCGCATACGTTTTACGGCGTCTAACGTATTCCCATTTGGGTCCCGCACATTTTTTATGGCGTCTGACGCACTCCCTCTTAAGTCCCGCATAAGTTTTACGGCGTGTAACGTATTCCCATTTGGGTCCCCTACATTTTTTATGGCGTCTGACGCACTCCCTCTTGAGTCCCGCATACGTTTTACGGCGTCTAACGTATTCCCATTTGGGTCCCCTACATTTTTATAGCGTCTGACGCACTCCCTATTGGGTCCCGCATACGTTTTACGGCGTCTAACGTATTCCCATTTGGATCCCGCACATTTTTTATGGCGTCTGACGCACTCCCTCTTAGGTCCCGCATACGTTTTACGGCGTGTAACGTATTCCCATTTGGGTCCCCTACATTTTTTATGGCGTCTGACGCACTCCCTCTTGAGTCCCGCATACGTTTTACGGCGTCTAACGTATTCCCATTTGGGTCCCCTACATTTTTTATGGCGTCTGACGCACTTCCTCTTAAGTCCCGCATAAGTTTTACGGCGTCTAACGTATTCACATTTGGGTCCCCTACATTTTTTTATGGCGTCTGACGCACTCCCTCTTGAGTCCCGCATACGTTTTACGGCGTCTAACGTATTCCCATTTGGGTCCCCTACATTTTTTTATGGCGTCTGACGCACTCCCTCTTGAGTCCCGCATACGTTTTACGGCGTCTAACGTATTCCCATTTGGGTCCCGCACTATTTTCATGGCGTCTGACGCACTCCTCTTGAGTCCCGCATACGTTTTACGGCGTCTAACGTATTCCCATTTGGGTCCCGCACATTTTTTATGGCGTCTGACGCACTCCTCTTGAGTCCCGCATACGTTTTACGGCGTCTAACGTATTCCCATTTGGGTCCCCTACATTTTTTATGGCGTCTGACGCACTCCTCTTGAGTCCCGCATACGTTTTACGGCGTCTAACGTATTCCCATTTGGGTCCCGCACATTTTTTATGGCGTCTGACGCACTCCTCTTGAGTCCCGCATACGTTTTACGGCGTCTAACGTGTTCCCATTTGGGTCCCCTACATTTTTATGGCGTCTGACGCACTCCCTCTTGAGTCCCGCATACGTTTTACGGCGTGTAACGTATTCCCATTTGGGTCCCCTACATTTTTTATGGCGTCTGACGCACTCCCTCTTGAGTCCCGCATAAGTTTTACGGCGTGTAACGTATTCCCATTTGGGTCCCCTACATTTTTTATGGCGTCTGACGCACTCCCTCTTAAGTCCCGCATAAGTTTTACGGCGTGTAACGTATTCCCATTTGGGTCCCCTACATTTTTTATGGCGTCTGACGCACTCCCTCTTAAGTCCCGCATACGTTTTACGGCGTGTAACGTATTCCCATTTGGGTCCCCTACATTTTTTATGGCGTCTGACGCACTCCCTCTTAAGTCCCGCATAAGTTTTACGGCGTGTAACGTATTCCCATTTGGGTCCCCTACATTTTTTATGGCGTCTGACGCACTCCCTCTTAAGTCCCGCATACGTTTTACGGCGTCTAACGTGTTCCCATTTGGGTCCCCTACATTTTTTATGGCGTCTGACGCACTCCCTCTTAAGTCCCGCATAAGTTTTACGGCGTGTAACGTATTCCCATTTGGGTCCCGCACATTTTTTATGGCGTCTGACGCACTCCTCTTGAGTCCCGCATACGTTTTACGGCGTCTAACGTATTCCCATTTGGGTCCCCTACATTTTTTATGGCGTCTGACGCACTCCTCTTGAGTCCCGCATACGTTTTACGGCGTCTAACGTATTCCCATTTGGGTCCCCTACATTTTTTATGGCGTCTGACGCACTCCTCTTGAGTCCCGCATACGTTTTACGGCGTCTAACGTATTCCCATTTGGGTCCCCTACATTTTTTATGGCGTCTGACGCACTCCTCTTGAGTCCCGCATACGTTTTACGGCGTGTAACGTATTCCCATTTGGGTCCCCTACATTTTTTATGGCGTCTGACGCACTCCCTCTCACGTCCCGCATACGCGTTACGGCGGGTAACGTATTCCCATTTGGGTCCCGCACATTTTTTATGGCGTCTGACGCACTCCTCTTGAGTCCCGCATACGTTTTACGGCGTCTAACGTATTCCCATTTGGGTCCCCTACATTTTTTATGGCGTCTGACGCACTCCTCTTGAGTCCCGCATACGTTTTACGGCGTCTAACGTGTTCCCATTTGGGTCCCTTACATTTTTATGGCGTCTGACGCACTCCCTCTTAAGTCCCGCATAAGTTTTACGGCGTGTAACGTATTCCCATTTGGGTCCCCTACATTTTTTATGGCGTCTGACGCACTCCCTCTTGAGTCCCGCATACGTTTTACGGCGTCTAACGTATTCCCATTTGGGTCCCCTACATTTTTTTATATCGTCTGACGCACTCCCTCTTGAGTCCCGCATACGTTTTACGGCGTCTAACGTATTCCCATTTGGGTCCCGCACATTTTTTATGGCGTCTGACGCACTCCTCTTGAGTCCCGCATCCGTTTTACGGCGTGTAACGTATTCCCATTTGGCTCCCCTACATTTTTTTATATCGTATGACGCACTCCCTCTTGAGTCCCGCATACGTTTTACGGCGTCTAACGTATTCCCATTTGGGTCCCGCACATTTTTTATGGCGTCTGACGCACTCCCTCTTGAGTCCCGCATACGTTTTACGGCGTCTAACGTGTTCCCATTTGGGTCCCCTACATTTTTTATGGCGTCTGACGCACTCCCTCTTGAGTCCCGCATACGTTTTACGGCGTCTAACGTATTCCCATTTGGGTCCTGCACATTTTTTATGGCGTCTGACGCACTCCTCTTGAGTCCCGCATACGTTTTACGGCGTCTAACGTATTCCCATTTGGGTCCCCTACATTTTTATGGCGTCTGACGCACTCCCTCTTGAGTCCCGCATACGTTTTACGGCGTCTAACGTGTTCCCATTTGGGTCCCCTACATTTTTTATGGCGTCTGACGCACTCCCTCTCAAGTCCCGCATACGTTTTACGGCGTCTAACGTATTCCCATTTGGGTCCCCTACATTTTTTTTGGCGTTTGACGCACTCCTCTTGAGTCCCGCATACGTTTTACGGCGTCTAACGTATTCCCATTTGGGTCCCGCACATTTTTTATGGCGTCTGACGCACTCCCTCTTGAGTCCCGCATACGTTTTACGGCGTCTAACGTATTCCCATTTGGGTCCCCTACATTTTTTTATATCGTCTGACGCACTCCCTCTTGAGTCCCGCATACGTTTTACGGCGTCTAACGTATTCCCATTTGGGTCCCGCACATTTTTTATGGCGTCTGACGCACTCCCTCTTGAGTCCCGCATACGTTTTACGGCGTCTAACGTGTTCCCATTTGGGTCCCCTACATTTTTTATGGCGTCTGACGCACTTCCTCTTGAGTCCCGCATACGTTTTACGGCGTCTAACGTATTCCCATTTGGGTCCCCTACATTTTTTATGGCGTCTGACGCACTCCCTCTCAAGTCCCGCATACGTTTTACGGCGTCTAACGTATTCCCATTTGGGTCCCCTACATTTTTATGGCGTCTGACGCACTCCTCTTGAGTCCCGCATACGTTTTACGGCGTCTAACGTGTTCCCATTTGGGTCCCCTACATTTTTTTATATCGTCTGACGCACTCCCTCTTGAGTCCCGCATACGTTTTACGGCGTCTAACGTATTCCCATTTGGGTCCCCTACATTTTTTATGGCGTCTGACGCACTCCCTCTTGAGTCCCGCATACGTTTTACGGCGTCTAACGTATTCCCATTTGGGTCCCCTACATTTTTTTTGGCGTCTGACGCGCTCCCTCTTGAGTCCCGCATACGTTTTACGGCGTCTAACGTATTCCCATTTGGATCCCGCACATTTTTTATGGCGTCTGACGCACTCCCTCTTAAGTCCCGCATAAGTTTTACGGCGTGTAACGTATTCCCATTTGGGTCCCCTACATTTTTTATGGCGTCTGACGCACTCCCTCTTGAGTCCCGCATACGTTTTACGGCGTCTAACGTATTCCCATTTGGATCCCGCACATTTTTATGGCGTCTGACGCGCTCCCTCTTGAGTCCCGCATACGTTTTACGGCGTCTAACGTATTCCCATTTGGGTCCCCTACATTTTTTTATGGCGTCTGACGCACTCCCTCTTGAGTCCCGCATACGTTTTACGGCGTCTAACGTATTCCCATTTGGGTCCCGCACATTTTTTATGGCGTCTGACGCACTCCTCTTGAGTCCCGCATACGTTTTACGGCGTCTAACGTATTCCCATTTGGGTCCCGCACATTTTTTATGGCGTCTGACGCACTCCTCTTGAGTCCCGCATACGTTTTACGGCGTCTAACGTATTCCCATTTGGGTCCCCTACATTTTTTATGGCGTCTGACGCACTCCTCTTGAGTCCCGCATACGTTTTACGGCGTCTAACGTATTCCCATTTGGGTCCCGCACATTTTTTATGGCGTCTGACGCACTCCTCTTGGGTCCCGCATACGTTTTACGGCGTCTAACGTATTCCCATTTGGGTCCCCTACATTTTTTATGGCGTCTGACGCACTCCCTCTTGGGTCCCGCATACGTTTCACGGCGTCTAACGTATTCCCATTTGGGTCCCCTACATTTTTTATGGCGTCTGACGCACTCCCTCTTGGGTACCGCATACGTTTTACGGCGTGTAACGTATTCCCATTTGGGTCCCCTACATTTTTTATGGCGTCTGACCCACTCCTCTTGAGTCCCGCATACGTTTTACGGCGTCTAACGTATTCCCATTTGGGTCCCCTACATTTTTTATGGCGTCTGACGCACTCCTCTTGAGTCCCGCACCCGTTTTCCGGCGTCTAACGTGTTCCCATTTGGGTCCCCTACATTTTTTTATATCGTCTGACGCACTCCCTCTTGAGTCCCGCATACGTTTTACGGCGTCTAACGTATTCCCATTTGGGTCCCGCACATTTTTTATGGCGTCTGACGCACTCCCTCTTAAGTCCCGCATAAGTTTTACGGCGTGTAACGTATTCCCATTTGGGTCCCCTACATTTTTTATGGCGTCTGACGCACTCCCTCTTGAGTCCCGCATACGTTTTACGGCGTCTAACGTATTCCCATTTGGGTCCCCTACATTTTTTATGGCGTCTGACGCACTCCCTCTTGAGTCCCGCATACGTTTTACGGCGTCTAACGTATTCCCATTTGGGTCCCCTACATTTTTTTATATCGTCTGACGCACTCCCTCTTGAGTCCCGCATACGTTTTACGGCGTCTAACGTATTCCCATTTGGATCCCGCAGATTTTTATGGCGTCTGACGCACTCTCTCTTAGGTCCCGCATACGTTTTACGGCGTGTAACGTATTCCCATTTCGGTCCCCTACATTTTTATGGCGTCTGA
This sequence comes from Aplectana chamaeleonis, assembly GCA_029168955.1. Classification (NCBI taxonomy): domain Eukaryota; kingdom Metazoa; phylum Nematoda; class Chromadorea; order Rhabditida; family Cosmocercidae; genus Aplectana; species Aplectana chamaeleonis. The sequence continues at coordinate 131,893 of JAPDOI010001284.1, read as the reverse complement.
CGCACTCCTCTTGAGTCCCGCATACGTTTTACGGCGTCTAACGTATTCCCATTTGGGTCCCCTACATTTTTTATGGCGTCTGACGCACTCCTCTTGAGTCCCGCATACGTTTTACGGCGTCTAACGTATTCCCATTTGGGTCCCCTACATTTTTTATGGCGTCTGACGCACTCCTCTTGAGTCCCGCATACGTTTTACGGCGTGTAACGTATTCCCATTTGGGTCCCCTACATTTTTTATGGCGTCTGACGCACTCCCTCCTAAGTCCCGCATACCGTGTACGGCGTCTAACGTATTCCCATTGGGGGCCCCGACATTTTTCATGGCGTCTGACGTACTCCCTCTTGAGTCCCGCATACGATTTACGGCGTCTAACGTGGTCCCATTTGGGTCCCCTACATTTTTTATGGCGTCTGACGCACTCCTCTTGAGTCCCGCATACGTTTTACGGCGTGTAACGTATTCCCATTTGGGTCCCCTACATTTTTTATGGCGTCTGACGCACTCCCTCTTGAGTCCCGCATACGTTTTACGGCGTCTAACGTATTCCCATTTGGGTCCCCTACATTTTTTATATCGTCTGACGCACTCCCTCTTGAGTCCCGCATACGTTTTACGGCGTCTAACGTGTTCCCATTTGGGTCCCCTACATTTTTTTATATCGTCTGACGCACTCCCTCTTAAGTCCCGCATAAGTTTCACGGCGTCTAACGTGTTCCCATTTGGGTCCCCTACATTTTTTTATATCGTCTGACGCACTCCCTCTTGAGTCCCGCATACGTTTTACGGCGTCTAACGTATTCCCATTTGGGTCCCCTACATTTTTTATGGCGTCTGACGCACTCCCTCTTGAGTCCCGCATACGTTTTACGGCGTCTAACGTATTCCCATTTGGGTCCCCTACATTTTTTATGGCGTCTGACGCACTCCCTCTTGAGTCCCGCATACGTTTTACGGCGTCTAACGTATTCCCATTTGGGTCCCGCACATTTTTTATGGCGTCTGACGCACTCCCTCTTAAGTCCCGCATAAGTTTTACGGCGTGTAACGTATTCCCATTTGGGTCCCCTACATTTTTTATGGCGTCTGACGCACTCCCTCTTGAGTCCCGCATACGTTTTACGGCGTCTAACGTATTCCCATTTGGGTCCCCTACATTTTTTATGGCGTCTGACGCACTCCCTCTTGAGTCCCGCATACGTTTTACGGCGTCTAACGTATTCCCATTTGGGTCCCCTACATTTTTATGGCGTCTGACGCACTCCTCTTGAGTCCCGCATACGTTTTACGGCGTCTAACGTATTCCCATTTGGGTCCCCTACATTTTTATGGCGTCTGACGCACTCCTCTTGAGTCCCGCATACGTTTTACGGCGTCTAACGTATTCCCATTTGGGTCCCCTACATTTTTTATGGCGTCTGACGCACTCCTCTTGAGTCCCGCATACGTTTTACGGCGTCTAACGTATTCCCATTTGGGTCCCCTACATTTTTATGGCGTCTGACGCACTCCTCTTGAGTCCCGCATACGTTTTACGGCGTGTAACGTATTCCCATTTGGGTCCCCTACATTTTTATGGCGTCTGACGCACTCCTCTTGAGTCCCGCATACGTTTTACGGCGTCTAACGTATTCCCATTTGGGTCCCCCACATTTTTTATATCGTCTGACGCACTCCCTCTTGAGTCCCGCATACGTTTTACGGCGTCTAACGTATTCCCATTTGGGTCCCCTACATTTTTTTATATCGTCTGACGCACTCCCTCTTGAGTCCCGCATACGTTTTACGGCGTCTAACGTATTCCCATTTGGGTCCCCTACATTTTTTATATCGTCTGACGCACTCCCTCTTGAGTCCCGCATACGTTTTACGGCGTCTAACGTATTCCCATTTGGGTCCCCCACATTTTTTATATCGTCTGACGCACTCCCTCTTGAGTCCCGCATACGTTTTACGGCGTCTAACGTATTCCCATTTGGGTCCCCTACATTTTTATGGCGTCTGACGCACTCCCTCTTGAGTCCCGCATACGTTTTACGGCGTCTAACGTATTCCCATTTGGGTCCCCCACATTTTTTATATCGTCTGACGCACTCCCTCTTGAGTCCCGCATACGCTTTACGGCGTCTAACGTATTCCCATTTGGGTCCCCTACATTTTTTATGGCGTCTGACGCACTCCCTCTTGAGTCCCGCATACGTTTTACGGCGTCTAACGTATTCCCATTTGGGTCCCCTACATTTTTTATGGCGTCTGACGCACTCCCTCTTGAGTCCCGCATACGTTTTACGGCGTCTAACGTATTCCCATTTGGGTCCCCTCCATTTTTTATCTCGTCTGACGCCCTCCCTCTTGAGTCCCGCATACGTTTTACGGCGTCTAACGTATTCCCATTTGAGTCCCGCACATTTTTTATGGCGTCTGATGCACTCCCTCTTGGGTCCCGCATACGTTTTACGGCGTCTGGCGTATTCCCATTTAGGTCCCCCACATTTTTTATGGCGTCTGACGCACTCCTCTTGAGTCCCGCATACGTTTTACGGCGTCTAACGTATTCCCATTTGGGTCCCCTACATTTTTTATGGCGTCTGACGCACTCCTCTTGAGTCCCGCATACGTTTTACGGCGTCTAACGTTTTCCCATTTGGGTCCCCTACATTTTTATGGCGTCTGACGCACTCCCTCTTGAGTCCCGCATACGTTTTACGGCGTCTAACGTATTCCCATTTGGGTCCCCTACATTTTTTATGGCGTCTGACGCACTCCCTCTTGAGTCCCGCATACGTTTTACGGCGTCTAACGTATTCCCATTTGGGTCCCGCACATTTTTTATGGCGTCTGACGCACTCCCTCTTAAGTCCCGCATAAGTTTTACGGCGTGTAACGTATTCCCATTTGGGTCCCCTACATTTTTTATGGCGTCTGACGCACTCCCTCTTGAGTCCCGCATACGTTTTACGGCGTCTAACGTGTTCCCATTTGGGTCCCCTACATTTTTTTATATCGTCTGACGCACTCCCTCTTGAGTCCCGCATACGTTTTACGGCGTCTAACGTATTCCCATTTGGGTCCCCTACATTTTTTATGGCGTCTGACGCACTCCCTCTTGAGTCCCGCATACGTTTTACGGCGTCTAACGTATTCCCATTTGGATCCCGCACATTTTTTATGGCGTCTGACGCGCTCCCTCTTGAGTCCCGCATACGTTTTACGGCGTCTAACGTATTCCCATTTGGGTCCCCTACATTTTTTATGGCGTCTGACGCACTCCCTCTTGGGTCCCGCATACGTTTTACGGCGTCTAACGTTTTCCCATTTGGGTCCCCTACATTTTTTATGGCGTCTGACGCACTCCCTCTTGAGTCCCGCATACGTTTTACGGCGTCTAACGTATTCTCATTTGGATCCCGCACATTTTTTATGGCGTCTGACGCACTCCCTCTTAGGTCCCGCATACGTTTTACGGCGTGTAACGTATTCCCATTTGGGTCCCCTACATTTTTTATGGCGTCTGACGCACTCCCTCTTGGGTCCCGCATACGTTTTACGGCGTCTAACGTTTTCCCATTTGGGTCCCCTACATTTTTTATGGCGTCTGACGCACTCCCTCTTGGGTCCCGCATACGTTTTACGGCGTCTAACGTTTTCCCATTTGGGTCCCCTACATTTTTTTATGGGGTCTGACGCACTCCCTCTTGAGTCCCGCATACGTTTTACGGCGTCTAACGTACTCCCGTTTGGATCCCGCACATTTTTTATGGCGTCTGACACACTCCCTCTTAGGTCCCGCATACGTTTTACGGCGTGTAACGTATTCCCATTTGGGTCCCCTACATTTTTTATGGCGTCTGACGCACTCCCTCTTGGGTCCCGCATACGTTTTACGGCGTCTAACGTATTCCCATTTGGATCCCGCACATTTTTATGGCGTCTGACGCACTCCTCTTGAGTCCCGCATACATTTTACAGCGTCTAACGTTTTCCCATTTGGGTCCCCTACATTTTTTATGGGGTCTGACGCACTCCCTCTTGAGTCCCGCATACGTTTTACGGCGTCTAACGTACTCCCGTTTGGATCCCCTACATTTTTTATGGCGTCTGCCGCACTCCGTCTTGAGTCCCGCATACGTTTTACGGCGTCTAACGTATTCCCATTTGGGTCCCCTACATTTTTTATGGCGTCTGACGCACTCGCTCTTGGGTCCCGCATACGTTTTACGGCGTCTAACGTATTCCCATTTGGGTCCCCTACATTTTTATGGCGTCTGACGCACTCCTCTTGAGTCCCGCATACGTTTTACGGCGTCTAACGTATTCCCATTTGGGTCCCCTACATTTTTTATGGCGTCTGACGCACTCCCTCTTGAGTCCCGCATACGTTTTACGGCGTCTAACGTGTTCCCATTTGGGTCCCCTACATTTTTTATATCGTCTGACGCACTCCCTCTTGAGTCCCGCATACGTTTTACGGCGTCTAACGTATTCCCATTTGGGTCCCCTACATTTTTTATGGCGTCTGACGCACTCCCTCTTGAGTCCCGCATACGTTTTACGGCGTCTAACGTGTTCCCATTTGGGTCCCCTACATTTTTTATGGCGTCTGACGCACTCCCTCTTGAGTCCCGCATACGTTTTACGGCGTGTAACGTATTCCCATTTGGGTCCCCTACATTTTTATGGCGTCTGACGCACTCCCTCTTGAGTCCCGCATACGTTTTACGGCGTGTAACGTATTCCCATTTGGGTCCCCTACATTTTTTATGGCGTCTGACGCACTCCCTCTTGGGTCCCGCATACGTTTTACGGCGTCTAACGTTTTCCCATTTGGGTCCCCTACATTTTTTATGGCGTCTGACGCACTCCCTCTTAGGTCCCGCATACGTTTTACGGCGTGTAACGTATTCCCATTTGGGTCCCCTACATTTTTTATGGCGTCTGACGCACTCCCTCTTGAGTCCCGCATACGTTTTACGGCGTCTAACGTATTCCCATTTGGATCCCGCACATTTTTTATGGCGTCTGACGCACTCCCTCTTAAGTCCCGCATACGTTTTACGGCGTCTAACGTATTCTCATTTGGATCCCGCACATTTTTTATGGCGTCTGACGCACTCCCTCTTAGGTCCCGCATACGTTTTACGGCGTGTAACGTATTCCCATTTGGGTCCCCTACATTTTTTATGGCGTCTGACGCACTCCCTCTTGGGTCCCGCATACGTTTTACGGCGTGTAACGTATTCCCATTTGGGTCCCCTACATTTTTTATGGCGTCTGACGCACTCCCTCTTGAGTCCCGCATACGTTTTACGGCGTCTAACGTATTCCCATTTGGATCCCGCACATTTTTTATGGCGTCTGACGCACTCCCTCTTGAGTCCCGCATACGTTTTACGGCGTCTAACGTATTCCCATTTGGATCCCGCACATTTTTTATGGCGTCTGACGCACTCCCTCTTGAGTCCCGCATACGTTTTACGGCGTCTAACGTATTCCCATTTGGATCCCGCACATTTTTTATGGCGTCTGACGCACTCCCTCTTAGGTCCCGCATACGTTTTACGGCGTGTAACGTATTCCCATTTGGGTCCCCTACATTTTTTATGGCGTCTGACGCACTCCCTCTTGAGTCCCGCATACGTTTTACGGCGTCTAACGTATTCCCATTTGGATCCCGCACATTTTTTATGGCGTCTGACGCACTCCCTCTTAGGTCCCGCATACGTTTTACGGCGTGTAACGTATTCCCATTTGGGTCCCCTACATTTTTTATGGCGTCTGACGCACTCCCTCTTGGGTCCCGCATACGTTTTACGGCGTGTAACGCATTCCCATTTGGGTCCCCTACATTTTTTATGGCGTCTGACGCACTCCCTCTTGAGTCCCGCATACGTTTTACGGCGTCTAACGTATTCCCATTTGGATCCCGCACATTTTTTATGGCGTCTGACGCACTCCCTCTTAGGTCCCGCATACGTTTTACGGCGTCTAACGTATTCCCATTTGGATCCCGCACATTTTTTATGGCGTCTGACGCACTCCCTCTTGAGTCCCGCATAAGTTCTACGGCGTGTAACGTATTCCCATTTGGGTCCCCTACATTTTTTATGGCGTCTGACGCACTCCCTCTTGAGTCCCGCATAAGTTCTACGGCGTGTAACGTATTCCCATTTGGGTCCCCTACATTTTTTATGGCGTCTGACGCACTCCCTCTTGAGTCCCGCTTCCGTTTTCCGGCGTCTACCGTATTCCCATTTGGATCCCGCACATTTTTTATGGCGTCTGACGCACTCCCTCTTGAGTCCCGCATACGTTTTACGGCGTCTAACGTATTCCCATTTGGATCCCGCACATTTTTTATGGCGTCTGACGCACTCCCTCTTGAGTCCCGCATACGTTTTACGGCGTCTAACGTACTCCCGTTTGGATCCCGCACATTTTTTATGGCGTCTGACACACTCCCTCTTAGGTCCCGCATACGTTTTACGGCGTGTAACGTATTCCCATTTGGGTCCCCTACATTTTTTATGGCGTCTGACGCACTCCCTCTTGAGTCCCGCATACGTTTTACGGCGTCTAACGTATTCTCATTTGGATCCCGCACATTTTTTATGGCGTCTGACGCACTCCCTCTTAGGTCCCGCATACGTTTTACGGCGTGTAACGTATTCCCATTTGGGTCCCCTACATTTTTTATGGCGTCTGACGCACTCCCTCTTGGGTCCCGCATACGTTTTACGGCGTCTAACGTTTTCCCATTTGGGTCCCCTACATTTTTTATGGCGTCTGACGCACTCCCTCTTGGGTCCCGCATACGTTTTACGGCGTGTAACGCATTCCCATTTGGGTCCCCTACATTTTTTTATGGCGTCTGACGCACTCCCTCTTGAGTCCCGCATACGTTTTACGGCGTCTAACGTATTCCCATTTGGGTCCCCTACATTTTTTATGGCGTCTGACGCACTCCCTCTTGGGTCCCGCATACGTTTTACGGCGTCTAACGTATTCCCATTTGGGTCCCCTACATTTTTTATGGCGTCTGACGCACTCCCTCTTGGGTCCCGCATACGTTTTACGGCGTCTAACGTTTTCCCATTTGGGTCCCCTACATTTTTTATGGCGTCTGACGCACTCCCTCTTGGGTCCCGCATACGTTTTACGGCGTCTAACGTTTTCCCATTTGGGTCCCCTACATTTTTTATGGCGTCTGACGCACTCCCTCTTGGGTCCCGCATACGTTTTACGGCGTCTAACGTTTTCCCATTTGGGTCCCCTACATTTTTTATGGCGTCTGACGCACTCCCTCTTGGGTCCCGCATACGTTTTACGGCGTCTAACGTTTTCCCATTTGGGTCCCCTACATTTTTTATGGCGTCTGACGCACTCCCTCTTGAGTCCCGCATACGTTTTACGGCGTGTAACGTATTCCCATTTGGGTCCCCTACATTTTTTATGGCGTCTGACGCACTCCCTCTTGAGTCCCGCATACGTTTTACGGCGTCTAACGTATTCCCATTTGGGTCCCCTACATTTTTTATGGCGTCTGACGCACTCCCTCTTGGGTCCCGCATACGTTTTACGGCGTGTAACGTATTCCCATTTGGGTCCCCTACATTTTTTATGGCGTCTGACGCACTCCCTCTTAAGTCCCGCATAAGTTTTACGGCGTCTAACGTATTCCCATTTGGGTCCCCTACATTTTTTATGGCGTCTGACGCACTCCCTCTTGGGTCCCGCATACGTTTTACGGCGTGTAACGTGTTCCCATTTGGGTCCCCTACATTTTTATGGCGTCTGACGCCCTCCCTCTTAAGTCCCGCATACGTTTTACGGCGTCTAACGTTTTCCCATTTGGGTCCCCTACATTTTTTATGGCGTCTGACGCACTCCCTCTTGGGTCCCGCATACGTTTTACGGCGTGTAACGCATTCCCATTTGGGTCCCCTACATTTTTTATGGCGTCTGACGCACTCCCTCTTGGGTCCCGCATACGTTTTACGGCGTGTAACGTATTCCCATTTGGGTCCCCGCATATGAAGCTCGAGAGACGTCGTGCCTCAGGTTCATCAGGGACGTGCGCGGAACACGAATTGAAGTGCGCCAAGCGCTGTCTAAAGTGGGCGGGACCCAACTGGGAGTCCACAGAGCGCCGGGAACTGTGGACGGGACCCAAGTGGGAGTGCACAACGCGCCGGTAAAAGTTGGCGGGACCCAATTGGGAGTCCACAGAGCGCCGGAAACTGTGGACCGAGAACGTAAGAAAGTGTGGTTTTTGAGTAATTCGACCAGTCGACCGTTTAAAAAAGCACGGCTTTTTCTGTAACTCGGATGAAGCGATTTTTTTGTAAGACATCGTCAAAAACACAGCGTATTAGGATTGGGTTCGGATAATTTATCGAACAATAATCCCGTTATTCGTTTTACACGCGAGTACTCGAATATTCTATTCATCTGGGAACTAAAATTGTCGGATTTTTCGAGAATTCGATTAATTTGTGAAATCCAAATATCCACTAAATCCTTGAGGATTCATTTAGAACTATTCAAGTGTTCGGTTGTCCAATTAATTCGATTATCGTAGAAAAAAAACTTTTAAAAAACTATTCGCTCATTTCGGGTCACGGGCTTATAATATTCTGCCATTGAAAAAAATGTGCAGAAATATCTATGAAACATTTGAAAAGTCGAATCAAATAGGCCGAGTGCTTTTCCGAATATAAATACCAAACGGATAGAGTAAGGTTTCAGATTATTTCACTCATTCGGAAATTTTGAAAAAGTTTTAATTTGGAATCCTTATACTTAAAGCAGTTATGTCCTGATGTGTGTGTGTGTGTGTGTGTGTGTGTGTGTGTGTGTGTGTGTGTGTGTGTGTGTGTGTGTGTGTGTGTGTGTGTGTGTGTGTGTGTGTGTATGTGTGTGCATGTGTCCCGGATATCTTAGGAATGGCCGATCAAAACTTGTATGAAATGGTACCAACATTTAGGTGGGTGAGACATTTATCGATTACCAAAAAATCAGCCTGAGTCACCTCTCGGGGCAACCGAGTTTGTCCGTGGAGCGCACTTTTGGCCGTGGGTCATGATAACTTCTGCGAGTCGTCTAGCGATGCAAAAAATGCAGGGCGTCATAAAAGGTGTGCAGGACCCCAGTGAGGGTGTGCAAGACGTCATAGTAAGTGTGCAGGACCCTAATCAGAGTGTGCAGGACGTCATAGAAAGTGCGCAGGTGATAAGTAGGAATGTGCAGGACCCCAGCGGAAAGGTGCAGGACGTCATAGAAAGTGTGAGTGAGAGTGGGCAGGGCGTCATAGAAAGTGTGCAGGACCTCAGTGGGAGTGTGCAGGGCGTCATAGAAAGTGTGCAGGAGCCTAATCGGCGTGTGCAGGACGTCATAGAAAGTGCGCAGGTCCTAAGTAGAAATGTGCAGGACCCCAGTGGGAGTGTGCCGGACGTCATATAAAGTGTGCAGGACCTCAGTGAGAGTGTGCAGGGCGTCATAGAAAGTGTGGAAGACCCTAATCGGAGTGTGCAGGACATCATAGAAAGTGCGCAGGTCCTAAGTAGGAATGTGCAGGACCCCAGCGGAAGTGTGCAGGACGTCATAGAAAGTGTGCAGGACCCTAATCGGAGTGTGCAGGACGTCATAGAAAGTGCGCAGGTCCTACGTAGGAATGTGCAGGACCCCAGTGGGAGTGTGCAGGGCGTCATAGAAAGTGTGCAGGACCTCAGTGGGAGTGTGCAGGGCGTCATAGAAAGTGTGCAGGACCTCAGTGGGAGTGTGCAGGGCGTCATAGAAAGTGAGCAGGTCCTATGTAGGAATGTGCAGGACCCCAGTGGGAGTGTGCAGAACGTCATAGAAAGTGTGCAGGACCTCAGTGGGAGTGTGCAGGGCGTCATGGAAAGTGTGCAGGACCCTAATCGGAGTGTGCAGGACGTCATAGAAAGTGCGCAGGTCCTAAGTAGAAAGGTGCAGGACCCCAGCGGAAGTGTGCAGGACGTCATAGAAAGTGTGCAGGACCCTAACCGGAGTGTGCAGGACGTCATATAAAGTGCGCAGGTCCTACGTAGGAATGTGCAGGACCCCAGTGGGAGTGTGCAGGGCGTCATAGAAAGTGTGCAGGACCTCAGTGGGAGTGTGCAGGGCGTCATAGAAAGTGTGCAGGACCTCAGTGAGAGTGGGCAGGGCGTCATAGAAAGTGTGCAGGACCTCAGTGGGAGTGTGCAGGGCGTCATAGAAAGTGTGCAGGACTCTAATCGGAGTGTGCAGGACGTCATAGAAAGTGCGCAGGTCCTAAGTAGAAATGTGCAGGACCCCAGTGGGAGTGTGCAGGACGTCATATAAAGTGTGCAGGACCTCAGTGAGAGTGTGCAGGGCGTCATAGAAAGTGTGGAAGATCCTAATCGGAGTGTGCAGGACATCATAGAAAGTGCGCAGGTCCTAAGTAGGAATGTGCAGGACCCCAGCGGAAGTGTGCAGGACGTCATAGAAAGTGTGCAGGACCCTAATCGGAGTGTGCAGGACGTCATAGAAAGTGCGCAGGTCCTACGTAGGAATGTGCAGGACCCCAGTGGGAGTGTGCAGGGCGTCATAGAAAGTGTGCAGGACCTCAGTGGGAGTGTGCAGGGCGTCATAGAAAGTGTGCAGGACCTCAGTGGGAGTGTGCAGGGCGTCATAGAAAGTGAGCAGGGCCTATGTAGGAATGTGCAGGGCCCCAGTGGGATTGTGCAGGACGTCATTGGAAGGGTGCAGGACCTCCAGTGGGAGTGTGCAGGGCGTCATGGAAAGTGTGCAGGACCCTAATCGGAGTGTGCAGGACGTCATAGAAAGTGCGCAGGTCCTAAGTAGAAAGGTGCAGGACCCCAGCGGAAGTGTGCAGGACGTCATAGAAAGTGTGCAGGACCCTAACCGGAGTGTGCAGGACGTCATATAAAGTGCGCAGGTCCTACGTAGGAATGTGCAGGACCCCAGTGGGAGTGGGCAGGGCGTCATAGAAAGTGTGCAGGACCTCCCGGTGGGAGTGTGCAGGGCGTCATAGAAAGTGTGCAGGACCTCAGTGAGAGTGGGCAGGGCGTCATAGAAAGTGTGCAGGACCTCAGTGGGAGTGTGCAGGGCGTCATAGAAAGTGTGCAGGACCCTAATCGGAGTGTGCAGGACGTCATAGAAAGTGCGCAGGTCCTAAGTAGAAATGTGCAGGACCCCAGTGGGAGTGTGCAGGACGTCATATAAAGTGTGCAGGACCTCAGTGAGAGTGTGCAGGGCGTCATAGAAAGTGTGGAAGATCCTAATCGGAGTGTGCAGGACATCATAGAAAGTGCGCAGGTCCTAAGTAGGAATGAGCAGGACCCCAGCGGAAGTGTGCAGGACGTCATAGAAAGTGTGCAGGACCGTAATCGGAGTGTGCAGGACGTCATAGAAAGTGCGCAGGTCCTACGTAGGAATGTGCAGGACCCCAGTGGGAGTGTGCAGGGCGTCATAGAAAGTGTGCAGGACCTCAGTGGGAGTGTGCAGGGCGTCATAGAAAGTGTGAAGGACCTCATTGGGAGTGTGCAGGGCGTCATAGAAAAAGAGCAGGTCCTATGTAGGAATGTGCAGGACCCCAGTGGGAGTGTGCAGAACGTCATAGAAAGTGTGCAGGACCTCAGTGGGAGTGTTCAGGGCGTCATAGAAAGTGTGCAGAACCCTAATCGGAGTGTGCAGGACGTCATAGAAAGTGCGCAGGTCCTAAGTAGGAATGTGCAGGACCCCAGTGGGAGTGTGCAGGACGTCATAGAAAGTGTGCAGGACCTCAGTGGGAGTGTGCAGGGCGTCATAGAAAGTGTGCAGGACCCTAATCGGAGTGTGCAGGACGTCATAGAAAGTGCGCAGGTCCTAAGTAGGAATGTGCAGGACCCCAACGGGAGTGTGCAGCACGTCATAGAAGGTGTGCAGGACCCAAATGGTAGCGTGCAGGGCGTCATAGAAAATGTGAAGAACCCAACGGGAGTGTGCAGGACGTCATAGAGAGTGCGCAGGTCCCCAGTTGGAGTGTGCGGGTCATCGAAAGTTAGCAGGACCGCAGTGGGAGTGTGCAGGACGTCACCAAGAGTGTAGAATTTGAAAAAAGGTTTTTCAATTTTTTAATGCTAAATCTTAACCTTTTATGGAGAAGAAATAGATAGGAAAACATGGATCTTGAGAAGCGTGCGACGCGTTTTGAGATTGACGCAGAACTCCTGCGACATTTTTTGCCAGTTTTAAGATACAAGCAGCAGCTCCACTTCCGCACCTTCTCTGTTCGCCACTCATTGCAACCGCTCAGTCATTTCGAATCCCTAACTTCCAAAAACCAGTTTTATATATGTTGCAAGTCTGAGCTTATCAAAATCTGCACCACAAAAACATAAACAACCACCTACCAATTTCATTCATTGAGAACAAGGGCATGATGCTGGTCAACTAGGGAAACATCATATAATATGAGAATGCGTTTTTCCTTATCATGATAGAGACGGTAAAGCGAGAACAGTCGCTTGTGAACTTCACAAATTGGAAGAAAGGACGGTGGGTAGCGACGTAAGGGAAGGAAGTACAGAAGGGGTTGCGAATTTTGTACCGGTAGCAACCGACGGTTAACCGCTGGCTTCTTATGTTTTGCTTTATGATACCACATTTTGATACCCCCACGGCCTGCTGTAAATGTACGGCACCCTGCTCTGCTCAGGAGATTCCACACGTACAGCAACTTTCGGGTAGACGGAAGTCAGTCACCACCGTTCTAACAAACTAATCCGTCTCAGGTAGTTGGCTCACGCAAAAGTTTCTGTAAGCGAAAACTTCGCTAGGTCTCGCTAGTTGTCATTCAATCGGGCAATTCAAAAAGAGATAATTGAATTACACTCCCTCCTTCATAACTTCCGAAAGGCGATATTCTAAAGATTCGTTCATTTGAAACTTTCTGAAAGTTTCCATTGAAATTCTCAATTTTTCGGGAGCAATTGTTTTCTGAAAATGCAATATTCTTTCGTTTATTTAAGAATAAGTGTCGAATGACCATGTCTACTCGGCCCCTTACCTAAGGGATGAATGCCGAAATTCAGCTGGACTCCGAAAAACACTCGAAAAATCAGGAAATGCAGCAAACGGCAATGTTTCTCAGATCGTGGTTGCTGCAGTTTTGAAACCGAAATCTCGAAGAATACAAAAAGCGTAATACGCGGAGTCGCATGAGCACAAACAGGCGATCAAGATTATATTTGTTAGTGTCGCAACATAAAAAAGACTTAATGCTTGAGATGGAAATTCAGTATAAAGCCAATTTTACTACATAGGCGGTGTATGCTATGGTCAAAATGTGGATAACATAAAAACACGATTTTGGAGAGCACCTGAATAGAACTCGGCAAGTCTAGTTTTAACTTTGATCGATACTGCAGTATGACTGATGTGCGCCAGTTCGGAGGTGTGTCGAACGCGGAGCCGACGGGACACTGAAAGCCTGCTTACTCATCGCGGTGCCGACGCTGTTTTACCGAGGAGCCGTGTTGTCGACGCTACCTCTTTATGGGGCTGCGGAGCCGACATAAGGCTATCGCGGGGCGACTGCGTCACACACCACTTTTCCACGATCGCGGAGCCGCCAATCAACTGCCGATACCCCATCGCGATACCAGCGAGAATCCCGGGGCTATCGCGAAACCAGCGGTACCGATTTTCTCAGAGGAAATCTCGTTGCCTCTATGCCGGATCGTCTTTATAATGTTCTTTCCAAATCGGGAAATCCCATTGATTACTGATATGTTCTATTATTGTTGTTGTTTCGCAGTTCGAAATGAATATTCTTGTGAACATGCCAAAGTCCATATAATTACGGGACGGCGAAAAGTGACCGGTTTGAGCAAAACCAAGCATAAAACCTTACAGAGACAATCAGAATGCGCTGAAATTTGGTCTACGTATGTATTTTTACCAAGGAATCCAATGGTCTACGCTATAATAGTCTAGCTACAAAGCTGCGAGAAGTAGATCAAAAAGTCAAGTGTTCCTATAATTATGGGACGGACCGTATTTCTATAGATATTCTATAAAAACAATGATTGATAGCACTATCAGGCATCTTTAACAGAGTTTTTTTTTCATTTCTGTGAAAAAATCTTGGGTGCCCCCCCGTCTAAGATAGACCCCAGAGGAAAGTCCTGAAAGTTTTGGTTCCTGGCAAAAGTAAAGATTTGGCATGGCCATTTTTTCGGAAAAATTAGAAATATACTCAGTTAAAAGGGGAAGGTAAGGAAAAATGAAAAAACGTTTTGAAATAGTCCTGAGAACGATTTGGCGTAGAATAATTTGATTTAGGGAAATGTAGTGAAATAGTTGAAAGTATGATTTGGCGGTCGAGTTTGAATCAACTATTGATAAGAGTTGTGCAAAACGAGAGATCGCCTTGTCTGCGCTTATCCGTAGAACATATCGAAGCAAAATCACGCGTGATACGGAACAAACAGTTGATTCCACTTCACTTAATACGCGAAGACCGCGGCGTCCCAGCTCCCGAACGAGCTTTTACTGCTTGCCTTATCACGCGTGATTTTGCTTTGATATGTTCTACGGATAAGCTCATTCAATGCGATCTCTCGTTTTGCACAACTCTTATCAATAGTTGGTTCAAACTCGACTGCCAAATCATACTTTCAACTATTTCACTACATTTCCCAAAAATCAAATTATTCTACGCCAAATCGTTCTCTAGAATATTTCAAAACCTTTTTTCATTTTTCCTTACCTTCCCCTTTTAACTGAGTATATTTCTAATTTTTTGACAAAACGGCCATGCCAAATCTTCACTTTTGCCAGGAACCTAAACTTTCAGGAATTTCATTCATCTTTCCTAAAGGTTTCCTTTCTAACCTGATTTATGCCTGGTGGTGTTAATTCAAAGTGAACCCACTGATTCCCTTCCCCCCCCCCCCCTTCTAAGATGTCCTGCGCACTCCAAATGGTGGCCTGCACACTCCCATCAATGTCCTGCACACTTTCTATGACGTCCTGCCCATTACCACTAATGTCGTGCACACTATCACCGATGTTCTGCACACTGCCACTAGTGTCCTGCACACTTTCTACGGCGTTCTGCGCACACACGTTTGGGTCACAAGCACGCTCCTGACGATAATTTTTTTCCGCAAGGCTACCGTAACCCTTCTTTGAAAAATTTTCAAGTGTCAGCTTGGATTTGAGCACATCGTAGTGCTGTGCTTATCTGGGCCGAATTCCGGTCCGCAATTGCGTCTCGACACGCTTTGCGGCCGCACGCGCTCGAGTTGGTCAAGCTTCCAGGGCCAAAGCCGACTCGATGTGGCTTTTTTATACAATTTTCTCCAATTTTTCTGAGTTTCCTGTTTCTAAAACCCACCTAGAGCCAGCAGATCGGCGGCTGTGGCGCTGGAAGCTCTTTTGACTCGGGAGCGTGCGGCCTCAAAGCGTGCCGAGACGCAATCGCGGACCGGAATTTGGCCCAGATAAGCTCGGTAGCCAACAATCATGTTTGCACAATTTCGACCTCCTTAGCCACTTTCCAGTGGCTTCTCGAAGAGAGCGGTGTGTGAATGAATGCATACCGCTCCTCCGCCATTTTATACCCCGCATGTTATGAGCATGTGTTATCGTTCGTTATCATGTTTTGTTAAAGAGTGGTTACGGTAGCCCTGCGGAAAAAAATGATCGGCATGGGCGTGCTTGTATTTGGGTCCCGCACACTTTCTGCAGCGTCCGGCGCACACCCACTTGGGTCCCGCACACTTGCTGTGGCGTCCGGCGCACTTCCACTTGGGTACCGCAACTTTTATACGGGGCCCCGCTCACTCCCACTTGGGTCCCATACACGTTCTACGGCGTCTTGTGCACTTCCACTTGGTCACCGCACAGTTTCTGCAGCGTCCGGCGCCCTCCCACTTGGGTCCCGCACACTTTCTATGGCGTCCGGCGCACTCTCATTTGGGTCCCACACACTTTATACGGCGTCCTGCGCACTCTCATTTGGGTCCCACACACTTTCTACGGCGTTCTGCGCACTCTCATTTGGGCCCCACACACTTTTTACGGCGTCCGGTGCACTCTCATTTGGGTCCCGCACACTTTCTACGGCACCCGACGCACTCTCATTTGGGTCCCGCACACTTTCTACAGCGTCCGGCGCACTCCCACTTGGGTCCCACACACTTTCTATGGCGTTCTGCGCATCCCACTCGAGTCCCGCACACTTTCCACGGCGTCCTGCGCACTCTCATTTGGGTCCCGCACACTTTCTACAGCGTCCGGCGCACTCCCATGGGTCCCACACACTTTCTACGGCGTTCTGCGCATCCCACTCGAGTCCCGCACACTTTCCACGGCATCCTGCGCACTCTCATTTGGGTCCCACACACTTTATACGGCGTTCTATGCACTCTCATTTGGGTCCCACACACTTTTACGGCGTCCGGCGCACTCTCATTTGAATCCCACACACTTTCTACGGCATCCGACGCACTGTTATTCAAATCCCACACACTTTATATGGCATCCTGCGCATCCCACTCGAGGCCCGCACACTTTCCACGGCGTTCTGTGCACTCTAATTTGAGTCCCACACATTTTTTACGGCGTCTTGTGCACTTCCACTTGGTCACCGCACAGTTTCTGCAGCGTCCGGCGCCCTCCCACTTGGGTCCCGCACACTTTCTATGGCGTCCGGCGCACTCTCATTTGGGTCCCACACACTTTATACGGCGTCCTGCGCACTCTCATTTGGGTCCCGCACAATTTCTACAGCGTCCGGCGCACTCCCACTTGGGTCCCACACACGTTCTACGGCGTCCTGCCCACTCTTGTTTGGGTCCCACACACTTTCTACGGCGTTTTGCGCACCCCTATTTGGGTTCCACACACATTCTACGGCGTTCTGCGCACTCTCATTTGGGTCCAACACACTTTCTACGGCGTCCGGCGCACTCTCATTTGGATCCCACACACTTTCTACGGCGTCCGGCGCACTCTCATTTGAATCCCACACACTTTCTACGGCATCCGACGCACTGTTATTCAAATCCCACACACTTTATATGGCGTCCTGCGCATCCCTCTCCAGTCCCGCACACTTTCCACAGCATCCTGTGCTCTCTAATTTGAGTCCCACACATTTTTACGGCGTCTTGCGCACACCCATTTGGGTCCCGCACACTTTCTACGGCGTCAGGCGCACTCCCACTTGGGTCCCGCACACTTCCACTTGGGTACCGCACATTTTATACAGCGCCCGGCTAACTAAACTTGGTCCCGCACACTTTCTACGGCGTTCTGCCCATCCCACTCGAGTCCCGCACACTTTCTACGGAGTTAGGCGCACACCCATTTGTGTCCCGCACACTTTTTACGGCGTCCGGCGCACTCTCATTTGGGTCCCGCACACTTTCTACAGCGTCCGGCGCACTCCCATTTGAGTCCCACACCCGTTCTACAGCGTCTTGTGCACTCTCATTTGGGTCCCGCACACTTTCCACGGCGTCCTGCGCATTTCACTCAAGTCCCACACACTTTCTACGGCGTCCGACGCACTCTCATTTGGGTCCCACGCACTTTCTACGGCGTTCTGCGCACTCTCATTTGGATAATACACACTTCCTACGGCGTCCGGCGCACTCTAATTTGGGTCCCACACACTTTCTACGGCGTTCTGCGCACTCTCATTTGGGCCCCACACACTTTTTACGGCACCCGGACGCACTCTCATTTGGGTCCCGCACACTTTCTACAGCGTCCGGCGCACTCACTCTGGGTCCCACACACTTTCTACGGCGTTCTGCGCATCCCACTCGAGTCCCGCACACTTTCCACGGCGTCCTGCGCACTCTAATTTGGGTCCGGCACACTTTCTACAGCGTCCGGCGCACTCCCACTTGGGTTCCACACACTTTCTACGGCGTTCTGCGCATCCCACTCGAGTCCCGCACACTTTCCACGGCGTCCTGCGCACTCTCATTTGGGTCCCACACACTTTATACGGCGTTCTATGCACTCTCATTTGGGTCCCACACACTTTTTACGGCGTCCGGCGCATTCTCATTTGAATCCCACACACTTTCTACGGCATCCGACGCACTGTTATTCAAATCCCACACACTTTATATGGCGTCCTGCGCATCCCACTCGAGTCCCGCACACTTTCCACGGCGTCCTGTGCACTCTAATTTGAGTCCCACACATTTTCTACCGCGTTTTGGGCACTTCCACTTGGTCACCGCACAGTTTCTGCAGCGTCCGGCGCCCTCCCACTTGGGTCCCGCACACGTTCTACGGCGTCCTGCGCACTCTTGTTTGGGTCCCACACACTTTCTACAGCGTCCGGCGCACTCCCATTTGAGTCCCACACCCGTTCTACAGCGTCTTGCGCACTCTCATTTGGGTCCCGCACACTTTCCACGGCGTCCTGCGCATTTCACTCGAGTCCCACACACTTTCTACGGCGTCCGACGCACTCTCATTTGGGTCCCACGCACTTTCTACGGCGTTCTGCGCACTCTCATTTGGATAATACACACTTCCTACGGCGTCCGGCGCACTCTAATTTGGGTCCCACACACTTTCTACGGCGTTCTGCGCACTCTCATTTGGGCCCCACACACTTTTTACGGCGTCCGGTGCACTCCCATTTGGGTCCCGCACACTTTCTACGGCACCCGACGCACTCTCATTTGGGTCCCGCACACTTTCTGCAGCGTCCGGCGCACACCCACTTGGGTCCCGCACACTTGCTGCGGCGTCCGGCGCACTTCCACTTGGGTACCGCAACTTTTATACGGGGCCCCGCTCACTCCCACTTGGGTCCCATACACGTTCTACGGCGTCTTGTGCACTTCCACTTGGTCACCGCACAGTTTCTGCAGCGTCCGGCGCCCTCCCACTTGGGTCCCGCACACTTTCTATGGCGTCCGGCGCACTCTCATTTGGGTCCCACACACTTTATACGGCGTCCTGCGCACTCTCATTTGGGTCCCACACACTTTCTACGGCGTTCTGCGCACTCTCATTTGGGCCCCACACACTTTTTACGGCGTCCGGTGCACTCTCATTTGGGTCCCGCACACTTTCTACGGCACCCGACGCACTCTCATTTGGGTCCCGCACACTTTCTACAGCGTCCGGCGCACTCCCACTTGGGTCCCACACACTTTCTATGGCGTTCTGCGCATCCCACTCGAGTCCCGCACACTTTCCACGGCGTCCTGCGCACTCTCATTTGGGTCCCGCACACTTTCTACAGCGTCCGGCGCACTCCCACTTGGGTCCCACACACTTTCTACGGCGTTCTGCGCATCCCACTCGAGTCCCGCACACTTTCCACGGCGTCCTGCGCACTCTCATTTGGGTCCCACACACTTTATACGGCGTTCTATGCACTCTCATTTGGGTCCCACACACTTTTTACGGCGTCCGGCGCACTCTCATTTGAATCCCACACACTTTCTACGGCATCCGACGCACTGTTATTCAAATCCCACACACTTTATATGGCGTCCTGCGCATCCCACTCGAGTCCCGCACACTTTCCACGGCGTCCTGTGCACTCTAATTTGAGTCCCACACATTTTTTACGGCGTCTTGCGCACTCTCATTTGGGTCACCGCACAGTTTCTGCAGCGTCCGGCGCCCTCCCACTTGGGTCCCGCACACTTTCTATGGCGTCCGGCGCACTCTCATTTGGGTCCCACACACTTTCTACGGCGTTCTGCGCATCCCACTCGAGTCCCGCACACTTTCCACGGCGTCCTGCGCACTCTAATTTGGGTCCGGCACACTTTCTACAGCGTCCGGCGCACTCCCACTTGGGCCCCACACACTTTCTACGGCGTTCTGCGCATCCCACTCGAGTCCCGCACACTTTCCACGGCGTCCTGCGCACTCTCATTTGGGTCCCACACACTTTATACGGCGTTCTATGCACTCTCATTTGGGTCCCACACACTTTTTACGGCGTCCGGCGCATTCTCATTTGAATCCCACACACTTTCTACGGCATCCGACGCACTGTTATTCAAATCCCACACACTTTATATGGCGTCCTGCGCATCCCACTCGAGTCCCGCACACTTTCCACGGCGTCCTGTGCACTCTAATTTGAGTCCCACACATTTTCTACGGCGTCTTGTGCACTTCCACTTGGTCACCGCACAGTTTCTGCAGCGTCCGGCGCCCTCCCACTTGGGTCCCGCACACTTTCTATGGCGTCCTGCGCATCCCACTCGAGTCCCGCACACTTTCCACGGCGTCCTGCGCACTCTAATTTGGGTCCGGCACACTTTCTACAGCGTCCGGCGCACTCTCATTTGGGTCCCACACAATTTCTACAGCGTCCGGCGCACTCCCACTTGGGTCCCACACACGTTCTACGGCGTCCTGCGCACTCTTGTTTGGGTCCCACACACTTTCTACAGCGTCCGGCGCACTCCCATTTGAGTCCCACACCCGTTCTACAGCGTCTTGCGCACTCTCATTTGGGTCCCGCACACTTTCCACGGCGTCCTGCGCATTTCACTCGAGTCCCACACACTTTCTACGGCGTCCGACGCACTCTCATTTGGGTCCCACGCACTTTCTACGGCGTTCTGCGCACTCTCATTTGGATAATACACACTTCCTACGGCGTCCGGCGCACTCTAATTTGGGTCCCACACACTTTCTACGGCCTTCTGCGCACTCTCATTTGGGCCCCACACACTTTTACGGCGTCCGGTGCACTCCCATTTGGGTCCCGCACACTTTCTACGGCACCCGACGCACTCTCATTTGGGTCCCGCACACTTTCTGCAGCGTCCGGCGCACACCCACTTGGGTCCCGCACACTTGCTGTGGCGTCCGGCGCACTTCCACTTGGGTACCGCAACTTTTATACGGGGCCCCGCTCACTCCCACTTGGGTCCCATACACGTTCTACGGCGTCTTGTGCACTTCCACTTGGTCACCGCACAGTTTCTGCAGCGTCCGGCGCCCTCCCACTTGGGTCCCGCACACTTTCTATGGCGTCCGGCGCACTCTCATTTGGGTCCCACACACTTTCTACAGCGTCCGGCGCACTCCCACTTGGGTCCCACACACTTTCTACGGCGTTCTGCGCATCCCACTCGAGTCCCGCACACTTTCCACGGCGTCCTGCGCACTCTCATTTGGGTCCCACACACTTTATACGGCGTTCTATGCACTCTCATTTGGGTCCCACACACTTTTTACGGCGTCCGGCGCACTCTCATTTGAATCCCACACACTTTCTACGGCATCCGACGCACTGTTATTCAAATCCCACACACTTTATATGGCGTCCTGCGCATCCCACTCGAGTCCCGCACACTTTCCACGGCGTCCTGTGCACTCTAATTTGAGTCACACACATTTTTTACGGCGTTTTGTGCACTTCCAATTGGTCACCGCACAGTTTCTGCAGCGTCCGGCGCCCTCCCACTTGGGTCCCGCACACTTTCTATGGCGTCCGGCGCACTCTCATTTGGGTCCCACACACTTTCTACGGCGTTCTGCGCATCCCACTTGAGTCCCGCACACTTTCCACGGCGTCCTGCGCACTCTAATTTGGGTCCGGCACACTTTCTACAGCGTCCGGCGCACTCCCACTTGGGTCCCACACACTTTCTACGGCGTTCTGCGCATCCCACTCGAGTCCCGCACACTTTCCACGGCGTCCTGCGCACTCTCATTTGGGTCCCACACACTTTATACGGCGTTCTATGCACTCTCATTTGGGTCCCACACACTTTTTACGGCGTCCGGCGCATTCTCATTTGAATCCCACACACTTTCTACGGCATCCGACGCACTGTTATTCAAATCCCACACACTTTATATGGCGTCCTGCGCATCCCACTCGAGTCCCGCACACTTTCCACGGCGTCCTGTGCACTCTAATTTGAGTCCCACACATTTTCTACGGCGTCTTGTGCACTTCCACTTGGTCACCGCACAGTTTCTGCAGCGTCCGGCGCCCTCCCACTTGGGTCCCGCACACTTTCTATGGCGTCCTGCGCATCCCACTCGAGTCCCGCACACTTTCCACGGCGTCCTGCGCACTCTAATTTGGGTCCGGCACACTTTCTACAGCGTCCGGCGCACTCTCATTTGGGTCCCGCACAATTTCTACAGCGTCCGGCGCACTCCCACTTGGGTCCCACACACGTTCTACGGCGTCCTGCCCACTCTTGTTTGGGTCCCACACACTTTCTACGGCGTTTTGCGCACCCTTATTTGGGTTCCACACACATTCTACGGCGTTCTGCGCACTCTCATTTGGGTCCAACACACTTTCTACGGCGTCCGGCGCACTCTCATTTGGATCCCACACACTTTCTACGGCGTCCGGCGCACTCTCATTTGAATCCCACACACTTTCTACGGCATCCGACGCACTGTTATTCAAATCCCACACACTTTATATGGCGTCCTGCGCATCCCACTCGAGTCCCGCACACTTTCCACGGCATCCTGTGCACTCTAATTTGAGTCCCACACATTTTTACGGCGTCTTGCGCACACCCATTTGGGTCCCGCACACTTTCTACGGCGTCAGGCGCACTCCCACTTGGGTCCCGCACACTTCCACTTGGGTACCGCACATTTTATACAACGCCCGGCTAACTAAACTTGGTCCCGCACACTTTCTACGGCGTTCTGCCCATCCCACTCGAGTCCCGCACACTTTCTACGGAGTTAGGCGCACACCCATTTGTGTCCCGCACACTTTTTACGGCGTCCGGCGCACTCTCATTTGGGTCCCGCACACTTTCTACAGCGTCCGGCGCACTCCCATTTGAGTCCCACACCCGTTCTACAGCGTCTTGTGCACTCTCATTTGGGTCCCGCACACTTTCCACGGCGTCCTGCGCATTTCACTCAAGTCCCACACACTTTCTACGGCGTCCGACGCACTCTCATTTGGGTCCCACGCACTTTCTACGGCGTTCTGCGCACTCTCATTTGGATAATACACACTTCCTACGGCGTCCGGCGCACTCTAATTTGGGTCCCACACACTTTCTACGGCGTTCTGCGCACTCTCATTTGGGCCCCACACACTTTTTACGGCACCCGACGCACTCTCATTTGGGTCCCGCACACTTTCTACAGCGTCCGGCGCACTCCCACTTGGGTCCCACACACTTTCTACGGCGTTCTGCGCATCCCACTCGAGTCCCGCACACTTTCCACGGCGTCCTGCGCACTCTAATTTGGGTCCGGCACACTTTCTACAGCGTCCGGCGCACTCCCACTTGGGTCCCACACACTTTCTACGGCGTTCTGCGCATCCCACTCGAGTCCCGCACATGAGGGTTAGGGTATGCGACGCATTGCCAAGGGGTTACCGACGAGGGCTGGGGCGCGCGTGTCTCAAGTTCGATTCTCTTCAAGTCGGAAATTTTTGCAAATAAATTGTAATGCATGCCTTTTACGAAGGAGTGCTTGAATGTGCAATAAATGTGTTAGATGGAGCAGAGGGCAATGAATGTGGAATTTTCTATCTTCGCTACGGGGAATGTTTTTGCATAATTTATTATGCTAGTACTTTAATACTTAGTGTGAAACGGTGCAGGTATTGTGTGGCTTATTAAAATTTCGTCCAGTCACGTAATTTGGGCCGTTTAGAGCTTGAGGAGCATATCGTTAGACTCTCAAAAACCCCTAGTGACCTGTGGATTTCGATTATCACCAGCAGAAATATCACCAGTGAAATATTCGATTATCACCAGTGAAATATAACTAGTGATAAGGAGGTTCCGACGAAAAAGCCACCGCTCCGCGCTGTGATAATCGAAAACAGGAGTTCACTTGAACTGAAACAGAGTCTACCTGGGAGAAACAAGTTTTGCCAACTAAGGGAATTTTAGTACCCCATATAGCAAGCAAGCCGCGGTAGCAGCCCTGCTAAGCAAATATCAGCAAGAAAACATGAATATTAAGATAGAATAACTTTTTCGAATGAGACCTCATAAAATAATCCAACCAATTGCATGCATTCATCATACAATACCTCCGAATTTTTTCAAATTAATAATGTCGAAAACCTGACCTCTATTCAAATCGAATACTCGAATATTTTATTACAGTGCGCGAACGAATTTTCGAATGAATTATAATTAAATCAAGAGTACTCTGGATGATTTTCTTTTTTTGCTAAATATTCGAATGTCGTGTTTTTAAATAGGCCGAAAATTGAAAACCCGAATATTTCAACGCCCTCACAGCTCTATAAATCGATTTGCTTTAATAAAAGGAGTTGAACAAGCAACAGAAAACTGCAGAACGGATAACGTTCCACAGTGTCCATCACACAGTGCAAAAACAACCCTAGTAACTGTTTACCGGAAAAAAATGAAAAAAAAAACAAAGGAACCCTCCCTACATCAAGTACAGTCCCACGCATGGGTACGAAAACACCAAAATAGTTATAAGAACAACTTCTTAAGCTAGAAAACTCACCTTTGCACTATAGGAATGAACTACTAGGCTGATATTGAAAAAATACGGCTGCTATCAGCTGTTTTGCGCTCGCAGAAGATCCACCCACTCAGCATGAATTGGTTTTGGCCGTTGATTTCGGCTTACTGGGGCCGGATTCATCAACGAAATTTAGCGCTGGTAAGCTGGGTAAGGGTAGCTTCCTACCGAAATTAGCGCGAATGACGCGATTCACGAAGTTTGCTATCCACGGTAGCAGCCTACCAAGCCTACCCTGCGCGAATCTCGGGTAGGGTCCTACCAGTGGCGTCCTACCCAGCGAGATTTCGCGCTCTGATGCTGAATATTCGCGCTCGTCCTTTGAACAGCTGTTTTCAAGCCTCTTGTATAACGGATTTCCGACAATTTTTATATTTATTTGGCCAAGATGTTGTGTTTTCATCGTCAATTTCCGCCACCCTCTTCTTAATAGTCGTTATTTATCGTCAAGGTTTGATTATTTTTGAATTATTTGGTTGGAGCAAAAATAAATTTTTTTAATTAATTAAATAAATAAAATTTTCTTGACCGGTTGATTTTTTTGTGGATTTTGATGCTATCTATTTTTCAATTAAAATTTGATGTGTGTTCTAAGTAGTGATTATTCTTGCAGCCTTCAATTTCTCTTTCACGCAATGACTTTGAGACACCAAACTTGATTAAAAACTACACGGAATCCCTTAATCCGCAAAGTTTATTTTGCTTTTGTTTTACGGGTGAGGGAACATAGATGAAGAAATGCGCTTTTGAATGCCCTACTAAATTTTGCAAAAAGAGCTCGTTTCGGCGAAGGAGTACG
Organism: Aplectana chamaeleonis; assembly: GCA_029168955.1. Taxonomy (NCBI): domain Eukaryota; kingdom Metazoa; phylum Nematoda; class Chromadorea; order Rhabditida; family Cosmocercidae; genus Aplectana; species Aplectana chamaeleonis. Next base: position 106,590 of record JAPDOI010001284.1, on the reverse strand, counting down.
ATTCAGTAAAAACCGAGCGTCCCAATTAAATTCCCGATTAATATGCACATCATTCTCATATTCAATATTCAAAGTACATATGTTACAGATTAAAGAACATATCAATAAAATCTACCGAAGAAACCGAAAACCATAGCCGCGTTTCCCATACCGCTGAATTCTTCATGTGATTCGAACATAGATTTACTTTATTCATGTTTTTTTGCTTTTTTATGCTTTAGGTTTTGTGTGTTCCCAAAAGTTTAAGCTTTTGGAAAGCGATTACGAGCGATGTGCAGTAGCCGTCGGTTGTAACACACGGCGGCGTCGCCACACACATAACTCTTTTAGGCGTAACTGCTTGGTAGCGCTTTCCCCGGTAGCAGGGTTACCGGCACTGCCGCGTTGATGAATTCGGCCCCTGTACGAGAATGTGGAACGCAAACCTGCGGAGTGCGACGACCGTCATGCGAGAACCGTAAGTTGCAAGGGGGCAACTCACGGGGTTCAAATGACCGTCGCGCTGCGTCTTCGCGCAACCTGTGCTATTTCTCCTTGCTCCAACAGCTGCCAGCAGGCGCTGAGGTGACCCTCTTCGCACCACACGTGCGTCGAGCCAGCCGTGTGGCCACTATTTCCGTCCGCAGGGAGACCAGCCATCGCTAACTGTGTGACGGTTCGATTGATGCGGCCATGCCTCCCTGCCAGGGATGAGCGGAGTTCCGCGTTTCGCGTTCCGAAACCCGCATTTCCGCGCATTTTCAGGCGTTTTGCGCCCGATTTCCAGAACCCGATAAAAAAATTTGATTCCGAAACCCGAAAACCGATTTCCGAAATTGTGGTGCGCGCGAAGCGCGCACCTGATTTGGAAAAGGATTGCTTCTGTGCAAACCCCTCGTTACAGAATATCGGTTTGGAAGAGTTCCGAACTTGGCATTTTTACAAAATGTAGAGCAGTAAAGGTTCTTAACACTGCCCAAATTTCAGAAAAATCCGCTTTGTGGTTCTCGAGATATGGACAATTTTGTGAATTGTGTGTGTGTGTGTGTGTGTGTGTGTGTGTGTGTGTGTGTGTGTGTGTGTGTGTGTGTGTGTGTGTGTGTGTGTGTGTGTGTGTGTGTGTGTGTGTGTGTGTGTGTGTGTGTGTGTGTGTGTGTGTGTGTGTGTGTGTGTGTGTGTGTGTGTGTGTGTGTGTGTGTGTGTGTGTGTGTGTGTGTGTGTGTGTGTGTGTGTGTGTGTGTGTGTGTGTGTGTGTGTGTGTGTGTGTGTGTGTGTGTGTGTGTGTGTGTGTGTGTGTGTGTGTGTGTGTGTGTGTGTGTGTGTGTGTGAGTCCAGTAAACTTTTGAATGATAAGAAACATGGTTGGCCAATTGAGAGAAATGGAGTGGTATTGTGATAAGAGTGAATTGATTGCAAGCGTTAGGGTAGGTCTGCTTTACGTCCATCAGGAACCGTATGCACACCGTTTGTTTCGGGACGCATCCAGAAGTGCGCGAAGCTTCGGGAACGAGTGCGGAACCCAGCTATAAGTGCGCCTAGCGCCGTAGAACTTGTGCTGGACCCAAGTAGAAGTGCGCCAAGCGCCGAAGAACGCGTGCAGGACACATCTAGAAGTGCGCCAAGCGCTGGGGAACGTGTGCAGAACCCAAGTAAAAGTGCGCTGAGAGCCGGGAAATGTGTGCGGGACCCAAGTAGAGGTGCGCCAAGCGACGGGAAACGTGTGCGGAACCCAGCTATAAGTGCGCCAAGTGCTGGGGGACGTGTGCAGGACCCAAGTAGAGGTGCGCCAAGAGCCGGGGAACGTGTGCAGGACCCAAGTAGAAGTGCACCAAGTGCCGGAGAACGTGTGCGGGACCCATCTAGAAGTGCGCTAAGCGCCGGTGAAGGTGTGCGGGACCCAAATTTAAGTGCGCCAAGCGACGGGAAACGGGTGCGGGACCCAAACAGAAGTGCACGAAGTGTCGGAGAACGTGTGCGGGACCCATATAGAAGTGCGCTAAGCGCCGGTAAGGTGTGCAGGACCCAAATTTAAGTGCGCCAAGCGAAGGGAAACGTGTGCGGGACCCAAACAGAAGTGCGCCAAGCGCCGGGGAATGTGTGCAGAACCCAAGTAGAAGTGCGCCAAGCGCCGGGGAACGTGTGCAGGACACAGGTAGAAGTGCGCCAAGCGCTGGGCAACGTGTGCGGGACCCAAACAGAAGTGCGCCAAGCGCCGGGGAACGTGTGCAGGACCCAAGTAGAGGTGCGCCAAGCGACGGGAAACGTGTGCGGAACCCAGCTATAAGTGCGCCAAGCGCCGGGGAACGTTTGCAGGACCCAAGTAGAGGTGCGCCAAGCGACGGGAAACGTGTGCGGAACCCAGCTATAAGTGCTCCAAGCGCCGGGGGACGTGTGCAGGACCCAAGTAGAGGTGCGCCAAGAGCCGGGCAACGTATGGGGGCCGAACTAGAACTGTGCTGAGCGCCGGGGAACGTTTACGGTACCCAACTAGAAGTGCTCCCAGCACCAGGGAACGTGTTGGCAACCCAACTAAAAGTGTGCCAAGCGACGGGGAACGTGTGCGGGACCCCAAATAAAAAGCGCCGAGCGCCGGAAAAAGTGTGCGGGACCCAACTGGGAGCGCTCCAAGCGCAGGGTATAGTGGGCGGGATCTAACTGTGACCACGCCAAGCGCCGGAGAACGTGTGCGGTAGCCAATTTTGGGTACGCCAAGCGCCGAGGAAAGCGTGCGGAACCCAACTGGAAGTGCTCCATGCGCCGGGGAACGTATTCGTCACCCAACTGGAAGTGCTCCATGCGCCGGGGAATGTATTCGTGACCCAACTGGGAGTGCGCCAAGCGCTGGGGAAAGTGTGTGGGACCCAACTGGGAGCGCGCCAAGCGTCGGGGAACTTGTGCGGGACCCAACTTCGGGTGCGCCAAGCGCCGAGCAAAGCGTGAGGGACCCAACTGGTAGTGCGCCAAGCGCCGGGGAAAGTGTGCGGGACCCAACTTCGGGTGCGCCAAGCGCCGAGCAAAGCGTGAGGGACCCAACTGGGAGTGCGCCAAGCACCGAAGAAAGAGGGCGGGACCCAACTGCGAGTACGCCAAGCGTTACGGATCGTGTGTTCGACCCAACTGGGAGGACCTACAAGGGAGTGTAAATCGAAAACGCGGCTGTGATTCATCCGTTCATCTAGTCGTTATTGGGTTCGGAAACCATGAAAAAGGGTGTGAACGGTAGTGGTGCTAGAAGGAGTGGGCAAGTGTTATGCAAGAGGGGTCTACTACACAACTGCATGAACACTTGAAAGGTCATATCTGAGGGTGTAATGTGCCTTTAAAAGGAAACCTTTGCTAAAATAAAGTGAAATTATCTAACTGCTTTGCTTTGCTACGGATTAGTATGATTTGGAAATGAAAAATTTGTGAGAAACTCGTCAAAATAAGTGAAATGTCTTATGCTACTGATTTGGCATGGGATCAAACTCTAAAGAAGCGCTAAAAACTCAGTGAAATGATTCATCGTTGATTTGGCTGTGCACTTGTTTACTAAACAACAAATATTGAGTGTGAGATTGAAAAACCAAATCACGCACTTCTCTTCTGAAATCAACCTAACGCTTGCAGTTTAGGTTAACAAGTCTCAGGTCCTTGCAAAATTATGTTGTGTCTCCCACCTCAATCATTCAGAAATATTGATTTTCAAGCATTACTAAATTATTTGACGCGTTCGCTTCCGATTGAATATCAATTAATGAAGGTGGAAATAACATCACGTAGTATGTTTATGCGAATGTCGTCAAATAAGAGAACGGTGCTCTTTCGGAATAGACGACTCACTAGAGAATACAATGAATATAGCATTTGTTTGGGCTTGAATGACCGCTCGGTTGGTCACATCAAACAATTCAGTGTGTTTGAAAAATTCGACGGCTCTAGTGGGAAAAACATTCCTCATGGAATTTTACTAGTGGGTCGTCTATTCCGAAAGAGTACCAAGAGAACTGTTGTCACACGAATACATAAATGCTCAGTAACAAGTGCGTGATTTGGTTTTTCAATCTCACACTCAATTTTTGTTGTTTAGTAAACAAGTGCTCAGGCAAATCAACGATGAATCATTTCACTGAGTTTTTAGCGCTTCTTTCGAGTTGATTCCCATGCCTAATCAGTAGCATAAGACATTTCACTTATTTTAACGAGTTTCTCACAAATGTTTCATTTCCAAATCATACTAATCCGTAGCAAAGCAAAACAGTTAGATAATCTATATATTGCAAGTGTCTGTAACCATTGGTAATCCACCAAAATTGTGGTGAGCGCGAAGCGCTCACCAGGATTTGGCTTTGATCTCTTCCCGCGCGGATGCCCTACAATGAGATCACCTATTCATACCGTCAACAGAGGTATGAGCTGTACACTATTCGACGCGCTGCAAGAAATTACATATGTGTGCAACTTTTCATCCCAACTGGTCCCCGCTTTCTAAAGTTATGACCTCTCAAAGTACGCAAAAACGTTCTCCACCACCGCCTCCGCCTCCGCCTCCGCCTCCGCCACCGCCTCCGCCTCCGCCTCCACCTCCGTCCGTCGAAAACCATTTTTTGGAAGGCGTGGACCAAATCGCTCGAAAATTTGTGACTAGAGGTAATCGGCCACGGGAATGACGAAAATAATTGTCAGAACTCACCATAATGACTTCTGGGCCCCTAACGGGCGTTTGAAACTCGGAAACCGGCCTCTCAAGAATAGTTTATGAAAATGGTGGGTTTTTCGTTATCAGTCATTGTTTTCTTAGACTCCATATAAACACCTTGCTCTCCAGGGTGGTGTACTTTGAACGTCCGGCTCGGAAGAGGACGCTGTGCGGGTTGATGTACTTGACCGCGGCGCGTATTCGTTCAAAGCGCACCATCGATAAGAAGGCGTCGCGGGATGTGCTGAAGTGTCGGTTGACTATGTGAGACCTCAGTAGGGGTGTGCAGGACGTCGTAGAATGTGGGCAGGGCCTCAGTAGGAGTATGCAGGACATCATCGAACGTGTGCAGGACCTTAGTAGGAGTGTGCAGGACATCATGGAACGTGTGCAGGACCCCAGTAGGGGTGTGCAGGACGTCGTAGAATGTGTGCAGGACCTCAGTAGGAGTGGGCAGGACATCATGGAACGTGTGCAAGACCTCAGTAGGAGTGTGCAGGACATGGAACGTGTGCAAGACCTTAGTAGGAGTGTGCAGGACATCATGGGACCTGTGCAGAACCTCAGTAGGAGTGTGCAGGACATCATTGTACCTGCGCAGGACCTCAGTAGGAGTGTGCAGGACATCATTGTGCCTGCGCAGGACCTCAGTAGGAGTGTGCAGGACATCATGGAACGTGTGCAGGACCTCATTAGGAGTGTGCAGGACATCATGGAACGTGTGCAGGACCGTAGTAGGAGTGGGCAGGACATCATGGGACGTGTGCAGGACCCCAGTAGGGGTGTGCAGGACGTCGTGGAATGTGTGCAGGGCCTCAGTAGGAGTATGCAGGACATCATCGAACGTGTGCAGGACCTTAGTAGGAGTGTGCAGGACATATTGGGACCTGTTCAGGACCTCAGTAGGAGTGTGCAGGACATCATGGAACGTGTGCAAGACCTTAGTAGGAGTGTGCAGGACATCATGGAACGTGTGCAAGACCTTAGTAGGAGTGTGCAGGACATCATGGAACGTGTGCAAGACCTTAGTAGGAGTGTGCAGGACATCATGGAACCTGTGCAGGATCCCAGTAGGGGTGTGCAGGACGTCGTAGAATGTGTGTAGGACCGTAGTAGGAGTGGGCAGGACATCATGGGACGTGTGCAGGACCCCAGTAGGGGTGTGCAGGACGTCGTGGAATGTGTGCAGGACCTCAGTAGGAGTGTGCAGGACATCATGGAACGTGTGCAAGACCTTAGTAGGAGTGTGCAGGACATCATGGGACCTGTGCAGGACCTCGGTAGGAGTGTGCAGGACATCATGGAACGTGTGCAAGACCTTAGTAGGAGTGTGCAGGACATCATGGGACCTGTGCAGGACCTCAGTAGGAGTGTGCAGGACATCATGGGACCTGTGCAGGACCTCAGTAGGAGTGTGCAGGACATCATGGAACGTGTGCAAGACCTTAGTAGGAGTGTGCAGGACATCATGGGACCTGTGCAGGACCTCAGTAGGAGTGTGCAGGACATCATGGAACGTGTGCAGGACCGTAGTAGGAGTGGGCAGGACATCATGGGACGTGTGCAGGACCCCAGTAGGGGTGTGCAGGACGTCGTGGAATGTGTGCAGGACCTCAGTAGGAGTGTGCAGGACATCATGGAACGTGTGCAAGACCTTAGTAGGAGTGTGCAGGACATCATGGGACCTGTGCAGGACCTCGGTGGGAGTGTGCAGGACATCATGGAACGTGTGCAAGACCTTAGTAGGAGTGTGCAGGACATCATGGGACCTGTGCAGGACCTCAGCAGGAGTGTGCAGGACATCATGGGACCTGTGCAGGACGTCAGTAGGAGTGTGCAGGACATCATGGATCGTGTGCAAAACCTTAGTAGGAGTGTGCAGGACACCATGGGACCTGTGCAGGACCTCAGTAGGAGTGTGCAGGACATCATTGTACGTGTGCAGGACCGTAGTAGAAGTGGGCAGGACATCATGGGACGTGTGCAGGACCCCAGTAGGGGTGTGCAGGATGTGGTAGAATGTGTGCAGGACCTCAGTAGGAGTGTGCAGGACATTATGGGACCTGTGCAGCATCCCATTAGGGGTGTGCAGGACGTCGTATAATGTGTGCAGGACCTCAGTAGGAGTGTTCAGGACATTATGGGACCTGTGCAGGACCCCAGAAGGGGTGTGCAGGACGTCGTAGAATGTGTGCAGGATCTCAGTAGGAGAGTGCAGGACATCATGGAACGTGTGCAGGACCTTAGTAGGAGTGTGCAGAACATCAAAGGACGTGCGCAGGACCTCCGTTTAATGTCCAGGACACCGTATGCAAGTCATGCCCCCGAATCAACAAGAGCGATAGGAAAGTGCGCCAGAACATGGCTATCGTAATCTCACTCGAGTTGGCTCTAAAATTTTCTAAGTTCTGACTCCGAATTCGCTACATCTTCACCACCGGTGGTGTTGTTTTTCTGCTTTGTAGTCCAGGCAGATCCTCAACTGCTGAACTCTGGAGAAGGACTGTGACACACCGCTCTTCACTTCTTTTATCTTTATCATTGATCAATTGGGTATCATCAAATTTGTTTAAGAGAGCCGAATAACATCATTCCTAAGATTACGGTGGTCTTCTTCTGGCGCACTTAACTATCGTTCGCGCTGGAAATCATTTTCCATTTTTCAGGCTCAATTTTATGATTGAGCCCGGTAGACCACACTGGTAAACTTTGGCGCGTCAAAAACGTTGGACGATGAGGTTGGAAGGCGTTAAAGATTAATATCCGCCACCAATTCTCACCAGTCATCTAGCACTTTTTCCTAGAATGTTGGTGCGACCGTAAGACAACAGGAAAAATAGTTACGGCACGAACTCCACATGCAGAAAAACTCCGAAAATGATTTTGGCGCGAAATTCAAATTCGTATTTACAATGTGTTCCGATTGACTTTTATTTAATGAAGAAGGGAGTTGAAAGAAGAATGAAGGTTTTTCATGGGCCCCTTCAACATTTTCGTTCACTAGAGAGGCCAAGCTACCCAAAAACATGAAAAAATAATATACGGTTTTCTGCGCGTACGATGTCTTTAACTCTCGTTCTTGTTCCGAATCAGACATATGGCGCAGACGAGCTACATCAGCAAGAAGCGGTGAAGTTTGACTAGAACGACTGAACCTAGGTCTATCTTAGACGGGGTGGGGCCACCCAAGATTTACTCATAGAAGTGATGAAAACTCTGATTAAGGATGCCTGATACTGCTAGCCATCATTTTTTTTATAAGAGCTCTATGGAAATACTTCGACTGGTAGCCTTACCAATCGGTGGTTCATTTTATTTATGTCTTGAATGGTTGTTGCCCCCCCCCGTCCAGCATAGTGCTCTGACCCTGTACAATTGGGTCATTTCGAAACTCATTTCTTCATTTTCTCCACTTTTAAATTCAAAAGTATATGCCTTGTATCTTGTCTGTAGGAAGCCGCGTTGCAACTATTATCTTGCAATCCTAGCAGCTGTTTCTTCATTTCTACCACTATGTCTTGAAGAAAACAACTTGCCTTTTAGAGCTTGACGATATTGTAGAAGGAAACCCTTGTAAAAGTTGTGAAATTTCTGAAAGTTGGGCTCCGCAGAAAAGTTGAAGGATTTGGCATTGCTCCTAAATGTTGTGAAATTGTTTTATTGGATTTGGCTCTCAACTTGATTTTTCAAATGTAGTGAAATTGTCGAATTGATTTGGCTGTGATGATACTATATGCAGATAACATAATCATTAAATGTAGTGAAATTGTTGCAAACGGATTTGGCAGGAGCTCTATCAATTATCACAGTCAAATCACGCGTCAGAAGGTCCTCTGGCGAGCGAATGAAGACAAAAAGAAAAAATAATAATCCTCAGTCAACAATGCTGAACGAAACGTGGCCTTATGGGCTAGAATTAAGGTTTCCGAATGCTATTCTGCCTTTTCAGTGTAGCTCCCACTAGCAATAAGGTACCAGACCTTCCCTCACCGATGAGATAAAAATCATGAAAACGAAATCTAACGCAATTTACTCGCTACTGACTCTATGTCTTCGTGTCCTCAACGCTTTCACGGTTCGCATTGTATAGAAACGTTTTTGCTGCTAGGTTTATTCCTGTTCTCATTCGATTCAATATGCGCTCCAAGGAAAACCCCTTCTGACGCGTGATTTGACTGTGATAATTGATAGAGCTCCTGCCAAATCCGTTTGCAACAATTTCACTACATTTAATGATTATGTTATCTGCATATAGTATCATCACAGCCAAATCAATTCGACAATTTCACTACATTTGAAAAATCAAGTTGAGAGCCAAATCCAATAAAACAATTTCACAACATTTAGGAGCAATGCCAAATCCTTGACCTTTTCTGCGGAGCCCAACTTTCAGAATGGCTCTAAGTCATTTGTTTGTGAAATTCTGCTCATCATGCAAGATCAAATATTAATGATCAATAATATCGATTTTTCACATTTTGCACCAAATGCGGCAATGAGTTTTATTTTTTATGGTTGTGAGTCATAGGTTTCAAAAAATTTACTCATACGACAATATCGTCTGTTAGATGTTTCATCATTCCAAAATGAAAATCGTGGAGCAAAATTAAGGTCAGAAAGGGAACCTTTGGGAAAATTATGTGAAATTTCTGAAAGTTTAGCTTCCTGGCAAAAGTAGCGATTTGGCAATGTCATTTAGAAGTCAAAAAAATTTTCAAAAGTATCTTGAAATATCTTTAAAAAGTGATTTGGCGAAAAATAGCCTGAAGTAATAAAAAAGCAGGGAAATGAAGTGAAATGCCCAAAAAATACGATTTGGTGGTCGATTATTTCACAAGCTTCTCCGTTAAACTTATCAAAACGAAATCAAGCGCACAACGGAAACATGAAGCCATTTTTGAAACTGTAATAAGGGTATCAGCATATGTCATGCTAGGTGAACGCGACGCTCCACTCCATATATCGCGCTTGATTTCGTTTTGATAAGTTTAACGGAGAAGCTTGTGAAAAAATCGACCACCAAATCGTATTTTTTGGGTATTTCCCTTCATTTCCCTGCTTTTTTATTACTCCAGGCTATTTTACACCAAATCACTTTTTAGAGATATTTCAAGATACTTTTCAAATTTTTTTTTGACTTCTAAATGACATTGCCAAATCGCTACTTTTGCCAGGAAGCTAAATTTTCAGAAATATTCATCTGTCTTCGATTGACCCAATTTTTTACCGGTGACAACCAAGGTGACAACATGTTCATCCAACCGGACAACTAGTCCATGTTATAGAATAATGCCACTGAAATACGACGTTTTAGTGCGTTTGTCGCCGTTTCTTCGCAATTTCGGTAACACTTGGAGGCCAACGCATTGTTTTATGTAAAAAACTCGGTTACGAAAATCAATAATCTTCGATTCTGAGATTAATCGATAAATCGATTCTTTGGCCTCCGGGTCGAACTGAAATGACGAAGAAATCGTGAGAAAAACGCCCTATAAAAGCACCAAATCCTATACTCTCACTGGAACTGTTCGCTGTGACAATGAAATCTTTTGTGGACCCGTCAATTGCGATTCTCTACAATGTATTGCGCCGCCATTTTCTTCAGTCCCTAACTAATACTGTTTTGCTTAAAATATCGTTCCATTTTGATTAGCCCCATTTTTCACCGGTGACAACCACCGTGAACATGTTCATCCAGTTGAACAACTAGTCCAGGCCAGAGAATAATGTCAGTGAAATGAGACGTTTCAGGGCGTTCCGAGCCGTAATTTTGGTGAAATTTGGCTGCCGACGCATTGTTTTGAGTGGAAAACTCGGGAACGAAAATCATCGTGAACACTGCCTTTAAAGGCAGTGTTCACGATGAATTTCGTTCCCGAGTTTTCCACTCAAAACAATGCGTTTGCCACCAAGTGTTACCGCAATTACCAAGAAACGGCTAGAAACGCCAAGAAAAGGCTTATTTCAGTGACATTATTCTCTGGCCTGGAGTCCGATTGGATGAACATGTTCACGGTGGTTGTGACAGGTAAAAAATGGAGCTGATTGAAGATGGAAACATATTTTAGGCAAAACAGTATCAGTTAGCGTCCGAAGGAAAGGACGGAGCAAAAGAGAGTAGTGAATTGCAGAAGACGGGTCCACAAATGATTTCATTGACACAACGAACAGTTCCTGTGAGAGTAAAGAGGCGGGGTGAGAGTAAAGGAATCCGTGCCCTTCTAGTGCGTTTTTCTCGTTTTCTTCGTTAATTCAGTTCTTCCCGGAGGCCGAACAATCGATTTAGCGATTAATCTCAAATACAAAGATTATCGTGAACACTGCCTTTAAGTCGGGTGAGAAAAAGAGTGCAAATCATGCGATGATCTCGAAAACGGCTCATATATCAAGAATGAGCCAAAATCAAGACGCCAAGTTTTGTATATGCTAGCAACGTCATATTCTGAAGCGTAATTAGCAGTTATTTTCAACTATTTTGCTTTGACTGAGGAATTTCAGAAGGTTTCAAGAAGTTTTTGTAACTTTTTGACCTACCGATAAGTCCGTTGAGAAAACCCTGTATACATTTTTGCTACTTTATTCATCCCTCACAACTTAAACTGGAACGTTTTCCGAAACGTCGCGGCGTCTGAAAATCAGTCCCTAGTCAGTACACAGAGGTGAAGGGTCTGTCCCGTTTTCTTCAATTCGAATTCCACTAGTATTCGTTTGAATTGAGTAGCCGGGCGTTTCGAACCGCAAAAGATGGGTCAATTTTAGACTGACTAGGGCTTACTTTACATTTCCTGAGGGTTTTTATGAAACCATGTGATGATAGTTGTTGGTATGGGACACAGCATTTTACCCACTTTCCACATCCCCTAGAAGCCCCAGAGATTTACAGGAGATTTTCAAAAAGTGAGCATTTTCAATGCTCTATGTACGAGGAGAAAAGGGTTACACGAATGACAATTTCTAGGTCGTTCAGAAAAAAATGCCTCGGGTTAAGCTCTTTTCTACGGGTGGTTTTGGGTGCTGATTACGAATCTGATTGTGAGGCCCATTTGTCAATATTTGAAAACTTCCGTCTGATTTGGCCCGGCGCTTCATTATAGGGGAAATTTGCTGGCCAACGATTTTTGACGATTTCTAGAATGCTACGATGAAATCGTCTTAAATCTACTACAGTTTACCGCAATGTTAAAAGGACATGGTTCTGTTGCGGTCACACACTAAAACTACGGTGGCAAACCTGGCTCCTAGCCAGATTTCATTAACGATCGACAGCACAGCTGATTTTCTGGGTGAGTTACAGTTTTTCTTTTTTATTTATTGTTTGTTTCGGCATTATTTTTGTTTCTGACTGTCTAAATATTGCGAATAGGGGCTATTCTTAGTGCGTGAGGGAATTTAGCCGTTTGTTCGGGCTTCGAAGTGCCTTTTTTATAAATCCTGTTTTGAAATCAAAAAAGGCGAATTCCTCTCGCACCCTAAGAAACCCTACTCGTAATACTATAAGAGTCAGAAACAAAAATGAAGCAGAAACAAGCGTGCATAAAAAAGAAAAACCGTAACTCACCCAGAAAATCAGCTTTGCTGTCTATCGATAATGAAATCTGGCAAAGAGCCAGGTTTCCCACCGTAGTTCTAGTGTGTGGCGCATCGCACGGTGATCGAACTTTGCAAGAAGCTTGCGAGCTCGCTCGAAATAGCAGCTGGCCAATCAACCCAAGGAAAACAGGTCGAAGGACTATGTAGTTCCATCAGTGCAGTGTTTGGCATTCCACACGTCTGGCGAACTGGCGGCAGGATCCCGGCCAGAGCGAAACTCATACTCAGACGTTCGCTGTTGTCTACAGGACGTCGATCCGCCCAGAACGAGTCACCGCTGGCGAACAGGCAGCTCTACGCGGGGTCGTCCCAGTGTGCTGTTGAGCAGGGGACGACGGGCTGTTAAACAGCCCATCGACCGGCAATCCCGCCGAGTGCCTTAAATCGACGCAGACCGAGTTCTCAGACGTTCGCCGTTGTCTACAGGACACGGATGAGATGTCACCTCACGCAATGCTCCCTGTAGACATCCGAAAAGGGCAGAGATCGCCCCTCGAGAACTGCCCGTCGCCCCCCTCCATGGTGCCGTAGACATCCTATCCGCGGAAACGCTTTTGCTGTAGACATCCCATCGGAGGAGATTCTCCATCCCCGATACCGCGTTCACATCCTATCAACATCCCGTAGACCTGATATTACCATCCCAGTGAAGCATCAGCAGCCTTATGACGTCAACAATCGAAATTCGAATACGTAAAAAACGGTTTCAAATATTATTCGAAATTCGACTATTTCGAAAACAGACTTTGGAATAGTATTCGAATTTCGAATGATTCAAAAACAGACTCTCGACTAATATTCGAAATTCGAATATTTTTAAGAGCATATTCGAATTTTCGAAATTCGAATAATCAAAATGCACAATCATCATTTCATTAGTTCTTTTTTTTCTGATCAACCTTTAAAAGCACACTCTATTAAGGCACCATCTTTGCCTACTCACTCCACGCCCGAATTGAGGTTCTCACACGGTTGGATCGTGCGAAATATTGCGTCACCGTACAAGGTGCTCCATCGGTGGGATAGGCTGGCTTGAACGGCCAGCCAACGCAGACCGTTTTTCTCTCGTTTTGCATTAATTATGTTGATGTCAGGCAGATATGGACAGTACCAGGGTTTTAGTTTCCAAACCCCCCAGTTTGTAGAGAAACAGTTACTTGAAATACGGGCGGGAGCGATTGGGCTCACTATTTTATAATGACTTCTCTGGAAACATTAGATTGGAGTGGGCGTCGCGGCTGGGAGGCTTTGGTTTCGCTCAGGCCTTGTGAATTACGATTTGCGAATTACGAGGAATTTTAAAACTTACGATTCACGAAATTACAAAATTCAGTCACGCGCAACCCTGCGCGACGCGGCTTGATCGATATTAGGGATCGTTTATACTTCCGCTGCCATGCGGCGCGGAGAGGCGCATTTCTGTGAGGCGTTGTTTATAGTTTCGCCGCTCAGCAGCGCGGCGAGGTGTAATGCTATATAATAGATAGTGCCGCGCCGCGTGATCAATACTACAGTATTGGACTTGGCCGCGCCGCGTGGCGCCGTGAGTATGAGCGACCCCTAATTTTGATCACTCGGCGCGGCACGATCGATATTGTAAGATGGCATTTAGCCGCGCCGCTTTGCGGCGGAAGTATAAACTACAACTTAGTGGATCGCAATACGCCGGGCCTCTCGGCGGCGGGAGTATAAACGTCGCATAAGGTCAATGGTACACACTGGGGCTGCGATGAGCGGCACGCATGGCAATTAGCACAAAAACGGGACCAGCATCGGAGCAATGGCACTGGCCGTCGTAGGAAGTTGTCGCGAGTCGGTCGCAGCGACGTGTCTTGGAGGGCTCACATACTGCATATGTGCCTATACTTGTCGTTGCCACTGTCGCTGTGCAGCGCACTGCGACGGCGACAGATTTAAAGGGCGGGAGACGATCGCTGTCGCTGTGCAAAGCGACGCGACCTCGTGTCGCAAAACTATACCTTCGGCCAGACGCCCTTTTTATACCTTTGCTGCCGCGTCAAATACCGCTCCTGACTTAAGAAAAATAATTAAACGTGGCGGTGGCGGAGAAAACGTTCTCGATCGTTATTACCGCTATAGCGGCGTTTCCGCGCTTTACTGTCTCGTTGCCAGTTCCGATCGCGAATCGATTTCGCCAGCATTTTTATGTGGAAAGAAGCTAGTTGCCAACTTCCGGCTAATTTTTCAGTAATCCAATAATCCAATCCAATCCAACAGCGTAGTCCGGAATGAGCAAAATGGAGTACCTTGCGAGGATGCCCTCGCTATTATGCTTTAGCATTTTCAATCTTTTTTCGAATACTCGACTTCTCGAATAATCGGTTTTCGAATCATTCGGAAATCGGCACTTTTCCAATAGTCGGTTTTCGGATAATTCGGGAATTCGCAATTTTCGAATATTCGGTTTTTCGAATTATTCGGAAATTGACACCTTTCGAATATTCGACTTTTCGAAGTCGAATTTTCCAGTCGAATGGATATTCGAATCATTCGATTCGGTAGGAGTATACTCGCTACTAGTAGTTAAAGGCAGTGTCCACGATAAATTTCATCCTCGGTTTTTGGCCGGAAATCGAAAGTTCAGGTTCTCACTGGAGCACTGAGGTCGAAAGAACGAAAGAAAACGAGCCCGAAAGAGCTCCATACGGCTCCGAAGTCCGCTCGCGCTAGCCCTTCCGCTCGCGGTCGAGTTTTCCGAGGAACAGTTTGGTCCGCTTCTGCATTGGCATTGGAGCGCGAGCGCGCCTGAGTTTTAGCATTGGGGCGCATTTTCGCACGCTGTATACTTCGGGCCCATGCCCGCGCAACTCATCCACCGTTGAAATGTGGCTTTCGAAAAGAAGAGCTGATTTTGGATGTTTCGCAGGGTTTTTCATGATTCTTTATTAACTGATGAAACAGTCAGACTCTAAACCTCCGTTTTCTGGTGGAAACTCGAAAACGATTTTTATCGTGGACACTGCCATTAAAGCTGTGAGTGACTCTGGCCTAATTGCAAATCATAAAACCTTTCTATCTTAGAAAGGTAGGTGGACCATCAAGACTAAAATGTTTCTTCGTGTCCAAATTTTTTCCAGGTAGGCTATTTGGTACACATCGGACCGAATTGTTATTTTCGAAAATTACTCGAATGCTTTTTGAAATTTAGAATCATTCAAAATTCGAGAATTTCGGTTTTCAAATATTATGCAAATAATTCGAAAACGGACTTCCGAATGATATTCGAAATTCGAATGCTTCGTAAAAAAACTAACTACGCTTATTTTTTTAAATCTACATTTTTTTCTAGCTACATTTACTTCTCCCCGAGTATTGACAACATGGATGGGAATCAGGGTAAATAAACACCATCGAATGATCAGAGATTCCTCTCAAACATCTTAAAACGACGACGCAAATGACACACATAAACGGACGGAAAAAAACCGAAATCTGCCTACGAAGGCGGTTGCTGAAAGCTCCGTAAACCACGGAATCCTTCGGGTCCACCACGGGGAACTCCGCTATGTCCACCTCTCGGGAGGACACCAACACCCCTTCCACGGAAAGACGTTATTGAAAAACGAATCACAGATCTCACATAATCATAAAATAAGAAGAATTATTATAGAAGCCTACAGCATCATTTAAAAGAACGAATTGCGAATCTAACATAACCAAAAATGAGAACTCGGACGGCAAAATCTTCGTGATACATTGATTGATGGACGCTACCAACACCCCTCCTCGCGAATGTTCTGTAGAACAGCCCATCGACCTACACCGCCGTAGACATCCCGAATCGACGTCCTGTGGACAACAACTCGGTCTAGGTCAATTTGTGGCACTCGGCGGGATTGCTGGTTGATGGGCTGTTTAACAGCCCGTCGCCCCCTGCTCAACAGCACACCGGGACGGCCCCGCGTAGAGCTGCCTGTTCGCCAGCGGTGACTCGTTCTGGGCGGATCGACGTCCTGTAGACAACGGCGAACGTCTGAGTTGTTGTCCACAAGACGTCAATTCGGGATGTCTACGGCTGCGCAGGTCGATGGGCTGTTCTACAGAACATTCGCGGGAGGGGCGGTGGCAGCGTCCATCAATCGATGTATCACGAAGATCGTGCCGTCCAAGTTCTCATTTTCGGTTATGTGAGATTTGCAATTCGTTTTATTTTTTGATGATGCTCTAGACTTCTATGGTAATTCTTCTCTTTTTTTAATTATAAGAGATCTGTGATTCGTCTTTTAATAACGTCTTCCCGTGAAAGGGGTGTTGGTGCATGCCGAGAGATGCACCTCGCGGCGTTTCCCGTGATGGACAGGAAGGTTTCCGTGGTTTACGGAGCTTTCAGCAACTGCCTTCGTAGGCAGCTTTTGATGTTTTCCATCCCTCTATGTGTGTCATTTGCGTCATTTTTAGTTGTTTGTCAGGAATCTCTGATCACTCGGGGGTGTTCATTTACCCTGATTCCCATCCATGTTGTCAATACTCGAGGAAAGGTAAATGTAGCGAGATGAAAAAATTGTAGATTTAAAAAAATAAGCGTAGTTAGCTGATATTACCTTTTCTGGTTAACAAGGTGAGCCGGTTTAGCGTAGTCCGGGATCAGCGAAATGAAGTACCTTGCGAGATTAAAATTTTGCCGCATTCAATGCTTGTCGAATATGTATCCAACTCGAGTGACCACTCCCATTGAAAAAGTGTATTGCAGGGACACGTGCTCCAAAAAGCAGCGCGTGCTGCAAAATTTTACCGTAGGAGCACGTGTTGCAAAATTTAATCGCAGGAGCACGTGCTGCAAGATAGTCCACCGTTATCGTAGCTGCACATCGGCACGCGAACCGCCCGGCACACCGACATGCAACTCGGCCAGCTCGTCGAGCACTATCTGGGGCCGCGATTGGTTGGACGAGGTCTCCAGCGGCTGGGCGGGCAAAGCACCGCAAACTAGTGTAATTGAACCATCGAGGCTGCCGGCATCTGTGTCCCGCCTCAAGAGTTTTTCGCATTCTTTCCATTTTTGGGAAATCCTTTTTTCATCGAGTTGAATGTGTATCATGCACGCATTCAAAGTTTTATTCGTCGGGGCACGTGCTGTAATCTGAAACACTATAAGAGCACGTGCTCCCTAGCAGCACGTTCTCTGACTGTGCTCCTAACCGCCTTGTCTTCGGGTTGAATGCATATTCGGCGCGCATTGAATACGGCGATAATCTGGGAGGATGTTCTTGCTACTAGTAGCGGAAAATGTGAGTGACTCCGGTATAATCGTAGCCTGCCTAGACTCACTCTAAAAGAAGTTATGAGCGTTTTCATAGCTTCGCGGCAAGGTAGGGGTACCCACCATGGGGTTTTTGAGGTTTTTTTTTTAATTTTTCTCCGGATACTGCGATAAACATGTACTGCTGAACACGAATCTGGTTTTCGCTTATCGGAATTTATAGGTTTGCTGTAGGTTACGGTAGGTAACATGTTATTCAGGAGGCAGAACTTAATAGTTTGAAAACAGACAAATGGACATCGAATTCGTATTCAGCACTCCAAAAACCCCCACCTAGAAACTTTGAGACAAATCTGTGACATTGATCGAACTACCGTATACTATAGCTGTACAATTTCGAAAAAAAATTTCGAACGAACGAAAATTGAAAAAAATTGTTCGACGAAATTTTGAACGGAATTTGAAAAAATTACGTTCGAAGAGTTTTCGAACGAACGAAAAAATATCGAAATTTTTTTCAGAAATTTCGTTCTTGCACAACTATACCGTATACCCAACGTAATCTATGGTAAGCTGTCAAAAATCCATAAACTGACTTCAGATTCGTGTTGAGCACTCTAAATAAACCCCAAAAGAACGATTTGAGCCACATCTTTTGTCAGATTCCAGAAATCGTCGAAAGTCGATTTTGCCGTCAAATTTTTCTGCCGATGGGAAGCTTTGAACAAATTTAATCGAACTTAGGAAAAACCACAGGTAAACCTCAGATTCGTGATCAGCACCACAAATCACCCCCAGGTTGAATTTTAAGTCAAATCTGGAAAAAAATTTCAACGCTCTCTGTACGTGTTCTTTCACCCAAACTTTGCCTTGGGGGGCTGCTTCGGGCTCCGAGCACGATTATGAGGTCTGTTTCCGGATTTTCATAAAATTAATGCGCTTTTTCGAGGGTACAATAGGTACCAAAATCCGAGAAAAAAAACTGCTATAACGTTTTCCAGGGTGACTCTAGGCAGCTGCAAAGGGCATATTTGGACTCTACGTCCGAAACTAGCTCTAGAAAAGTACATTTCATTTGGAATGGTTTGTATAACTTATAGTAGTTCATTTGGAAGCAGTAGAGTGTTGTCCGCATAAGGACATCATTACTAAAATAATGTAACGTCGGTATAGATACTAGTGAGACCTTGCGTTTACTCTCGAAGGTTGGGGCAAACTCGGTGTCATATGCTATTACGTAGGTGCACCGAGTTTGCGCCAACCTTCGAAGAGGAACGAAAAGTCTCATTAGGATCCACGCCAATGTTAGTTTTTCTCTAGAAGATTTGATTGAGAGGGTCCAATTTCTCTGTTGCGCTTAGATTAGAACTGCAATAAGGAAAATCGGGCCTCATCATCAAGTTTCGAAAGAAGGCATAGCGCCGTTTAAAGGCAGCATACACGCTCACAAACGTGGTCGAGATAACAGCATAAATAGGACCGCACGGCCCCTACCATGTCGTCAAATACGTTTGAAGCGCCAAAAACCATCCAGGATGACAATATTACTTGGCAATTTTTGAGCAATCTTGCCTTCCACGCCAGTGTTTTCCCACCCATTCGAGTACGAGAATGAGAAAAGAAACTTGAGAAAACATGTGATAAGTTAGAGTGATAGCATTACCAAATGGGAATGCACGAGAGAAACAACTTTATCCTCCTGAAAATATCATGTATGTTCACCTATGTAATCCTCCATTTCAAAAAGTCAGCCGAAGTAGAGCGGCATTCTCAAAAATGGACGAGAGTTAATCGGCATGCAGACATGTTACATTCAAGCAAGTCAAGCTATTTCTCTCGTGCGCTCTCATGAGATAGTGCTATCACTCTATCTTATCACATGTTTTCTCAAGTTTCATTTCTAATTCTCGTACTCTAACGGGTGGGAAATACAGACGTGGAAGACAAGATTGCTCAAACATTGTCACATATTGTCATCATGGATGGTTTTTGACGCTTCAAACGTCGTAGACGACATGGTAGGAGCCGTGCGGTCCTATTTATGCTGTTATCTACACCATGTTTGTGAGTGTGTATGCTGCCCTTAAGGGGTGACGTCAAAAAGCGGTTGATGCTTCACTGGGATGGTAATATCAGGTCTACAGGATGTTGATAGGATGTGAACGCGGAATCGGGGATGGAGACCCTCCTCCGATGGGATGTCTACAGCAAAAGCGTTCCCGCGGATAGGTTGTCTACGGCACCAAGGAGGGGGGCGACGGGCAGTTCTCGAGGGGCGATCCATGCCCCTTTTGGATGTCTACAGGGAGCATTGCGTGAGGTGACATCTCATTCGTGTCCTGTGGACAACAGCGAACGTCTGAGTAACTGGACGCCGCCGAGATAATTCGCGGTAGCTTCAAGATTCGCGGCAGGCTCGCGGGAAACTTTATCAAAGCTGCTTTCAAAGGCAGTACGTGCACGGTATATAGTCCTAATAATTCTAATTCTGGCGCTTCTTCAGTTTCAACTGTTTTCGAACCAAACTGCTTTTTGTAGTTTTCTAAGCAACTTAATGGCATCTTACGCGCTGAGAACAGCTCACCGTTTTTTCGGTTAAAATGGTTTTCTGGGCCCACCTAAGAACTTAGGGAAGGTTTGTTCGGATAAAAACGCCTTATTGTGAAGATAAATAAGGTCGAATGTCTCAAATTACGTCAAAAGATTCTGGCCGTTCGTCAGTCATCTGGCACAATTTGCTGTCACTGATCAACAATTCATAGAGTACAAATCAGGGGAAGTTGAGGGAATATACCATCCCATTTCTGAAAGTTGGGCTCCGCAGAAAAGGTCAAGGATTTGGCATTGCTCCTAAATGTTGTGAAATTGTTTTATTGGATTTGGCTCTCAACTTGATTTTTCAAATGTAGTGAAATTGTCGAATTGATTTGGCTGTGATGATACTATATGCAGATAACATAATCATTAAATGTAGTGAAATTGTTGCAAACGGATTCGGCAGGAGCTCTATCAATTATCACAGTCAAATCACGCGTCAGAAGAGGTTTTCCTTGGAGCGCATATTGAATCGAATGAGAACAGGAATAAACCTAGCAGCAAAAACGTTTCTATACTATGCGAACCGTGAAAGCGTTGAGGACACGAAGACATAGAGTCAGTAGCGAGTAAATTGCGTTAGATTTCGTTTTCATGATTTTTATCTCATCGGTGAGGGAAGGTCTGGTACCTTATTGTTAGTGGGAGCTACACTGAAAGGGCATAATAGCATTCGGAAACCTTAATTCTAAGGCCCCGGTCATAGTTGGATTAGCCGACGCCTCCAGCCCGGTCGATACACACAGAATGCATTGGAAATGGGATGCAAAATCACTCGGTGTATCCCCCCGCTCCCCCGCACCCCCGCACCCCCAACACCCCGGTCGATACGTATGAACAACATGGTGAGGTGAAGCGCGAGAAAATCACTCGGTGTATCCCCTGCTCCCCGCACCCCCCGCACCCCCAACACCCCGCACCCCGGTCGATACGTATGTTTAAAATGATGGAGTGAGGTTGAGAAAATCTCTCGATGTATCCGACGCGGTCGATATCCATGCAATACGTGGATGAGAAAATCACCACGTGGGCGGGTCGAAGATAAAACATTGCGTATCACTAGAAAGCTAACCTTACTGCTCCCTCCGTGACTTCACCATACTCGCCTTCACTATTTCTCTGAACAGGTGCAATCCTGTTGGCCACGTAATCATCGTCATATCTAGTTGGATGCATCGAGTGATTTTCTCAACCTCACTCCATCATTTTAAACATACGTATCGTCCGGGGTGGTGTTGGGGTGCGGGGGTGTTGGGGGTGCGGGGGTGCGGGGGAGCGGGGGATGCAGATGCAAATAGCACCAACTATGACCGGGGCCTAAAGCCTAGTTTTGACTGCAGGTGGTCGCTGCGGCCATGCGAGGGGCAACTGTTCCTTTTTCATCGCGCGTAATGGGAAGCCGCTCCAATTGTGATCGCTTCGTGGCAAACGTCCTACATCGCTGGGTCGCGGCGACGAAATCCTATGTTTTACTGCATCGCTGCTTGAAGAGCGATTCTCCATGGTCGCTGATCATCGCTCCATCGCTGCCATTATGGCAGCGATGGAGCGATTGCCAGCTAATGACACGTTTCGTCTAGTGAACGTTGACCCTTTCACATGACAAGGTCAGTGTTTACGGGTCGAAACGTGTTATTGGTAGCTACCAGCCATTAATTTCACAGATTGATTGAATTTCTTCGATCATCCGTGAGGCTACGCACTATGAACAGAATCGCTGCCGCTGCTAAATCGCTGCAGCAGCGGGTGTGAAATCGCTGCGATGAAAAACAGCAGCGATGCAGTCAAAACTAGGCTTAACCCATAAGGCCACGGTTCGTTCAGCATTGTTGACTGAGGATTATTATTTTTTTCTTTTTGTCTTCATTCGCTCGCCAGAGGACCTTCTGACGCGTGATTTGACTGTGATAATTGATAGAGCTCCTGCCAAATCCGTTTGCAACAATTTCACTACATTTAATGATTATGTTATCTGCATATAGTATCATCACAGCCAAATCAATTCGACAATTTCACTACATTTGAAAAATCAAGTTGAGAGCCAAATCCAATAAAACAATTTCACAACATTTAGGAGCAATGCCAAATCCTTGACCTTTTCTGCGGAGCCCAACTTTCAGAAATTTCACAACTTTTTACAAGGGTTTCCCTTCTACAATATCGTCGAGCTCCAGAAGTCAAGTTGTTTTTTTTCGAAAACATAGTGGTAGAAATGAAGAAACAACCGCTCCGCTGCTAAGACTGCAAGATAATTGTTGCAACGCGGCTTCCTACAAATAGATGCAAGGCATATACTTTTTGAATTTAAAAGTCGAAAAATGAAGAAATGAGTTTCAAAATGACCCAATTTTACAGGTTCTAGGCACTCTTCTAGACGGGGGGGGGGCACGCACCACTCAAGACAGAAATGAAATGAACGGCCCATTGGTGAGGCTACCAGTCGAAGTATTTCCGTAGAGCTCTAATAAAAACAATGATTGATAGCGCAGTATCAGGCCTCTTTTATCAGAGTTTTCCATCATTTCTATGAGTTTTTGCGTAGATTGGCCCCTCTAGTGAAAGAAAATGTTGAAGGGGCCCATGAAAAACCTTCATTTGTAAAGAAAAGTCAATCGGAACACATTGTAAATACGAATTTGAATTTCGCGCCAAAATCATTTTCGGAGTTTTTCTGCATGTGGAGTTCGTGCCGTAACCAATTTTTCCTGTTATCTTACTGTCGCACCAACATTCTAGGAAAAAGGGCTAGATGACTGGTGAGAATTGGTGGCGGATATGAACCTCATCGTCCAACGTTTTTGACTCGCCAAAGTTTACCAGTGTGGTCTACCGGGCTCAATCATGAAATTGAGCCTGAAAAATGGAAATTGATTTCCAGCGCGAACGATAGTTAAGTGCGCCAGAAGAGGACTTCCGTAATCTCAGGAATGATGTTATTCGGCTCTCGTAAACAAATTTGATGATACCCAATTGATCAATGATAAAGTATAAAAGAAGTGAAGAGCGGTGTGTCTTGATTCACACACCGTCCTTCTCTAGGGGTCAGCAGTTGAGGATCTGCCTGGACTAAAAAGCAGGGAAACATCACCACCTGTAGGGAAGATGAAGCGAAATCGGAGCCAGAACTTAGAAAATTTTAGAGCCAACTCGAGTGAGATTACGGTAGCCCTGTTCTGGCGGACTTAACTATCGTTCTTGTAGATTCGGAGGCCTGGCTTGCATACGATGTCCTGAACATTGAACTGAGGTCCTGCACATCCCTACTGAGATCCAGCACACATTCCATGAAGTCCTGCTCATCCTTACAGGGGTCTTGCACACGTTTCATGATGTCCTGCACACTCCTACTGATGTCCTGCACACATTCCACGAAGTTCTGATCATCCTTACAGGGGTCTTGCACACGTTTCATGATGTCCTGCACACTCCTACTAAGGTCCTGCACACATTCCATGATGTCCTGCACACCCCTATTGGGGTCCTGCACACGCTTCATGATGTCCTGCACACTCCTACTGATGTCCTGCACACATTCCACGAAGTTCTGATCATCCTTACAGGGGTCTTGCACACGTTTCATGATGTCCTGCACACTCCTACTAAGGTCATGCACACATTCTACGACGTCCTGCACACTCCTACTGATGTTCTGCTCACATTCTACGATGTCCTGCACACCCCTACTGGGGTCCTACACAGGTTCCATGATGTCCTGCACACTTCTACTGGGGTCCTGCACAGGTCCCATGATGTCCTGCACACTCCTACTAAGGTCCTGCACACTCCTACTGAGGTCCTGCACACATTCTACGACGTCCTGCACACCCTTACTGGGGTCCTGCACACATTCCATGAAGTCCTGCTCATCCTTACAGGGGTCTTGCACACGTTTCATGATGTCCTGCACACTCCTACTGATGTCCTGCACACATTCCACGAAGTTCTGATCATCCTTACAGGGGTCTTGCACACGTTTCATGATGTCCTGCACACTCCTACTAAGGTCCTGCACACATTCCATGATGTCCTGCACACCCCTATTGGGGTCCTGCACACGTTCCATGATGTCCTGTGTAATTTTACTAAGGCCCTACACACATTCCATGACGTCCTGCTCAAACCTACTGGGGTCCTGCACACGCTTCATGATGTCCTGCACACTCCTACTGATGTCCTGCACACATTCCATGAAGTCCTGCTCATCCTTACAGGGGTCTTGCACATGTTTCATGATGTCCTGCACACTCCTACTAAGGTACTGCACACATTCTACGACGTCCTGCACACCCCTACTGGGGTCCCTGCACAGGTCCCATGATGTCCTGCACACTCCTACTGATGTTCTGCTCACATTCTACGATGTCCTGCACACCCCTACTGGGGTCCTACACAGGTTCCATGATGTCCTGCACACTTCTACTGGGGTCCTGCACAGGTCCCATGATGTCCTGCACACTCCTACTAAGGTCCTGCACACTCCTACTGAGGTCCTGCACACATTCTACGACGTCCTGCACACCCCTACTGGGGTCCTGCACACGTTCCATGATATCCTGCGCACTCCTACTGAGGTCCTGTACAGGTCCCATTATGTCATGCACACTCCTACTGAGGTCCTGCACACCCCTACTGGGGTCCTGCACAGGTCCCATGATGTCCTGCACACTCCTACTAAGGTCCTGCACACTCCCACTGAGGTCCTGCACACATTCTACGACGTCCTGCACACCCTTACTGGGGTCCTGCACACATTCCATGAAGTCCTGCTCATCCTTACAGGGGTCTTGCACACGTTTCATGATGTCCTGCACACTCCTACTGATGTCCTGCACACATTCCACGAAGTTCTGATCATCCTTACAGGGGTCTTGCACACGTTTCATGATGTCCTGCACACTCCTACTAAGGTCCTGCACACATTCCATGATGTCCTGCACACCCCTATTGGGGTCCTGCACACGCTTCATGATGTCCTGCACACTCCTACTGAGGTCCTGCACACCCCTACTGGGGTCCTGCACAGGTCCCATGATGTCCTGCACACTCCTACTAAGGTTCTGCACACTCCTACTGAGGTCCTGCACACATTCTACGACGTCCTGCACACCCCTACTGGGGTCCTGCACAGGTCCCATGATGTCCTGCACACTCCTACTAAGGTCCTGCACACTCCTACTGAGGTCCTGCACACATTCTACGGCGTCCTGCACACCCCTACTGAGATCCAGCACACATTCCATGAAGTCTTGCTCATCCTTACAGGGGTCTTGCACACGTTTCATGATGTCCTGCACACATTCCACGAAGTTCTGATCATCCTTACAGGGGTCTTGCACACGTTTCATGATGTCCTGCACACTCCTACTAAGGTCCTGCACACATTCCATGATGTCCTGCACACCCCTATCGGGGTCCTGCACACGCTTCATGATGTCCTGCACACTCCTACTGATGTCCTGCACACATTCCACGAAGTTCTGATCATCCTTACAGGGGTCTTGCACACGCTTCATGATGTCCTGCACACTCCTACTAAGGTCCTGCACACATTCCATGATGTCCTGCACACCCCTATTGGGGTCCTGCACACGTTCCATGATGTCCTGTGTAATTTTACTAAGGTCCTACACACATTCCATGACGTCCTGATCAACCCTACTGGGGTCCTGCACACGCTTCATGATGTCCTGCACACTCCTACTGATGTCCTGCACACATTCCATGAAGTCCTGCTCATCCTTACAGGGGTCTTGCACATGTTTCATGATGTCCTGCACACTCCTACTAAGGTCCTGCACACATTCTACGACGTCCTGCACACCCCTACTGGGGTCCTGCACAGGTCCCATGATGTCCTGCACACTCCTACTGATGTTCTGCACACATTCTACGATGTCCTGCACACCCCTACTGGGGTCCTACACAGGTTCCATGATGTCCTGCACACTCCTACTGGGGTCCTGCACAGGTCCCATGATGTCCTGCACACTCCTACTAAGGTCCTGCACACTCCTACTGAGGTCCTGCACACATTCTATGACGTCCTGCACACCCCTACTGGGGTCCTGCACACGTTCCATGATATCCTGCGCACTCCTACTGAGGTCCTGTACAGGTCCCATAATGTCATGCACACTCCTACTGAGGTCCTGCACACCCCTACTGGGGTCCTGCACAGGTCCCATGATGTCCTGCACACTCCTACTAAGGTCCTGCACACTCCCACTGAGGTCCTGCACACATTCTACGACGTCCTGCACACCCTTACTGGGGTCCTGCACAGGTCCCAAAATGTCCTGCACACTCCTACTGAGGTCCTGC
Source organism: Aplectana chamaeleonis (assembly GCA_029168955.1). Classification (NCBI taxonomy): domain Eukaryota; kingdom Metazoa; phylum Nematoda; class Chromadorea; order Rhabditida; family Cosmocercidae; genus Aplectana; species Aplectana chamaeleonis. The sequence goes on along the minus strand of JAPDOI010001284.1, from coordinate 80,206 downwards.
ACACCCCTACTGGGGTCCTGCACAGGTCCCATGATGTCCTGCACACTCCTACTAAGGTCCTGCACACTCCTACTGAGGTCCTGCACACATTCTACGACGTCCTGCACACCCCTACTGGGGTCCTGCACAGGTCCCATGATGTCCTGCACACTCCTACTAAGGTCCTGCACACTCCTACTGAGGTCCTGCACACATTCTACGGCGTCCTGCACACCCCTACTGAGGGGTTGCTGTAGTTCCACGACGTCCTGCATACTCCTACTGCGGTCTCGCATAGTCAACCGACACTTCAGCACACCCTGCGACGACTTCTTATCTTTGGTGCGCATGGTACAAACACGCGCCACGCTCAAAAACAACCCTTCCGCATAGCGTCCTGTTCCAAGCCGGACGTTTAGAGTACACCACCCTAGAGAGCAAGGTATTTATATGGAGTCTCTAGGAAAACAATGACTGATAACGAAAAACCCGTCATTTTTATAAACTAATCTTGAGAGGCCGGTTTCCGAGTTTCAAACGCCCGTTAGGGGCCCAGAAGTCATTATGGTGAGTTCTGACAATTATTTTCGTCATTCCCGTGGTCTATTACATCTAGTCACAAATTTTCGAGCGATTTGGTCCACGCCTTCCAAAAAAATGGTTTTCGACGGACGGAGGTGGAGGCGGAGGCGGAGGCGGAGGCGGAGGCGGAGGCGGAGGCGGTGGCGGAGGCGGAGGCGGAGGCGGAGGCGGAGGCGGAGGCGGTGGTGGAGAACGTTTTTGCGTACTTTGAGGTCATAACTTCAGAAAGCGGGGACCAGTTGGGATGAAAAGTTGCACACATATGTAATTTCTTGCAGCGCGTCGAATAGTGTACAGCTCGTACCTCTGTTGACGGTATGAATAGGTGATCTCATTGTAGGGCATCCGCGCGGGAAGAGATCAAAGCCAAATCCTGGTGAGCGCTTCGCGCTCACCACAATTACGTAAAGAATGACTTTTCTACACGCATCGGTTAACCTTTCATTCTCCACAAATCACTTGAAAGAAAGATAAATTTTCTTTGATCGTGAGATCGCTGGTCAAAACAGCGATCTCTAACGATCGACTCTTCCTTTCTCTAAGGGGCTAAGCAGGGTGCCTGCAGGGCAATAGCAGATGACTTTCCTTCAATTCATGCGAGTGAAGTTGCTTTTGCTGCCAAAGGGATGAAGAAGAACACAGCTCCTGGACAAGACGGCATTACCGCCGAGACCCTCAGAGCGAGTGGACCACTTCTATGGAAAGTTCTCGCGAAACACTTCTCCAGATACCTCGCGCAAGGAGCCGTTCCCGCGCGGTGGAAATCGTCAAGAACAACATATACATTCCTATTTAAAAAGGCGACCGTGATGAGATCAACAGCCCATTGTGGACCGTAGGGAGATAAACCCACTTTTGGGAACCCCTCCACCCCCAAGCCGTGAGGAGATCCCCTCGTCCCTCGGCAACCAAAATTATCCTTCATCATCTGGTGGATCTTCTGGTAAATGACTCGAGGCCACCTTCCAGGTCCGGCTCTGAGAAGCCGACTGAAGCACACTGTGAGATCAGGAGCCTTTTAAACCAACAACATTGTTATATCTTCGTCTGAACATGTTGACGTCCTTCACGAAAAAGTAACAAATTTCTTGTTCGGCGGTCGACACCCACATCTTCGAGATCCTTGGTGGTTGACATCCGCATTTTCGAAATCCTCGGCGGTCAATATCCACATTTTAAGATTCTCGGCGGTCGACATTCACATTTTCGAATTTCTCGGTGGTAGGCACCCACGTTTTGGGATTCTCGGCGGTCGACATTTACATTTTTGAGATTCGCGGCGGTCGACATATACATCTTCGAGATTATCGGCGGTTGACATCCACGTTTTCGAGATTCTCGGCGGTCGATATCCACAACAGATTTACCTTAATACCTCGATGATCCATCTTCACTGCGCGTTGCCGCCGTGTAGACCACATCTCATCCAGCTTTACTGATCCCGAGCAACGGATAACCAGTGATGGCAATTTTCTGGAAGCCCTCGCTCGGCGCAGAACGTCTTGTCTCTACCTGAAAATACAAATACGAGTTCCATCTTGTGGGAGGACGGCCCAAAGGCCGGCGACAATCACGGGGTAATCAGACTTGTACAGCGGTTTCATCGGTCATCCATGCGGCGCACCACGTGTCTTGCCCATCGGCGTTTGGACTGAGCCATGAATAGGAGAGGATTTATCAACTTTGACTGCTTTCGAAGATCAGCACTGCGTAGGCCAGCAGCTCGCTGGGCACGACGATTAGTCTCCAGTCGTCTGCGTTCCAAGGCCCTGTGAGCTCTCCTTATGGCTTGCGTAGTCGCCTTCGTTTCCGCCCATGTCTCGGTTCCATAGCACAACGCAGGTAGCACCGTAATGTTGAACAAACGTGGTCGTGTCTTCACATCCCGCAATTTGTCTGCCGCTTCCACTATGGATCCTAGTGCAGACCATCGTCTCCGTCCGATCCCCATAGACAAGTCGTTTTGCGTGTTCACGTCTTTTCCGAGGTAGACGTAGCTGTTCGTAGTGGGTAGAGGAACGCCAGAGAGACGATTGGGGCTGTCGTCGCACCAATGGTTGCGCATCACTTAGGTTTTTCTCAGATTCATTGTGAGGCCGATCGCTTTGCCTGCAGCGTCCAGTTCGTTCAGCATTCCTTCGAGGTCTGCGGAAGACGAACTCAGCAGCACAATGTCGTCAGCGAAGCACAAGTTGGATAGTCTGCACCCGTCTATAGGGATACCCTTGCTATCCCAGTCCATGTGGCGCATCACGTCTTGTACGGCGGTCGTGGACAGCTTCGGCGAGATGGTATCTCCCTGTCTTACACCTTTTCCAATTGAATCCTCAAGTTTTCGCTCGAATAGCTCAATGACGGTGTTACACTCTTTCCGCATTCTGATGTACTGGGCGTCTACACCAACGTGGCTAAGAACGTTAAAAACAGCCGGGACTTCAACCGAATCGAATGCCTTGCTATAGTCTACAAAGACGAGCGCTAGAGGTAGGTGGCCCTCCCTTGTCCGTTCAACGACTTGCGACAGCGCTTGAATGTGATCAAGACAGCAGTAACCTTACCGGAAGCCGGCCTGTTCTCTGGGCTGGAAGTCATCCAGAGACAAAAAAGAAAATACACAACCGGGCAAGACAAAAACCACAGTAACCTCATAGATAAAGTACATCTGTGTGAGAGAGCGGTCGTCCTCAACACGGCAGAAATAGATATAAAAAATAAATAAAAATAGAGCGACTGCTTCAAAACCTTGCTGAATGAAAAGATGAGGGTCGGTTACGGTGGTTTTTATCTTGCCCGGTTGTAGATTTTCTTTTTTGTTATGCAGAGTCTTCTTTATCCTGTTCAGCAGAATCTTCGTAAAAACCTTGTACTGCACTGAGAATTGAGCGATTGGCCTGAAGCTGTTGATCTCATCACGATCGCCCTTTTCGAATAGGAACGGGAACGCGCGGGAACGGCTCCTTGCGCGAGGTATCTGAAGAAGTGTTTTGCGAGAACTTTCCATAGAAGTGGTCCACTCGCTCTGAGGGACTCGGCGGTAATACCATCTTGTCCAGAAGATGTGTTCTTCTTCATCCCTTTGGCAGCAAAAGCAACTTTACTTGCAAGGACTGAAGGAAGATCATCTGCTACTGCAGGTAGAGGGCTACGCGGTACGGACAGTGTTGAATTGAAGAGATTGCTGTAGAAATCTACCACAATTTTTTCCATACCAGCGCGGGACGAGCAAATGCGACCCGAGGAATCCCGATGGGCTGCCATTTGTTCTCTGCCATCTGAGAGCTCACATCGACAAAACCTAACGCTTTTCCTCTGGTTCACGGTGTTAAACAACTTCAGTGCTCGATATTGCTCAAATTCGTTCTACACCTGCGCTCTGCAAACCTTGCCGATCGCAGGTCCAGGTGACTGGTGTTCAGATCGAGATGTATCAGGCGGCGTTTTTCCAGCAGCAGTTTGGTCTCCTTGCACAACCTCTCAGTTGGCTCCGCTGCTCCAACCAATGATTTTTTCCCGGCGTCTTTTATCTTGCGACACAGACCCTCGTAATCATCTGTAGGACTATCAAAGATTGCGTATCGGCTACATTGCGCTGCATCACTTCTGAAACCACGGTTTGGACTTTGTTGCGAAATCTCTGACTAAGATGTTCCCGCGTGATGTCATTGTTAAGTCAAAGCTTTGCAGGAACCATTTTGTGGTCGGAGCCAGTCACGAATGATGGAACAGTACCGACGTCTAGGAGAGCCCATCACCGATTAACAAGAATATGGTCAATGTCGTTGGTCGTCGTTCCGTTCGGTGACTTCCAGGTCCATCTTCGACCTCCGTGCTTCTTGTAAAACGATTCAGTGGGCGAAAAATTGTTCTTCATTTTATTTATTTATTTATTATACGCCGTTGCCGACATGCTCATAAGCTACAGAGTAGTGAGTTGGAACCATGGAAATGAATACAAAAGCAAATAAAGACTCAGCGCAACGATTCAACTGCCGACCACAAGACCATTGTTGAAATTATAGAATAATTGAAAAGGCCACACTGGATAAAGTCAGGAGCCATGAAAGGTTGTGGGGGCAGAAAGAAACGAAAAAAACCAAGTAGTGCTAGAAGCATGAAACTGATCAGTGTTTCTCGGTACGGGAAATAAAATCATAGTAATCCGTCCCATATTCAAGTAACTGTGATGAAATCGACCCTACCCACGCGGCTTCCTAAGATGAATATGGTCCTCCGACCGCTGTTAGGTATCTGGGTGATGTATCTTAGGAAAATTCCAAATGTCAGGGGCTGATAAGTGTAGATGACGGGCGAAGATAATTCAGTTTCCAGCTGCAGGCTTATAGCACTAAACTTGAGATGGAGGGAAACTTGGATGCTGAAGGAAGAAATAAATGTATGGCTACGAACCCAGATAGTGACAACCTTATGAGATATGAGATGGGAACTTGGTCAGTGATCGACATAGTTAAAGGCAGTGTTCACGATAAAAAATATGTCTCAGTTTCCACTAGGAATGGGTAGTGGAGGGGCACAATTTAACGTTGACGTCGAAAGAACGCATGAAAACGAGCCATGAAAAGCTCCAAAAGAGGCTGAAGTTGCAATTTCGAGCGCAAGGCAAACCTCAAAAGCGCATCACACGCCCACCGACGTTAACAAATGAATGCTCGAGATCGTGAGATGAGCGATGATTTCCAATCATTCGACCCGTTCTTTCCTTCATTCTCAGCTTCTCTCTTTACTCAGGTCAGCTCGCATACATCGGCTGCAAAAGACGGAAGTTACAAGCCTTGGACAACTTGTCCACCATGTTTCCTTTGCTCTATTTTTGAGGAACCATAACTCCGTTCCCAGAAGGTCTTGTACGATTTCAGAGACATCACTGGAATCAGCATGCGGCCGTTCTCAAGATAGGGGGGAAAACAGAAAAACAATTTTCATCGTGAACAATGTCTTTAAATACGTTGCTGTGGACATTATTAAACCGCCAGAAAGCAATACAAGAAGAGAAGATCGTTTAGTGCTAGGCAGTAGCCACTGGTAGTTGAGTAGGTCGCCATGAGAAGTTATAGAATAGCATTAGACAATCTCGGTGACGCCGATATCTTGAAGAACATCAATTCTCTTCAGAGCTGCCTTGAACGTTCTGGAATTATCACAAGCCATAATATTCCTTGGTAATTGATTCAGCCAATTAGTTGTTCTGAAAAAAGCTGTGAAAACAAACTGAGCGTTTACACACTCCCAATTTATGGGATAGAGCAAAAAGTCCACCACGACGACCATTGGAAGCACGGAAAATCCAATACTTCGACGGTTTTATCCTGAGCTCTCCTTTAAAATATTAAAAGCTAATACAAGGTCCGCTAGAATTCTTCTGTAATACAAAGATTTCAACTTGAGATCATGTAAACGGCTTTGATAAGATGGAAGAGTATATGGATAGCCAGTATCTGGAAAAACGCGATAATTCAGAATTCTGGTGAAAGTTTTTTGAACCATTTCGATTTTCTTAATATCCTTAACCAGGAACCACGGTTCACTAAATAGCCATGAAAAATAGCCTGCGCTCCACATAAATAGGTGTTTTTCCTCCGCGGTTCACAAAAATCAGTGTTTTTGCCCTGGGTCGAAGCCCACGAGTGCCTGAGTATTTTTGTGGAGCGCAGGCTATTTTTCATGACTTTTCAGTGAACCGTCGCCCACAACAATTTTTCGCGTACTAAATCTGATGTGGATGTCAATCGCCGAGGACCTCGAAGATGTGGATGTCGATTGCCAAAAATCTCAATAATGTAGATGTCGGCCGCCGAGAATCTTGAAGATGTGGATGTCGGCCGCCGAGAATCTCGAAAGCTAAGGCACTCGACCCCAGTGCAAAAGCACTGCTTCACACAAGCACTTTCCACAAGCTGTCCACAATGGGGCGCACCCCACCGTGGAACGTGGCGGTGGGATCACCCCTTTTGTGGGAACCTTCAATGCGGGTCGACCGCGAGCAGAACGCTGGTCCACTGCAAGTTTCGTCGGGCGTCACCACCACATAGCCCGCGGTCGACATCTAATCAGGTCGACCGCCAGCGAATGGTGCGTCGAGCACTAGTGGTGCGGTTGTGAAGCCCGACGACACTTGCGGTCGACCAGCATGTGGCTCGCGGTCGACATCCACGAGTGCCTGAGATTGCGTTTTCTCAAAAACAACCGCTCGACTTTCATGATAAAGCTATCATATCGGCGTTGAAGCTCCCCTCCATCCAGAGATTGTCGAAACGGTGCTAGCGCATTTTCTGGTTGTTGTATTTTACTTGTACAGCGACTAGTGCTGGTTGTGGTGGCAATGCAGTGTCTAGCAATTGTTTTATTTCTGGGAGCCTTTCCAGCTGAAGCAATCTATCCGCACTTTGCTTCGCAGCCACTACCCAGTGGATCAGGTATGTCGCACACAGTATACTTTGCCACTTTTTGCACATAATACCAGGCCTACTCGGGGGCCGATCAATAGTTGCGCTCACGACGGGGAAGCTCGTCAACTTTTCTATGGAGTATTGAAGGCTGTTTACTCTGCACTATCCTAGACGGGGGGGGGACTCAGGATTCAACTCAGAAATGAAGCGATCCACCGATCAGTAACGCTACCAATCGACGTTTTTCTATGAAATTTTGATAGCAACAATGCTTCACAGCAAGATCAAGTATTTTTTCTGAGTATTTTTCTGTTCATTTCTATGAGTAAATCTCGGGTGCCCCCCCGTCTTGGCTAGAGCCGTTTACTCATTGATGCATATTTATGTAGGTGGGGAAGAACCCCGGAAAAAGTCTGCCAGGAGCAATCTAAAACAGCACCCCCAAAGTTATTAATGTCCGCCCTTTTTATCAAATTCCGCCCCTGAACTCAGACATTGGGAGCGGCGGACAGCTGGCGAAAATTCGCCAGTTGCTTAGCAAATGGATAACAACTGGCATTTCGCTGGCCAATGGCAATTACGAGACCGAAAATGGGCATACACTCGTCATGTCAGGCAATGCCAGCGGCGGACGGCTGGCGAATATGTGTCAGATTCCTAACAGCTGGGTGATAGCTGGCATTTAGCTGCCAACTGGCAATTACGAGGCCGACAGGTGGCTCATCCTTGGCATGTTAGTGTGAGCGGTGGACGGCTGGTGAAAATGTGCCATTTGCCTGAAGGCTGCGTGGTAACTTGCATTTAGCTGGCAATGGCAATCACACCTCGAGTTTACCGAGCGCATGGAAGCGCAGTTATCCACCGATCCGCACTCGGTTGGGGCCTAAGCTCCCAGTGGCATTCGCTTTGCGACTAGACATGCTTATAATTTGCCAACGACCTAAAGGAAGTGGAGAAGTTTTCTTTCCAGTGTTTTCCATGTTTAGGGCCCGATATCGTGATATCTTTATCACCAGTGAGGCCGCTTGCCTACTCCCTAGTCTGTTCAGAGCTTCAGCCGCTTACCTCTGGAGAAAGACGGTGCGTGAATGCAACACACTGCTCTTCATTTCTTTTATACCTTACCTTTTATCAATTGGGTATCACCAATTTTTTTACCGTGAGAATTTTGTGGCGTTGGCAATTTGTAATCGTCTGGCGCCGAGTCGTCACATGGCGAATAGCGGTATAGAGCTTCGGGGAACCGATCGGCTCCTAATGTTAAATCATGCCTGTCGAAGTGACAAAACATGTTTACCTGCAATTACCTGTCTGTTCGATACGTATGATTTACTTAGGAGCAGAGCGGTTCCCCGAAGCTGCATACTCGCCCTCTCACATGGCTGGCACTCGAGTGAGTTAACGGCTACTCACGTTTTAACATGTTATAGTTTGATCACTGATTTCTTTGAGGCCCCGGTCATAGTTGGATGAGCCGACGTAACCAGCCCGGTCGATACACACAGAAAGCATTGGAGATGGGATGCGAAAATCCTCCGAAGTATCCCGCCGACACCCCCCCCCAACACCCACTAACACCCGCCGACACCAGCCCGGTCGATACGTATGAACAACATGGTGAGGTGAGGCTGAGAAAATCAGCCGGTGTATCCCGCCGACACCCCCCCAACACCCACCCGGTCGATACGTATGATTAAAATGATGGGGCGAAGTTGAGAAAATCACCCGGTGTATCCGACGCGGTCAATATCCATTCAATACGTGGATGACGGGGGATGAGAAAATCGCCGGGTAGGCGGGCCGATGATGGGCGACGTAAGATTTTTTCAACCTCACCCGATCATTTCAATCATACGTATCGACCGGGTGGGTGTTGGGGGGTGTCGGTGGGTTACAGATGCAAATAGCACCAACTCTGACCGGGGCCTGATGAGCCCAGCCAGTATATAAAGCGTTTCAGTCCAATTAGTGTCCACTCCGCACTTTGATGCCGGCCCTGGAAGGTGACCTGAAGTCACTCTACAGAGACCAGCAAATTTTTGGCAGCTGAGGGGGAATCGCTCACGGCTAGGGGGGGGGGGAATGGGGTGGGTGCCTCACCTCAGACCGTCGCGTAGGCGATCTCCTACGCAACGATCTGCGGTGAGGGACCCACCTCGATTTATCGGTCTGCCAAGAGACTGGCGGACCGCAGTCAAGTGATTGCTCAGTTGCGGGAGGAATGTAGGCATGGAGCTCTTGGAAGGATGGCTCATTTTCGTCAGGGCTCTATAATTTTCCAAGTTTTTACTCCAATTTTGTTATATCTTCGCTATACTTGGGCAAATTTGTAAAAATTTTCGAATTTTCGAATATATTGGAAAATCATTTTTTTCGAATTTCAAATTTTCGAATATATTCGAAAATCAAATTTTTCGATTTTCGAGTTCTCCAATAAACTCGAAATCGGCACTTTTCGAATTTCGGATTTTCGAATATACTCGACAAACTGATTTTTCGAATTTCAAATTTTCGAGTTTATTCGAAAATCAAAACTTTCGAATTTTCAAATAACTTTTTCGAATTTTCGGATAAGTTTTTGGTGCTCTTTCGGAATAGACGACCCACTAGAGAATGCAATGAACTTGGCAATTTTTTGGGCTTCTGCAAACTCCTACTGAGGTCCTGACACAATCAACGACGTCCTGAACATCCCTACTGGGGTCCTGCATACGTCCCATGATGTCCTGCACACACGTTCCATGATGTCCTGCACACCCATACTGTGACCCTGCACACGTTCCATGATGTTCTACACACTCCAAGTGAGGTCCTGCACACTATCTACGACCACCTACACACCTGTATTGGGGTCCTGCACTCGTTCCATGATGTCCTGCAAACTCCTACTGAGGTCCTGACACAATCAACGACGTCCTGAACACCCCTACTGGGGTCCTGCATACGTCCCATGATGTCCTGCACACCTCTGCTCGGATCCTGCACACGTTCCATGATGTCCAGCACATTCCTACTGAGGCCCTGCACACATTCTACGACGTCCTGCACACCCCTACTGGGGTCCTGCACACGTTCCATGATGTCCTGCACACTCCTATTGAGGTCCTCCACACAATCTACGACGTCCTGCACAACCTTACTGGGGTCCTACACACGTTCCATGATGTCCTGTACACTCCTACTAAAATCCTGCACACAATCTACGACGTTCTGCACAACCCTACTGGGATTCAGCACACGTTCCATGACGTCCTGCACACTCCTACTGAGGTCCTGCACACGTCCCATGATGCCCTGCACACCTCTGCTGTTGTCCTGCACACGTTCCATTATGTCCTGCACACTCCTACTGAGGTCCTGCACACAATCTACGACGTCCTGCACAACCCTACTGGGGTCCTGCACACGTTCCATGATGTCCTTCACACTCCTACTGAGGTCCTGCACACAATCTACGACGTCCTGCTCAACCCTACTGGGGTCCTGCACACGTTCCATGATGTCCTGCACACCCATACTGCGACCCTGCACACGTTCCATGATGTTCTGCACACTCCTAGTGAGGTTCTGCACACTATCTACGATGGCCTACACACCTGTATTGGGGTCCTGCACTCGTTCCATTATGTCCTGCAAACTCCTACTGAAGTCCTGACACAATCTACGACATCCTGCACACCCTTACTGGGGTCCTGCACACGTTCCATGATGTCCTGCACACCCATACTGCGACCCTGCACACGTTCCATGATGTTCTGCACACTTCTAGTGAGGTCCTGCACACTATCTACGACCGCCTACACACCCCTACTGCGGTCCTGCACAGGTTCCATGATGTCCTGCACACTCCTACTAAAGTGCTGCACACGTTCCATGATGTCCTGCAAACTCCTACTGAGGTCCTGACACAATCAACGACGTCCTGCACACACCTACTGGGGTCCTGCATACGTCCCATGATGTCCTGCACACCTCTGCTCGGGTCCTGCACACGTTCCATGATGTCCTGCACATTCCTACTGAGGCCCTGCACACATTCTACGACGTCCTGCACACCCCTACTGGGGTCCTGCACACGTTCATGATGTCCTGCACACTCCTACTGAGGTCCTGCACACAATCTACGACGTCCTGCACAACCGTACTGGGGTCCTGCACACGTTCCATGATGTCCTGCACACTCCTACTAAAGTCCTGCACACAATCTACGACGTTCTGCACAACCCTACTGGGATTCAGCACACGTTCCATGATGTCCTGCACACTCCTAATGAGGTCCTGCACACGTCCCATGATGTCCTGCACACCTCTGCTGTTGTCCTACACACGTTCCATTATGTCCTGCACACTCCTACTGAGGTCCTGCACACAATCTACGACGTCCTGCACAACCCTACTGGGGTAATACACACGTTCCATGATGTCCTTCACACTCCTAATGAGGTTCTGCACACTATCTACGATGGCCTACACACCTGTATTGGGGTCCTGCACTCGTTCCATGATGTCCTGCAAACTCCTACTGAAGTCTTGCACACGTCCCATGATGTCCTGCACACCTCTGCTGGGGTCCTGCACACGTTCCATTGTGTCCTGCACACTCCTACTGAGGTCCTGCACACAATCTACGACGTCGTGCACAACCCTACTGGGATAATACACACGTTCCATGATGTCCTGCACACTCCTACTGAGGTTCTGCACACTATATACGACGGCCTACACACCTGTATTGGGGTCCTGCCCTCGTTCCATGATGTCCTGCACACTCCTACTGAGGTCCTACACACGTCCCATGATGTCCTGCACACCTCTGCTGGGGTCCTGCTCGCGTTCCATTATGTCCTGCACACTCCTACTGAGGTCCTGCACACAATCTACGACGTCCTGCACAACCCTGCTGGGGTAATACACACGTTCCATGATGTCGTGCACACTCCTACTGAGGTCCTGCACAACCCTACTGAGGTCCTGCACACATTCTACGACGTCCTGCACACCCCTATTGGGGTCCTGCACGCGTTCCATGATGTCCTGCGTACTCCTACTTCGGTCTCGCATAGTCAACCGACACTTCAGCACACCCTGCGACGCCTTCTTATCGATGGTGCGCATGAAACGAACACGCGCTGCGCTCAAAGCATCCCTCCCGCATAGCGTCCTCTTCCGAGCCGGACGTTCAAAGTACACCACCCTAGAGAGCAAGGTGTTTATATGGAGTCTCTAAGAAAACAATGACTGAACGAAAAAACCCGTCTTTTTTATAAACTAATCTTGAGAGGCCGGTTTTCGAGTTTGAACCGCCCGTTAGGGGCCCAGAAGTCATTATGGGGAGTTCTCTCAATTATTTTCGGAATTCCCGTGGCCGATTACCTGTAGTAACAAATTTTAGAGCGATTCGGTCCACGCCTTCCAAAAAAATGGAATTCGACGGACGGAGGTGGAGGCGGAGGCGGAGGCCGTGGCGGAGGCGGAGGCTGTGTTGGTGAACGTTTTTCCGTACTTTGAGAGGTCATAACTTTAGAAAGCGGGGACCAGTTGAGATGAAAACTTGCACACATACGTAAATTCTTACAGCGCATCGAATGTTGTACAGCTCATACCTCTGGTGACAGTCTGAATAGGTGATCTCGTTGTAGGGCATCCGCGCGGGAAGAGATCAAAGCCAAATCTTGGCCAAGCCACCACAATATCACGGTCAATATGAAAACTAGCCAACGGAATTTCGTCTATGAGAATGACTTATGAAGAGAGCCGTTTGTAAAAATTGAAGACTGTAAGTTTCAGTGAAAGAAGCAAACAATCGTATCTTCCTACTTGAGAAGTACCCTGTACAGTTCACCTGCGCACTGCCGTTCAGTCCGCAAAGTGCAGGCTGATTGCGAAATCGTGCTGCGGCGCGGTTGCGAGCATCCTCAGACAAGGATGTGGGATCACCCCGGCGCTTTTCGCCTTTGGTGAACGGGTGATCCTACCGCCCGGGTGATCGCACACCCCTGTCTGACGATACTCGCAACCGCGCCGCAGCACGATTTCGCAATCAGCGCGCACTTTGCGGACTGAACGGCAGTGCGGAAGTGAACTGTACATGAAAACCCGAATTTTATCCAGCTTGTATGCCTCAATCCCTTAGAGACTGGGCTCGCCGTGCGATATGGTGTTTGTCCGCAGCTACACAGCGCACACTGGAATGGACGCAAGCACGATATTAATTAAAAATGTGTTTTACATATTACAGAACGGGGAGGAGAAAAGAATCGAAAGTGGAGTAAATGGAAGAAGGCAGAAATAGGATGCTTTCAATATAACCATTCCAGAAATTAAGGGGAGCGCGCGAAGCGCGCACCTGGATTTGGCTTTGATCTCTTCCCGCGCGGATGCCCTACAATGAGATCACCTATTCATACCGTCACCAGAGGTATGAGCTGTACACCATTCGATGCCCTGCAAAAATTACATATGTGTGCAACTTTTCATCCTAACTGGTCCCCGCTTTCTAAAGTTATGACCTCTCAAAGTACGCAAAAACGTTCTCCACCACCGCCTCCGCCTCCGCCACGGCCTCCGCCACCGCCACCGCCTCCGCCTCCGCCTCCGCCTCCGCCTCCGCCTCCGCCTCCGCCTCCGCCTCCGCCTCCGCCTCCGCCTCCGCCTCCGCCTCCGCCTCCGCCTCCGCCTCCGCCTCCGCCTCCGCCTCCGCCTCCGCCTCCGCCTCCGCCTCCGCCTCCGCCTCCGCCTCCGCCTCCGCCTCCGCCTCCGCCTCCGCCTCCGCCTCCGCCTCCGCCTCCGCCTCCGCCTCCGCCTCCGCCTCCGCCTCCGCCTCCGCCTCCGCCTCCGCCTCCGCCTCCGCCTCCGCCTCCGCCTCCGCCTCCGCCTCCGCCTCCGCCTCCGCCTCCGCCTCCGCCTCCGCCTCCGCCTCCGCCTCCGCCTCCGCCTCCGCCTCCGCCTCCGCCTCCACCTCCACCTCCACCTCCGTCCGTCGAATTCCATTTTTTTGGAAGGCGTGGACCAAATCACTCGAAAATTTGTGACTACAGGCAATCGGCCACGGGAATGCCGAAAATAATTGGCAGAACTCACCATAATGACTTCTGGCCCCTAACGGGCGGTTCAAACTCGGAAAACGGCCTCACAAGATTAGTTTATGAAAATGATGGGTTTTTCGTTATCAGTCATTGTTTTCTTAGGCCTCCGTCAGACTTCGTCGAAAAACCTGCTGAGTCCGACTGAGTGCGAATGAGTCCGGGGTGGAAAAACCTGCTGAGTCCTACTGAGTCCGGTTGCCCCCAGCGCCAACCAACTCCTCTGCGAAACACGCAATTGATAGTGACGATTGTCACCTCAGGTGGGGATCGGAACGTGTTTGGTGGCTGATTTTTCTTGTTTTCAACATGTCTGGATCTGATTTCCGTATCAGCAGTACGTGGGGCAGAGCGCAGACGGCGAGAGTCGAGATGCGGCGGGACTCGGCAGGTCGCAGTCGGCCGAAAAAAATGCACCCAAATCACGTGAAAAACACCTTTATCGACCGGGTGGGGTGAGGATGATTTCGGTGGGACTCAGTGGGACTCAGTCGGACTCAGTCGGTGAGTAGGCCCCGCCCTTGTACGCATGAGAAATATCAGTATCGACCGGGGGGGGGTTGCGGTGGGCATCAGACGGTCGCAGTCGGACTCAGTGGGTTGATTTTTTTGCACCCGTCTTCCACGAATTTGATGCGTATCGACCCGGTGGGACTCAGTAGATCCACCGACTATGACGGGGGCCTTAGACTCCATCAAAACACCTTGCTCTCTAGGGTGGTGTACTTTAGAAGTCCGGCTCGGAAGAGGATGCTGTGCGGGAGGGATCTTCTTGAGCGCGGCGCGTATTCGTTCCATGCGCACCATCGATAAGAAGGCATCGCAGGGTGTGCTGAAGTGTCGGTTGACTATGCGGGACCGCAGTAGGAGTATGCAGGACGTCATGGAACTGAAACAGGACCTCAGTGAGGGTGTGCAGGACGCCGTAGAATGTGTGCAGGACCTCAGTAGGAGTGTGCAGGACATCATGAGACCTGTGCAGAACCCCAGTAGGGGTGTGCAGGACGTCGTAGAATGTGTGCAGGACCTCGGTAGGAGTGTGCAGGACATCATGGAACCTGTGCAGGACCCCAGTAGGGGTGTGAAGGACGTCGTAGAATGTGTGCAGGGCCTCGGTAGGAGTGTGCAGGACATCATGGAACCTGTGCAGGACCCCAGTAGGGGTGTGCAGGACGTCGTAGACTGCGTGCAGGACCTCAGTAGGAGTGTGCAGGACATCATGGAACGTGTGCAGGACCTTAGTAGGAGTGTATAGGACATCATGGAACGTGTGCAGGACCTTAGTAGGAGTGTGCAGGACATCATGAGACCTGTGCAGAACCCCAGTAGGGGTGTGCAGGACGTCGTAGAATGTGTGCAGGACCTCGGTAGGAGTGTGCAGGACATCATGGAACCTGTGCAGGACCCCAGTAGGGGTGTGCAGGACGTCGTAGACTGCGTGCAGGACCTCAGTAGGAGTGTGCAGGACATCATGGAACGTGTGCAGGACCTTAGTAGGAGTGTATAGGACATCATGGAACGTGTGCAGGACCTTAGTAGGAGTGTGCAGGACATCATGAGACCTGTGCAGAACCCCAGTAGGGGTGTGCAGGGTGTGCAGGACCTCGGTAGGAGTGTGCAGGACATCATGGAACCTGTGCAGGACCCCAGTAGGGGTGTGCAGGACGTCGTAGACTGCGTGCAGGACCTCAGTAGGAGTGTGCAGGACATCATGGAACGTGTGCAGGACCTTAGTAGGAGTGTATAGGACATCATGGAACGTGTGCAGGACCTTAGTAGGAGTGAGCAGGACATCATGAGACCTGTGCAGAACCCCAGTAGGGGTGTGCAGGACGTCGTAGAATGTGTGCAGGACCTCGGTAGGAGTGTGCAGGACATCATGGAACCTGTGCAGGACCCCAGTAGGGGTGTGCAGGACGTCGTAGATTGTGTGCAGGATATCAGTAGGAGTGTGCAGGACATCATGGGACGTGTGCAGGACCTTAGTAGGAGTGTGCAGGTTATCATGGAACCTGTGCAGGACCGCAGTAGGGGTGTGCAGGACCTCAGTAGGAGTGTGCAGGACATCATGGAACGTGTGCAGGACCTTAGTAGGAGTGTGCAGGACATCATGGAACCTGATCAGGGCCGCAGTAGGGGTGTGCAGGACGTCGTAGATTGTGTGCGAGACCTCGGTATGAGTGTGCAGGACATCATGGAACCTGTGCAGGACCCCAGTAGGGGTGTGCAGGACCTCAGTAGTAGTGTGCAGGACATCATGGGATCTGTGCAGGACAGCAGTAGGGGTGTGCAGGACGTCGTAGAATGTATGCAGGACATCAAGGAACTTGTGCAGGACCCCAGTAGGGGTGTGCAGGACGTCGTAGATTGTGTGCAGGACCTCAGTAGGAGTGTGCAGGACATCATGAGACCTGTGCAGAACCCCAGTAGGGGTGTGCAGGACGTCGTAGAATGTGTGCAGGACCTCGGTAGGAGTGTGCAGGACATCATGGAACCTGTGCAGGACCCCAGTAGGGGTGTGCAGGGCGTCGTAGAATGTGTGCAGGACCTCGGTAGGAGTGTGCAGGACATCATGGAACCTGTGCAGGACCCCAGTAGGGGTGTGCAGGACGTCGTAGACTGCGTGCAGGACCTCAGTAGGAGTGTGCAGGACATCATGGAACGTGTGCAGGACCTTAGTAGGAGTATGCAGGACATAATGGAACGTGTGCAGGACCTTAGTAGGAGTGTGCGGGACATCATCAGACCTGAGCAAAACCCCAGTAGGGGTGTGCAGGACGTCGTAGAATGTGTGCAGGACCTTAGTAGGAGTGTGCAGGACATTATGGGACCTGTGCAGGACCCCAGTAGGGGTGTGCAGGACGTCGTAGACTGTGTGCAGGACCTCAGTAGGAGTGTGCAGGACATCATGGAACGTGTGCAGGACCTTAGTAAGAGTGTGTAGGACATCATGGAACGTGTGCAGGACCTTAGTAGGAGTGTGCAGGACATCGTGGGACCTGTGCAGGACCCCAGTAGGGGTGTGCAGGACGTCGTAGAATGTGTGCAGGACCTCGGTAGGAGTGTGCAGGACATGATGGAACCTGTGCAGGACCCCAGTAGGGTTGTGCAGGACGTCTTATAATGTATGCTGAACCTCAGTAGGAGTGTGCAGGACATCATGGAACGTGTGCAGGACCTTAGTAGGAGTGTGTAGGACATCATGGAACGTGTGCAGGACCTTAGTAGGAGTGTGCAGGACATCATGAGACCTGTGCAGAACCCCAGTAGGGGTGTGCAGGACGTCGTAGAATGTGTGCAGGACCTCGGTAGGAGTGTGCAGGACATCATGGAACCTGTGCAGGACCCCAGTAGGGGTGCGCAGGACGTCGTAGATTGTGTACAGGATATCAGTAGGAGTGTGCAGGACATCATGGGACGTGTGCAGGACCTTAGTAGGAGTGTGCAGGACATCATGGAACCTGTGTCAGGACCGCAGTAGTGGTGTGCAGGGCCTTAGTAGGAGTGTGCAGGACATCATGGAACCTGTGCAGGACCGCAGTAGGGGTGTGCAGGACGTCGTAGATTGTGTGCGAGACCTCGGTAGGAGTGTGCAGGACATCATGGAACCTGTGCAGGACCCCAGTAGTGGTGTGCAGGACCTCAGTAGTAGTGTGCAGGACATCATGGGACCTGTGCAGGACAGCAGTAGGGGTGTGCAGGACGTCGTAGAATGTGTGCAGGACATCAAGGAACTTGTGCAGGACGTCGTAGATTGTGTGCAGGAAATCAGTAGGAGTGGGCAGGACATCATGGGACCTGTGCAGGACAGCAGTAGGGGTGTGCAGGACGTTGAAGAATGTGTGCAGGACCTCAGTAGGAGTGTGCAAGACATTATGGGACCTATTCAGGACCCCAGTAGGGGTGTGCAGGACGTCGTAGATTGTGTGCAGGACCTCAGTAGGAGTGTGCAGGACATCATGGAACGAGTGCAGGACCTTAGTAGGAGTGTGCAGGACATCATGGAACCTGTGCAGGACCGCGGTAGGGGTGTGCAGGACATAGTAGATTGTGTGCAGGACCTCAGTAGGAGTGTGCAGGACATCATGGAACGTGTGCAGGACTTTAGTAGGAGTGTGCAGGACATCATGGAACCTGTGCAGGACCGCAGTAGGGGTGTGCAGGACATAGTAGATTGTGTGCAGGACCTTAGTAGGAGTGTGCAGGACATCATGGGACCTGTGCAGGACCCCAGTAGGGGTGTGCAGAACGTCGTAGAATGTGTGCAGGACCTCAGTAGGAGTGTGCAGGACATCATGGAACGTGTGCAGGACCTCAGTAGGAGTGTGAAGGACATCATGGAACGTGTGCAGGACTTTAGTAGGAGTGTGCAGGACATCATGGAACCTGTGCAGGACCGCAGTAGGGGTGTGCAGGATATAGTAGATTGTGTGCAGGACCTTAGTAGGAGTGTGCAGGATCCCAGTAGGGTTGTGCAGAACGTCGTAGAATGTGTGCAGGACCTCCGTAGGAGTGTGCAGGACATCAAGGAACTTGTGCAGGAGGAACTTGTGCAGGACCCCAGTAGTGGTGTGCAGGACATGGAACGTGTGCAGGACCCCAGTAAGGGTGTGCAAAACGTCATAGAATGTGTGCAGGACCTCCATAAAAGTGTGCAGGACATCAAGGAACTTGTTCAGGACACCAGTAGTGGTGCGCAGGACATGGAACGTGAGCAGGACCCCAGTAGGGGTGTGCAGGACGTCGTAGAATGTGTGCAGGACCTCCGTAGGAGTGTGCAGGACATCAAGGAACTTGTGCAGGACCCCAGTAGTGGTGTGCAGGACATGGAACGTGTGAAGGACCCCAGTAGGGGTGTGCAGAACGTCGTAGAATGTGTGCAGGACCTCCGTAGGAGTGTGCAGGACATCATGGAACCTGTGCAGGACCGCAGTAGGGGTGTGCAGGACATAGTAGATTGTGTGCAGGACCTCAGTAGGAGTGTGCAGGACATCATGGGACCTGTGCAGGACCCCAGTAGGGGTGTGCAGAACGTCGTAGAATGTGTGCAGGACCTCCGTAGGAGTGTGCAGGACATCAAGGAACTTGTGCAGGACCCCAGTAGGGGTGTGCAGGACGTCGTAGATTGTGTGCAGGACCTCAGTAGGAGTGTGCAGGACATCATGGGACCTGTGCAGGACCCCAGTAGGGGTGTGCAGGACATAGTAGATTGTGTGCAGGACCTCAGTAGGAGTGTGCAGGACATCATGGAACGTGTGCAGGACCTTAGTAGGAGTGTGCAGGACATCATGGAACCTGTGCAGGACCCCAGTAGGGGTGTGCAGGACCTCAGTAGTAGTGTGCAGAACATCATGGGACCTGTGCAGGACAGCAGTAGGGGTGTGCAGGACGTCGTAGAATGTGTGCAGGACATCAAGGAACTTGTGAAGGACCCCAATAAGGGTGTGCAGGACGTCGTAGAATGTGTGCAGGACCTCAGTAGGAGTGTGCAGGACATCATGGAACGTGTGCAGGACCTTAGTAGGAGTGTGTAGGACATCATGGAACGTGTGCAGGACCTTAGTAGGAGTGTGCAGGACATCATGAGACCTGTGCAGAACCCCAGTAGGGGTGTGCAGGACGTCGTAGAATGTGTGCAGGACCTCGGTAGGAGTGTGCAGGACATCATGGAACCTGTGCAGGACCCCAGTAGGGGTGCGCAGGACGTCGTAGATTGTGTACAGGATATCAGTAGGAGTGTGCAGGACATCATGGGACGTGTGCAGGACCTTAGTAGGAGTGTGCAGGACGTTGAAGAATGTGTGCAGGACCTCAGTAGGAGTGTGCAAGACATTATGGGACCTATTCAGGACCCCAGTAGGGGTGTGCAGGACGTCGTAGATTGTGTGCAGGACCTCAGTAGGAGTGTGCAGGACATCATGGAATGAGTGCAGGACCTTAGTAGGAGTGTGCAGGACATCATGGAACCTGTGCAGGACCGCGGTAGGGGTGTGCAGGACATAGTAGATTGTGTGCAGGACCTCAGTAGGAGTGGGCAGGACATCATGGGACCTGTGCAGGACAGCAGTAGGGGTGTGCAGGACGTTGAAGAATGTGTGCAGGACCTCAGTAGGAGTGTGCAAGACATTATGGGACCTATTCAGGACCCCAGTAGGGGTGTGCAGGACGTCGTAGATTGTGTGCAGGACCTCAGTAGGAGTGTGCAGGACATCATGGAACGAGTGCAGGACCTTAGTAGGAGTGTGCAGGACATCATGGAACCTGTGCAGGACCGCGGTAGGGGTGTGCAGGACATAGTAGATTGTGTGCAGGACCTCAGTAGGAGTGTGCAGGACATCATGGAACGTGTGCAGGACTTTAGTAGGAGTGTGCAGGACATCATGGAACCTGTGCAGGACCGCAGTAGGGGTGTGCAGGACATAGTAGATTGTGTGCAGGACCTTAGTAGGAGTGTGCAGGAATCATGGGACCTGTGCAGGACCCCAGTAGGGGTGTGCAGAACGTCGTAGAATGTGTGCAGGACCTCAGTAGGAGTGTGCAGGACATCATGGAACGTGTGCAGGACCTCAGTAGGAGTGTGAAGGACATCATGGAACGTGTGCAGGACTTTAGTAGGAGTGTGCAGGACATCATGGAACCTGTGCAGGACCGCAGTAGGGGTGTGCAGGATATAGTAGATTGTGTGCAGGACCTTAGTAGGAGTGTGCAGGATCCCAGTAGGGTTGTGCAAAACGTCATAGAATGTGTGCAGGACCTCCATAAAAGTGTGCAGGACATCAAGGAACTTGTGCAGGACCCCAGTAGTGGTGCGCAGGACATGGAACGTGAGCAGGACCCCAGTAGGGGTGTGCAGGACGTCGTAGAATGTGTGCAGGACCTCCGTAGGAGTGTGCAGGACATCAAGGAACTTGTGCAGGACCCCAGTAGTGGTGTGCAGGACATGGAACGTGTGAAGGACCCCAGTAGGGGTGTGCAGAACGTCGTAGAATGTGTGCAGGACCTCCGTAGGAGTGTGCAGGACATCATGGAACCTGTGCAGGACCGCAGTAGGGGTGTGCAGGACATAGTAGATTGTGTGCAGGACCTCAGTAGGAGTGTGCAGGACATCATGGGACCTGTGCAGGACCCCAGTAGGGGTGTGCAGAACGTCGTAGAATGTGTGCAGGACCTCCGTAGGAGTGTGCAGGACATCAAGGAACTTGTGCAGGACCCCAGTAGGGGTGTGCAGGACGTCGTAGATTGTGTGCAGGACCTCAGTAGGAGTGTGCAGGACACCATGGGACCTGTGCAGGACCCCAGTAGGGGTGTGCAGGACATAGTAGATTGTGTGCAGGACCTCAGTAGGAGTGTGCAGGACATCATGAAACGTGTGCAGGACCTTAGTAGGAGTGTGCAGGACATCATGTAACCTGTGCAGGACCCCAGTAGGGGTGTGCAGGACCTCAGTAGTAGTGTGCAGAACATCATGGGACCTGTGCAGGACAGCAGTAGGGGTGTGCAGGACGTCGTAGAATGTGTGCAGGACATCAAGGAACTTGTGAAGGACCCCAATAAGGGTGTGCAGGACGTCGTAGAATGTGTGCAGGACCTCAGTAGGAGTGTGCAGGACATCATGGAACGTGTGCAAGACCTTAGTAGGAGTGTGTAGGACATCATGGGACGTGTGCAGGACCTTAGTAGGAGTGTGCAGGACATCATGGAACCTGTGTCAGGACCGCAGTAGTGGTGTGCAGGACATAGTACATTGTGTGCAGGACCTCAGTAGGAGTGTGCAGGACATCATGGAACGTGTGCAGGACCTTAGCAGGAGTGTGCAGGACATCATGGAACCTGAGCAGGACTTTAGTAGGAGTGTGCAGGACATCATGGAACATGTGCAGGACCGCAGTAGGGGTGTGCAGGACATAGTAGAATGTGTGCAGGACATCAAGGAACTTGTGAAGGACCCCAGTAGGGGTGTGCAGGACCTCAGTAGTAGTGTGCAGGACATCATGGGACCTGTGCAGGACAGCAGTAGGGGTGTGCAGGACGTCGTAGAATGTGTGCAGGACATCAAGGAACTTGTGAAGGACCCCAATAAGGGTGTGCAGGACGTCGTAGAATGTGGGCAGGACCTCAGTAGGAGTGTGCAGGACATCATGGAACGTGTCCAGGACCTTAGTAGGAGTGTGTAGGACATCATGGAACGAGTGCAGGACCTTAGTAGGAGTGTGCAGGACATCATGGAACCTGTGCAGGACCGCAGTAGGGGTGTGCAGGACATAGTAGATTGTGTGCAGGACCTCAGTAGGAGTGTGCAGGACATCATGGAACGTGTGCAGGACTTTAGTAGGAGTGTGCAGGACATCATGGAACCTGTGCAGGAGAGCAGTAGGAGTGTGCAAGACTTAGTAGATTGTGTGCAGGACCTTAGTAGGAGTGTGCAGGACATCATGGGACCTGTGCAGGACCCCTGTAGGGGTGTGCAGAACGTCGTAGAATGTGTGCAGGACCTCAGTAGGAGTGTGCAGGACATCATGGAACGTGTGCAGGACCTCAGTAGGAGTGTGCAGGACATCATGGAACGTGTGCAGGACCTTAGTAGGAGTGTGCATGGAACCTGTGCAGGACCGCAGTAGGGGTGTGCAGGACATAGTAGATTGTGTGCAGGACCTTAGTAGGAGTGTGCAGGACCCCAGTAGGGTTGTGCAGAACGTCGTAGAATGTGTGCAGGACCTCCGTAGGAGTGTGCAGGACATCAAGGAACTTGTGCAGGAGGAACTTGTGCAGGACCCCAGTAGTGGTGTGCAGGACATGGAACGTGTGCAGGACCCCAGTAGGGGTGTGCAGAACGTCATAGAATGTGTGCAGGACCTCCGTAAAAGTGTGCAGGACATCAAGGAACTTGTGCAGGACCCCAGTAGTGGTGCGCAGGACATGGAACGTGAGCAGGACCCCAGTAGGGGTGTGCAGGACGTCGTAGAATGTGTGCAGGACCTCCGTAGGAGTGTGCAGGACATCAAGGAACTTGTGCAGGACCCCAGTAGTGGTGTGCAGGACATGGAACGTGTGAAGGACCCCAGTAGGGGTGTGCAGAACGTCGTAGAATGTGTGCAGGACCTCCGTAGGAGTGTGCAGGACATCATGGAACCTGTGCAGGACCGCAGTAGGGGTGTGCAGGACATAGTAGATTGTGTGCAGGACCTCAGTAGGAGTGTGCAGGACATCATGGGACCTGTGCAGGACCCCAGTAGGGGTGTGCATAACGTCGTAGAATGTGTGCAGGACCTCCGTAGGAGTGTGCAGGACATCAAGGAACTTGTGCAAGACCCCAGTAGGGGTGTGCAGGACGTCGTAGATTGTGTGCAGGACCTCAGTAGGAGTGTGCAGGACATCATGGGACCTGTGCAGGACCCCAGTAGGGGCGTGCAGGACATAGTAGATTGTGTGCAGGACCTCAGTAGGAGTGTGCAGGACATCATGGAACGTGTGCAGGACCTTAGTAGGGGTGTGCAGGACGTCGTAGAATGTGTGCAGGACCTTAGTAGGAGTGTGCAGGACATCATGGAACCTGTGCAGGACCCCAGTAGGGGTGTGCAGGACCTCAGTAGTAGTGTGCAGGACATCATGGGACCTGTGCAGGACAGCAGTAGGGGTGTGCAGGACGTCGTAGAATGTGTGCAGGACATCAAGGAACTTGTGAAGGACCCCAATAAGGGTGTGCAGGACGTCGTAGAATGAGTGCAGGACCTCAGTAGGAGTGTGCAGGACATTATGGAACGTGTGCAGGACCTTAGTAGGAGTGTGTAGGACATCATGGAACGTGTGCAGGACCTTAGTAGAAGTGTGCAGGACATCATGAGACCTGTGCAGAACCCCAGTAGGGGTGTGCAGGACGTCGTAGAATGTGTGCAGGACCTCGGTAGGAGTGTGCAGGACATCATGGAACCTGTGCAGGACCCCAGTAGGGGTGTGCAGGACGTCGTAGATTGTGTGCAGGACCCCAGTAGGGGTGTGCAGGACATCATGGAACCTGTGCAGGACCGCAGTAGGGGTGTGCAGGACGTCGTAGATTGTGTGCGAGACCTCGGTAGGAGTGTGCAGGACATCATGGAACCTGTGCAGGACCCCAGTAGTGGTGTGCAGGACCTCAGTAGTAGTGTGCAGGACATCATGGGACCTGTGCAGGACAGCAGTAGGGGTGTGCAGGACGTCGTAGAATGTGTGCAGGACATCAGTAGGAGTGTGCAGAACATCATGGAACGTGTGCAGGACCTTAGTAGGAGTGTGCAGGACATCATGGAACCTGTGCAGGACCCTAGTAGGGGTGTGCAGGACGTCGTAGAATGTGTGCAGGACCTCAGTAGGAGTGTGCAGGACATTATGGGACCTGTGAAGGACCCCAGTAGGGGTGTGCAGGACGTCGTAGAATGTGTGCAGGACCCCAGTAGGGGTGTGAAGGACGTCATCATGGGACCTGTGCAGGACAGCAGTAGGGGTGTGCAGGACGTCGAAGAATGTGTGCAGGACCTCAGTAGGAGTGTGCAAGACATTATGGGACCTATTCAGGACCCCAGTAGGTGTGTGCAGGACGTCGTAGATTGTGTGCAGGACCTCAGTAGGAGTGTGCAGGACATCATGGAACCTGTGCAGGACCGCAGTAGGGGTGTGCAGGACATAGTAGATTGTGTGCAGGACCTTAGTAGGAGTGTGCAGGACCCCAGTAGGGTTGTGCAGAACGTCGTAGAATGTGTGCAGGACCTCCGTAGGAGTGTGCAGGACATCAAGGAACTTGTGCAGGAGGAACTTGTGCAGGACCCCAGTAGTGGTGTGCAGGACATGGAACGTGTGCAGGACCCCAGTAGGGGTGTGCAGAACGTCATAGAATGTGTGCAGGACCTCCGTAAAAGTGTGCAGGACATCAAGGAACTTGTGCAGGACCCCAGTAGTGGTGCGCAGGACATGGAACGTGAGCAGGACCCCAGTAGGGGTGTGCAGGACGTCGTAGAATGTGTGCAGGACCTCCGTAGGAGTGTGCAGGACATCAAGGAACTTGTGCAGGATCCCTGTAGTGGTGTGCAGGACATGGAACGTGTGCAGGACCCCAGTAGGGGTGTGCAGAACGTCGTAGAATGTGTGCAGGACCTCCGTAGGAGTGTGCAGGACATCATGGAACCTGTGCAGGACCGCAGTAGGGGTGTGCAGGACATAGTAGATTGTGTGCAGGACCTCAGTAGGAGTGTGCAGGACATCATGGGACCTGTGCAGGACCCCAGTAGGGGTGTGCAGAACGTCGTAGAATGTGTGCAGGACCTAAGTAGGAGTGTGCAGGACATCATGGAACGTGTGCAGGACCTTAGCAGGAGTGTGCAGGACATCATGGAACCTGCGCAGGACCGCAGTAGGGGTGTGCAGGACGTCGTAGATTGTGTGCAGGACCTCAGTAGGAGTGTGCAGGACATCATGGAACCTGTGCAGGACCCCAGTAGGAGTGTGCAGGACATCATGGAACCTGTGCAGGACCCCAGTAGGAGTGTGCAGGACGTCGTAAAATATGTGCAGGACCCCAGTAGGAGTGGGCAGGACATCATGGAACCTGTGCAGGACCCCAGTAGGGGTGTGCAGGACCTCAGTAGTAGTGTGCAGGACATCATGGGACCTGTGCAGGACAGCAGTAGGGGTGTGCAGGACGTCGTAGAATGTGTGCAGGACATCAAGGAACTTGTGAAGGACCCCAATAAGGGTGTGCAGGACGTCGTAGAATGTGTGCAGGACCTCAGTAGGAGTGTGCAGGACATCATGGAACGTGTGCAGGACCTTAGTAGGAGTGTGCAGGACATCATGAGACCTGTGCAGGACCCCAGTAGGGGTGTGCAGGACGTCGTAGAATGTGTGCAGGACCTCAGTAGGAGTGTGCAGGACATTATGGGACCTGTGCAGGACCCCAGTAGGGGTGTGCAGGACGTCGTAGATTGTGTGCAGGACCTCAGTAGGAGTGTGCAGGACATCATGGGACCTGCGCAGGACCTCAGTAGGAGTGTGCAGGACATCATGAGACCTGTGCAGGAGCTCAGTAGGAGTGTGCAGGACGTCGTATATTGTGTGCAGGACTTCAGTAGGAGTGCGCAGGACGTCGTGTAATGTGTGCAGGACCCCAGTAGGGGTGTGCAGGACATCATGGAACCTGTGTAGGACCCCAGTAGGGGTGTGCAGGACATCATGGAACGTGTGCAGGACCGCAGTAGGGGTGTGCAGGACATAGTAGAATGTGTGCAGGACATCATGGAACCTGTGCAGGACCCCAGTAGGGGTGTGCAGGACCTCAGTAGTAGTGTGCAGGACATCATGGGACCTGTGCAGGACAGCAGTAGGGGTGTGCAGGACGTCGTAGAATGTGTGCAGGACATCAAGGAACTTGTGAAGGACCCCAATAAGGGTGTGCAGGACGTCGTAGAATGTGTGCAGGACCTCAGTAGGAGTGTGCAGGACATCATGGAACGTGTGCAGGACCTTAGTAGGAGTGTGTAGGACATCATGGAACGTGTGCAGGACCTTAGTAGGAGTGTGCAAGACATCATGGAACCTGTGCAGGACCCCAGTAGGGGTGTGCAGGACGTCGTAGAATGTGTGCAGAACCTCAGTAGGAGTGTGCAGGACATCATGGAACCTGTGCAGGACCCCAGTAGGGGTATGCAGGACGTCGTACAATGTGTGCAGGACCTCAGTAAGAGTGTGCAGGACATCATGGAACCTGTGCAGGACCCCAGTAGGGGTGTGCAGGACATCATGGAACCTGTGCAGGACCGCAGTAGGGGTGTGCAGGACGTCGTAGATTGTGTGCAGGACCTCCGTAGGAGTGTGCAGGACATCAAGGAACTTGTGCAGGACCTTAGCAGTATGTGCAGGACCCCAGTAGTGGTGTGCAGGACATCATGGAACGAGTGCAGGACCACACTAGGGGTGTGCAAGACGTCGTAGAATGTGTGCAGGACCTCCGTAGGAGTGTGCAGGACATCATGGGACCTGTGCACGACCCCAGTGGAGGTGTGCAGGACATAGTAGATTGTGTGCAGGACCTCAGTAGGAGTGTGCAGGACATCATGGGACCTGTGCAGGACGTCAGTAGAATGTGTGCAGGACCTCAGCAGAGGTGTGCAGGACATCATGTAACGTGTGCAGGACCTAAGTAGGAGTGTGCAGGACCTCGTAGATTGTGTGCAGAACCTCGGTGGGAGTGTGCAGGAGATCATAAAACCTGTGCAGGACCCCAGTAGGGGTGTGCAGGACGTCGTAGATTGTGTGCAGGACCTCAGTAGGAGTGTGCAGGACATCAAGGAACTTGTGCAGTACCCCAGAAGGGGTGTGCAGGACGTCGTAGAATGTGTGCAGGACCTCAGTAGGAGTGTGCAGGACATCATGGAACCTGTGCAGGACCCCAGTAGGGGTGTGCAGGACGTCGTAGATTGTGTGCAGGACCTCAGTAGGAGTGTGCAGGACATCATGGAACCTGTGCAGGACCCCAGTAGGGGTGTGCAGGACCTCAGTAGTAGTGTGCAGGACATCATGGGACCTGTGCAGGACAGCAGTAGGGGTGTGCAGGACGTCGTAGAATGTGTGCAGGACATCAAGGAACTTGTGAAGGACCCCAATAAGGGTGTGCAGGACGTCGTAGAATGAGTGCAGGACCTCAGTTGGAGTGTGCAGGACATTATGGAACGTGTGCAGGACCTCGGTAGGAGTGTGCAGGACATCATGGAACCTGTGCAGGACCCCAGTAGGGGTATGCAGGACATCGTAGAATATGTGCAGGACCTCAGTTGGTGTGTGGAGGACGTCGTAGAATGAGTGCAGGACCTTATTAGGAGTGTGCAGGACATCATGGAACCTGTGCGGGGTCCCAATAGAGGTGTGCAGGGCGTCGTAGATAGTGTGCAGGACTTTGGTAGGAGTGTGCAGGATATCATTGGACGTGTGCAGGATTCCAGTAGGGGTGTGCAGGACATCATGGAACCTGTGTGCACGACCTCAGTAGGAGTGTGCAGGACATTGTGGGACCTGTGCAGGACCCCAGTAGGGGTGTGCAGGACATCGTAGAATGTGTGCAGGACCTCAGTAGGAGTGTGCAGGACATCATGGAACGTGTGCAGGACCTTAGTAGGAGTGTGCAGGACATCATGGAACATGTGCAGGACCGCAGTAGGGGTGTGCAGGACATAGTAGAATGTGTGCAGGACATCAAGGAACTTGTGAAGGACCCCAGTAGGGGTGTGCAGGACCTCAGTAGTAGTGTGCAGGACATCATGGGACCTGTGCAGGACAGCAGTAGGGGTGTGCAGGACGTCGTAGAATGTGTGCAGGACATCAAGGAACTTGTGAAGGACCCCAATAAGGGTGTGCAGGACGTCGTAGAATGTGTGCAGGACCTCAGTAGGAGTGTGCAGGACATCATGGAACGTGTGCAGGACCTTGGTAGGAGTGTGTAGGACATCATGGAACGAGTGCAGGACCTTAGTAGGAGTGTGCAGGACATCATGGAACCTGTGCAGGACCGCAGTAGGGGTGTGCAGGACATAGTAGGTTGTGTGCAGGACCTCAGTAGGAGTGTGCAGGACATCATGGAACGTGTGCAGGACTTTAGTAGGAGTGTGCAGGACATCATGGAACCTGTGCAGGAGTGCAGTAGGAGTGTGCAAGACTTAGTAGATTGTGTGCAGGACCTTAGTAGGAGTGTGCAGGACATCATGGGACCTGTGCAGGACCCCTGTAGGGGTGTGCAGAACGTCGTAGAATGTGTGCAGGACCTCAGTAGGAGTGTGCAGGACATCATGGAACGTGTGCAGGACCTCAGTAGGAGTGTGCAGGACATCATGGAACGTGTGCAGGACCGCAGTAGGGGTGTGCAGGACATAGTAGATTGTGTGCAGGACCTTAGTAGGAGTGTGCAGGACATCATGGAGAGTGTGCCGGACCCCAGTAGGGGTGAGCAGGACGGCGTAGAATGTGTGCAGGACCTGGCGAGGAGTGTGGAGGACATCATGGAACCTGTGCAGGACCCCAGTAGGGGTGTGCAGGACGTCGTAGAATGTGTGCAGGACCTCAGTAGGAGTGTGCAGGACATCATGGAACGTGTGCAGGACCTCAGTAGGAGTGTGCAGGACATCATGGAACGTGTGCAGGACCTTAGTAGGAGTGTGCAGGACATCAAGGAACTTGTGAAGGACCCCAATAAGGGTGTGCAGGACGTCGTAGAATGTGTGCAGGACCTCAGTAGGAGTGTGCAAGACATTATGGGACCTGTGCAGGACCCCAGTAGGGGTGTGAAGGACGTCATCATGGGACCTGTGCAGGACAGCAGTAGGGGTGTGCAGGACGTCGAAGAATGTGTGCAGGACCTCAGTAGGAGTGTGCAAGACATTATGGGACCTATTCAGGACCCCAGTAGGTGTGTGCAGGACGTCGTAGATTGTGTGCAGGACATCAGTAGGAGTGTGCAGGATATCATGGAACGTGTGCAGGACCCCAGTAGGGGTGTGCAGGACGTCGTAGATTGTGTGCAGGACATCAGTAGGAGTGTGCAGGACCCCAGTAGGGGTGTGCAGGACGTCGTTGAATGTGTGCAGGACCTCAGTAGCAGTGTGCAGGACATCATGGAACGTGTGCAGGACCTTAGTAGGAGTGTGCAGTACATCATGGGACCTATTCAGGACCCCAGTAGGAGTGTGCAGGACATCATGGAACCTGTGCAGGACCCCAGTAGGGGTGTGCAGGACGTCGTAGAATGTGTGCACGACCTCAGTAGGAGTGTGCAGGACATCATGGAACGTGTGCAGGACCCCAGTAGTGGTGCGCAGGACATGGAACGTGAGCAGGACCCCAGTAGGGGTGTGCAGGACGTCGTAGAATGTGTGCAGGACCTCCGTAGGAGTGTGCAGGACATCATGGAACGTGTGCAGGACCTTAGCAGGAGTGTGCAGGACATCATGGAACCTGAGCAGGACTTTAGTAGGAGTGTGCAGGACATCATGGAACATGTGCAGGACCGCAGTAGGGGTGTGCAGGACATAGTAGAATGTGTGCAGGACATCAAGGAACTTGTGAAGGACCCCAGTAGGGGTGTGCAGGACCTCAGTAGTAGTGTGCAGGACATCATGGGACCTGTGCAGGACAGCAGTAGGGGTGTGCAGGACGTCGTAGAATGTGTGCAGGACATCAAGGAACTTGTGAAGGACCCCAATAAGGGTGTGCAGGACGTCGTAGAATGTGTGCAGGACCTCAGTAGGAGTGTGCAGGACATCATGGAACGTGTGCAGGACCTTAGTAGGAGTGTGTAGGACATCATGGAACGAGTGCAGGACCTTAGTAGGAGTGTGCAGGACATCATGGAACCTGTGCAGGACCCCAGTAGGGGTGTGCAGGACGTCGTAGATTGTGTTCAGGACCTCAGTAGGAGTGTGCAGGACATCATGGAACGTGTGCAGGACTTTAGTAGGAGTGTGCAGGACATCATGGAACCTGTGCAGGAGTGCAGTAGGGGTGTGCAGGACATAGTAGATTGTGTGCAGGACCTTAGTAGGAGTGTGCAGGACATCATGGGACCTGTGCAGGACCCCAGTAGGGGTGTGCAGAACGTCGTAGAATGTGTGCAGGACCTCAGTAGGAGTGTGCAGGACATCATGGAACGTGTGCAGGACCTCAGTAGGAGTGTGCAGGACATCATGGAACGTGTGCAGGACCGCAGTAGGGGTGTGCAGGACATAGTAGATTGTGTGCAGGACCCACAGTAGGGTTGTGCAGGACGTCGTAGAATGTGCGCAGGACATCAGTAGGAGTGTGCAGGACATCATGGAACCTGTGTGCAGGACCGCAGTAGGGGTGTGCAGGACTCAGTAGTGGTGTGCAGGACCTTAGTGGGACCTGTGCAGGAGCGCAGTAGGGGTGTGCAGAACGTCGTAGAATGTGTGCAGGACCTCCGTAGGAGTGTGCAGGACATCAAGGAACTTGTGCAGGAGGAACTTGTGCAGGACCCCAGTAGTGGTGTGCAGGACATGGAACGTGTGCAGGACCCCAGTAGGGGTGTGCAGAACGTCATAGAATGTGTGCAGGACCTCCGTAAAAGTGTGCAGGACATCAAGGAACTTGTGCAGGATCCCTGTAGTGGTGTGCAGGACATGGAACGTGTGCAGGACCCCAGTAGGGGTGTGCAGAACGTCGTAGAATGTGTGCAGGACCTCCGTAGGAGTGTGCAGGACATCATGGAACCTGTGCAGGACCGCAGTAGGGGTGTGCAGGACATAGTAGATTGTGTGCAGGACCTCAGTAGGAGTGTGCAGGACATCATGGGACCTGTGCAGGACCCCAGTAGCGGTGTGCATAACGTCGTAGAATGTGTGCAGGACCTCCGTAGGAGTGTGCAGGACATCAAGGAACTTGTGCAAGACCCCAGTAGGGGTGTGCAGGACGTCGTAGATTGTGTGCAGGACCTCAGTAGGAGTGTGCAGGACATCATGGGACCTGTGCAGGACCCCAGTAGGGGTGTGCAGGACATAGTAGATTGTGTGCAGGACCTCAGTAGGAGTGTGCAGGACATCATGGAACGTGTGCAGGACCTTAGTAGGAGTGTGCAGGACATCATGGAACCTGTGCAGGACCCCAGTAGGGGTGTGCAGGACCTCAGTAGTAGTGTGCAGGACATCATGGGACCTGTGCAGGACAGCAGTAGGGGTGTGCAGGACGTCGTAGAATGTGTGCAGGACATCAAGTAACTTGTGAAGGACCCCAATAAGGGTGTGCAGGACGTCGTAGAATGAGTGCAGGACCTCAGTAGGAGTGTGTAGGACATCATGGAACGTGTGCAGGACCTTAGTAGAAGTGTGCAGGACATCATGAGACCTGTGCAGAACCCCAGTAGGGGTGTGCAGGACGTCGTAGATTGTGTGCAGGATATCAGTAGGAGTGTGCAGGACATCATGGGACGTGTGCAGGACCTTAGTAGGAGTGTGCAGGACATCATGGAACCTGTGCAGGACCGCAGTAGGGGTGTGCAGGACGTCGTAGATTGTGTGCGAGACCTCGGTAGGAGTGTGCAGGACATCATGGAATCTGTGCAGGACCCCAGTAGTGGTGTGCAGGACCTCAGTAGTAGTGTGCAGGACATCATGGGACCTGTGCAGGACAGCAGTAGGGGTGTGCAGGACGTAGTAGAATGTGTGCAGGACCTCAGTAGGAGTGTGCAAGACATTATGGGACCTATTCAGGACCCCAGTAGGTGTGTGCAGGACGTCGTAGATTGTGTGCAGGACCTCAGTAGGAGTGTGCAGGACATCATGGAACCTGTGCAGGACCGCAGTAGGGGTGTGCAGGACATGTTAGATTGTGTGCAGGACCTTAGTAGGAGTGTGCAGGACCCCAGTAGGGTTGTGCAGAACGTCGTAGAATGTGTGCAGGACCTCCGTAGGAGTGTGCAGGACATCAAGGAACTTGTGCAGGAGGAACTTGTGCAGGACCCCAGTAGTGGTGTGCAGGACATGGAACGTGTGCAGGACCCCAGTAGGGGTGTGCAGAACGTCATAGAATGTGTGCAGGACCTCCGTAAAAGTGTGCAGGACATCAAGGAACTTGTGCAGGACCCCAGTAGTGGTGCGCAGGACATGGAACGTGAGCAGGACCCCAGTAGGGGTGTGCAGGACGTCGTAGAATGTGTGCAGGACCTCCGTAGGAGTGTGCAGGACATCAAGGAACTTGTGCAGGATCCCTGTAGTGGTGTGCAGGACATGGAACGTGTGCAGGACCCCAGTAGGGGTGTGCAGAACGTCGTAGAATGTGTGCAGGACCTCAGTAGGAGTGT
This sequence comes from Aplectana chamaeleonis, assembly GCA_029168955.1. Taxonomy (NCBI): domain Eukaryota; kingdom Metazoa; phylum Nematoda; class Chromadorea; order Rhabditida; family Cosmocercidae; genus Aplectana; species Aplectana chamaeleonis. The sequence continues at coordinate 47,336 of JAPDOI010001284.1, read as the reverse complement.
GCAGGACATCAAGGAACTTGTGTAGGACCCCAGAAGGGGTGTGCAGGACAGTATGGGACCTGTGCAGGACCTCAGTAGGGGTGTGCAGAACGTCGTAGAATGTGTGCAGGACCTAAGTAGGAGTGTGCAGGACGTCGTAGATTGTGTGCAGGACCTCGGTGGGAGTGTGCAGGACATCATAAAACCTGTGCAGGACCCCAGTAGGGGTGTGCAGGACGTCGTAGATTGTGTGCAGGACCTCAGTAGGAGTGGGCAGGACATCATGGGACCTGTGCAGGACAGCAGTAGGGATGTGCAGGACGTGGTCGAAAGTGTCCAGGACCTCAGTAGGAGTGTGCAGGAAATTATGGGACCTATGCAGTACCCCAGTAAGTGTGTGCAGGACGTCTTAGAGTGTGTGCGTGACCTCAGTAGGAGTGTGCAGGACACCATGGAACCTGTGCAGGACCACAGTGGGGGTGTGCAGGACGTCGTAGATTGTGTGCAGGACCTCAGTAGGAGTGTGCAGGACATCATGGAACGTGTGCAGGACTTCAGTAGGGGTGCGCAGGACGCCGTAAAATGGGTGCAGGACCTCAGTAGGAGTGTGCAGGACAACGGGAAACTTGTGCACGAATCCAGTAGGGGTGTGCAGGACGTCGTAGAATGTGAGCAGGACCTCAGTAGGAGTGTGCATTACATCATGGAACCTGTGCAGGACCCCAGTATGGGCGTGTAGGGCGTCGTAGAATGTGTGCAGGACCTCAGTAGGAGCGTGCAGGACATCATGGAACGTGTGCAGGACCTTAGTAGGAGTGTGCAGGACATCATGGAACCTGCGCAGGACCCCAGTAGGGGTGTGCAGGACCTCAGTAGGAGTGTGCAGGACATTATGGGACCTGTGCAGGACCCCAGTAGGGGTGTGCAGGACGTCGTAGAATGTGTGCAGGACCTCAGTAGGAGTGCGCAGGACATCAAGGAACTTGTGCAGGACCCCAGTAGGGGTGTGCAGGACGCCGTAGAATGTGTGCAGGACCTCAGTAGGATTGTGCAGGACATCATGGAACCTGTGCAGGACCTTAGTAGTGGGTGTGCAGGACATCGTAGATTGTGTGCAGAACCCCAGTAGGGGTGTGCAGGACGTCGTAGAATGTGTGCAGGACCTCGGTAGGAGTGTGCAGGACATCATGGAACCTGTGCAGGACCCCAGTAGTGGTGTGCAGGACCTCAGTAGTAGTGTGCAGGACATCATGGGACCTGTGCAGGACAGCAGTAGGGGTGTGCAGGACGTCGTAGAATGTGTGCAGGACATCAAGGAACTTGTGAAGGACCCCAATAAGGGTGTGCAGGACGTCGTAGAATGTGTGCAGGACCTCAGTAGGAGTGTGCAGGACATCATGGAACGTGTGCAGGACCCCAGTAGGGGTGTGCAGGACGTCGTAGAATGTGTGCAGGACCTTAGTAGGAGTGTGCAGGACATCATGGGACCTGTGCAGGACCCCAGTAGGGGTGTGCAGGACGTCGTAGATTGTGTGCAGGACCTCAGTAGGAGTGTGCAGGACATCATGGGACCTGTGCAGGACCCCAGTAGGGGTGTGCAGGACGTCGTAGATTGTGTGCAGGACCTCAGTAGGAGTGTGCAGGACATCATGGGACCTGTGCAGGACCCCAGTAGGGGTGTGCAGGACGTCGTAGGAGTGTGCAAGACATCATGGAACGTGTGGAGGACCCTAGTAGGGGTGTGCAGAACGTCGTAGAATGTGTGCAGGACATCAAGGAACATGTGCAGAACCCCAGTAGGTGTGTGCAGGACGTCGCAGAATGTGTGCAAGACCTCAGTAGGAGTATGCAGGACATCAAGAAGCTTGTGCAGGACCCCGGTAGGGGTGTGCAGGACATCAGTAGAATGTGTGCAGGACCTCAAGAGTGTGCAGGACTAGTAGGGGTGTGCAGGACCTCAGTAGGAGTGTACAGGGCATCATGAGACCTGTGCATGACCCCAGTATGGGTGTGCAGGACGTCGTAGAATTTGTGCAGGACCTCAGTAGGAGTGCGCAGGACATCATGGAACCTGTGCAGGACCCCAGTAGGGGTGTGCAGGACGTCGTAGAATTTGTGCAGGACCTCAGTAGGAGTGCGCAGGACATCATGGAACGTGTGCAGGACATTAGTAGGAGTGTGCAGGACATCATGGAACCTGTGCAGGACCGCAGTAGGGGTGTGCAGGACATAGTAGATTGTGTGCAGGACCTCAGTAGGAGTGTGCAGGACATCATGGGACCTGTGCAGGACCTTAGTAGGAGTGTGTAGGACATCATGGAACGAGTGCAGGACCTTAGTAGGAGTGTGCAAGACGTCGTAGAATGTGTGCAAAACCTCAGTAGGAGTGTGCAGGACATCATGGAACCTGTGCAGGTACCCAGTAGAGGTGTGCAGGACGTCGTAGAATGTGTGCAGGACATCAAGGAACTTGTGAAGGACCCCAATAAGGGTTGTGCAGGACGTCAGTAGGAGTGTGCAGGACATCATGGAACGTGTGTGCAGGACCCCAGTAGAGTGTGCAGGACATCATGGGACGTGTGCAGGACCTTAGTAGGAGTGTGCAGGACATCATGGAACCTGTGCAGGACCGCAGTAGGGGTGTGCAGGACGTCGTAGAATGTGTGCAGGACCTCGGTAGGAGTGTGCAGGACATTATGGAACGTGTGCAGGACCTTAGTAGGAGTGTGTAGGACATCATGGAACGTGTGCAGGACCTTAGTAGAAGTGTGCAGGACCTTAGCAGGAGTGGGCAGGACATCATGGGACCTGTGCAGGATCCCAGTTAGGGTGTGCAGGACGTCGTAGAATGTGTGCAGGACATCAAGGAACTTGTTCAGGACCCCAGTAGGGATGAGCAGGACGTCGTGGAATGCGTGCAGGACCTCAGTAGCAGTGTGGAGGACATCATGGAACCTGTGCAGGACCCCAGTAGGGATGAGCAGGACGTCGTGGAATGCGTGCAGGACCTCAGTAGGAGTGTGCAGGACATCATGGGACCTGTGCAGGACCCCAGTAGGGATGTGCAGGACATAGTAGATTGTGTGCGAGACCTCAGTAAGAGTGTGCAGGACATCATGGAACGTGTGCAGGACCCCAGTAGGGGTGTGCAGGACGTCGTAGAATGTGTGCAGGACCTCAGTAGGAGTGTGCAGGACATCATGGAACGTGTGCAGGACCTTAGTAGGAGTGTGCAGGACATCATGGAACCTGTGCAGGACCCCAGTAGGGGTGTGCAGGACCTCAGTAGTAGTGTGCAGGACATCATGGGACCTGTGCAGGACAGCAGTAGGGGTGTGCAGGACGTCGTAGAATGTGTGCAGGACATCAAGGAACTTGTGAAGGACCCCAATAAGGGTGTGCAGGACGTCGTAGAATGAGTGCAGGACCTCAGTAGGAGTGTGCAGGACATCATGGAGCCTGTGCAGGACCGCAGTAGGGGTGTGCAGGACATAGTAGATTGTGTGCAGGACCTTAGTAGGAGTGTGCAGGAAATTATGGGACCTGTGCAGTACCCCAGTAAGTGTGTGCAGGACGTCGTAGAGTGTGTGCAGGACCTCAGTAAGAGTGTGCAGGACATCATGGAACCTGTGCAGGACCCCAGTAGGGGTGTGCAGGACGTCGTAGATTGTGCGCAGGACCTCAGTAGGAGTGTGCAGGACATCATGGAACGTGTGCAGGACCTTAGTAGGAGTGTGCAGGACATCATGGAACCTGTGCAGGACCGCAGTAGGGGTGTGCAGGACATAGTAGATTGTGTTCAGGACCTCAGTAGGAGTGTGCAGGACATCATGGAACGTGTGCAGGACTTTAGTAGGAGTGTGCAGGACATCATGGAACCTGTGCAGGACCACAGTAGGGGTGTGCAGGACATAGTAGATTGTGTGCAGGACCTTAGTAGGAGTGTGCAGGACATCATGGGACCTGTGCAGGACCCCAGTAGGGGTGTGCAGAACGTCGCAGAATGTGTGCAGGACCTCAGTAGGAGTGTGCAGGACATCATGGAACGTGTGCAGGACCTCGGTAAGAGTGTGCAGGACATCATGGAACGTGTGCAGGACTTTAGTAGAAGTGTGTAGGACATCATGGAACCTGTGCAGGACCGCAGTATGGGTGTGCAGAACGTCGTAGAATGTGTGCAGGACCTAAGTAGGAGTGTGCAGGACGTCGTAGATTGTGTGCAGGACCTCGGTCGGAGTGTGCAGGACATCATAAAACCTGTGCAGGACCCCAGTAGGGGTGTGCAGGACCTCAGTAGTAGTGTGCAGGACATCATGGGACCTGTGCAGGACAGCAGTAGGGGTGTGCAGGACGTCGTAGAATGTGTGCAGGACATCAAGGAACTTGTGAAGGACCCCAATAAGGGTGTGCAGGACGTCGTAGAATGTGTGCAGGACCTCAGTAGGAGTGTGCAGGACATCAGGGAACTTGAGCAGGATCCCAATTGGGTGTGCAGGACGTCCCATAATCTGTGCAGGACCTCAGTAGGAGTGTGCAGGGCATCATGGGACCTGTGCAGGACCCCAGTAGGAGTGTGCAGGACGTCTAAGAATGTGTGCAGGACCTCAGTAAAAGTGTGCATGACATCATGGAACGTTTGCAGGACCCCAGTAGGGGTGTGCAGGACGTCGTAGATTGTGTGCAGGACCCCAGTAGTGGTGTGCAGGACGTCGTAGAATGTGTGCAGGACTTTAGTAGGAGTGTGCAGGACATCATGGAACCTGTGCAGGACCGCAGTAGGGGTGTGCAGGACATAGTAGATTGTGTGCAGGACCTCAGTAGGAGTGTGCAGGACATCATGGAACATGTGCAGGACCGCAGTAGGGGTGTGCAGGACATAGTAGAATGTGTGCAGGACATCAAGGAACTTGTGAAGGACCCCAGTAGGGGTGTGCAGAACGTCGTAGAATGTGTGCAGGACCTCCGTAGGAGTGTGCAGGACATCATGGGACCTGTGCAGGACCCCAGTAGGGGTGTGCAGGACGTCGTAGATTGTGTGCAGGACCTCTGTAGGAGTGGGCAGGACATCATGGGACCTGTGCAGGACAGCAGTAGGGGTGTGCAGGACGTCGTAGAATGTGTGCAGGACCTCAGTAGGAGTGTGCTGGACATCATGGAAGCTGTGCAGGATCCCAGTAGGGGTGTGCAGGACGTCGTAGATTGTGTGCAGGACCTCAGTAGGAGTGTGCAGGACATCATGGAACGAGTGCAGGACCTTAGTAGGAGTGTGCAGGACATCATGGAACCTGTGCAGGACCGCAGTAGGGGTGTGCAGGACATAGTAGATTGTGTGCAGGACCTCAGTAGGAGTGTGCAGGACATCATGGAACGTGTGCAGGACTTTAGTAGGAGTGTGCAGGACATCATGGGACCTGTGCAGGACCCCAGTAGGGGTGTGCAGGACGTCGTAGATTGTGTGCAGGACCTCAGTAGGAGTGTGCAGGACATCATGGGACCTGTGCAGGACCCCAGTAGGGGTGTGCAGGACGTCGTAGATTGTGTGCAGGACCTCAGTAGGAGTGTGCAGGACATCATGGGACCTGTGCAGGACCCCAGTAAGGGTGTGCAGGATGTCGTAGAATGTGTGCAGGACCTCAGTAGGAGTGTGTAGGACATTATGGAACGTGTGCAGGACCTTAGTAAGGGTGTGCAGGACGTCGTAGAAAGTGTGCAGGATCTCAGTACGAGTGTGCAGGACATCATGGAACGTGTGCAGGACCTTAGTAGGAGTGTGCAGGACATCACGGGACCTGTGCAGGACCCCAGTGGGGGTGTGCAGGACGTCGTAGAATGTGTGCAGGACCTCGGTAGGAGTGTGCAGGACATCATGGAACGTGTGCAGGACCTTAATAGGAGTGTGCAGGACATCATTGGACCTGTGCAGGACCCCAGTAAGGGTGTGCAGGACGTCGTAGAATGTGTGCAGGACCTCAGTAGGAGTGTGCAGGACATTATGGGACCTGTGCAGGACCCCAGTAGGGGTGTGCAGAACGTCGCAGAATGTGTGCAGGACCTCAGTAGGAGTGTGCAGGACATCATGGAACGTGTGCAGGACCTCGGTAAGAGTGTGCAGGACATCATGGAACCTGTGCAGGACCTCAGTAGGAGTGTGCAGGACATCATGGGACCTGTGCAGGACCCCAGTAGGGGTGTGCAGAACGTCGTAGAATGTGTGCAGGACCTAAGTAGGAGTGTGCAGGACGTCGTAGATTGTGTGCAGGACCTCGGTGGGAGTGTGCAGGACATCATAAAACCTGTGCAGGACCCCAGTAGGGGTGTGCAGGACCTCAGTAGTAGTGTGCAGGACATCATGGGACCTGTGCAGGACAGCAGTAGGGGTGTGCAGGACGTCGTAGAATGTGTGCAGGACATCAAGGAACTTGTGAAGGACCCCAATAAGGGTGTGCAGGACGTCGTAGAATGTGTGCAGGACCTCAGTAGGAGTGTGCAAGACATTATGGGACCTGTGCAGGACCCCAGTAGGGGTGTGCAGGACGTCGTAGAATGTGTGCAGGACCTCCGTAGGAGTGTGCAGGACATCATGGAACCTGTGCAGGACCGCAGTAGGGGTGTGCAGGACATAGTAGATTGTGTGCAGGACCTCAGTAGGAGTGTGCAGGACATCATGGGACCTGTGGAGGAGCCCAGTAGCGGTGTGCAGGACGTCGTAGAATGTGTGCAGGACCTCAGTAGGAGTGTGCAGGACATCATGGAACGTATTGTGTGCAGGACCTTAGTAGGAGTGTGCAGGACATCATGGAACCTGTGCAGGACCCCAGTAGGGGTGTGCAGGACGTCGTAGAGTGTGTGCAGGACCTCAGTAGGAGTGTGCAGGACATCATGGAACGTGTGCAGGACCTTAGTAGGAGTGTGCAGGACATCATGGAACCTGTGCAGGACCCCAGTAGGGGTGTGCAGGACACCGTAGAATGTGTGCAGGACCTCAGTAGGAGTGTGCAGGACATTATGGGACCTGTGCAGGACCCCAGTAGGGATGTGCAGGACGTCGTAGAATGTGTGCAGGACCTCGGTAGGAGTGTGCAGGACATCATGGAACCTGTGCAGGACCCCAGTAGGGGTGTGCACGACATCATGGAACCTGTGCAGGACCGCAGTAGGGGTGTGCAGGACGTCGTAGATTGTGTGCGAGACCTCGGTAGGAGTGTGCAGGACATCATGGAACCTGTGCAGGACCCCAGTAGGAGTGTGCAGGACATCATAGATTGTGTGCAGGACCCCAGTAGTGGTGTGCATGACCTCAGTAGTAGTGTGCAGGACATCATGGGACCTGTGCAGGACAGCAGTAGGGGTGTGCAGGACGTCGTAGAATGTGTGCAGGACATCAAGGAACTTGTGAAGGACCCCAATAAGGGTGTGCAGGACGTCGTAGAATGTGTGCAGGACCTCAGTAGGAGTGTGAAAGACATTATGGGACCTGCGCAGGACCCTAGTAGGGGTGTGCAGGACGTCGTAGATTGTGTGCAGGACCTCAGTAGGAGTGTGCAGGACATCATGGGACCTGTGCACGACCCCAGTAGGGATGTGCAGGACGTCGTAGAATGTGTGCAGGACCTCAGTAGGAGTGTGCAGGACATCATGGAACCTGTGCAGGACCCCAGTAGGGGTGTGCAGGACGTCGTAGATTGTGTGCAGGACCTCAGTAGGAGTGTGCAGGACATCATGGGACCTGTGCAGGACTCCAGTAGGGGTGTGCAGAACGTCGTATAATGTGTGCAGGACCTCAGTAGGAGTGTGCAGGACATCATGGAACGTGTGCAGGACCTCAGTAAGAGTGTGCAGGACATCATGGAACGTGTGCAGGACTTTAGTAGGGGTGTGCAGGACCTCAGTAGTAGTGTGCAGGACATCATGGGACCTGTGCAGGACCTCAGTAGGAGTGGGCAGGACATCATGGGACCTGTGCAGGACAGCAGTAGGGGTGTGCAGGACGTCGTAGAATGTGTGCAGGACCTCAGTAGGAGTGTGTAAGACATTATGGGACCTGTGCAGGACCCCAGTAGGGGTGTGCAGGACGTCGTAGATTGTGTGCAGGACCTCAGTAGGAGTGGGCAGGACATCATGGGACCTGTGCAGGACAGCAGTAGGGGTGTGCAGGACGTCGTAGAATGTGTGCAGGACCTCAGTAGGAGTGTGCAAGACATTATGGGACCTATTCAGGACCCCAGTAGGGGTGTGCAGGACGTCGTAGATTGTGTGCAGGACCTCAGTAGGAGTGTGCAGGACATCATGGAACCTGTGCAGGACCCCAGTAGGGGTGTGCAGGACATCATGGAACCTGTGCAGGACCGCAGTAGGGGTGTGCAGGACGTCGTAGATTGTGTGCAGGACCTCAGTAGGAGTGTGCAGGACATCATGGAACGTGTGCAGGACTTTAGTAGGGGTGTGCAGGACCTCAGTAGTAGTGTGCAGGACATCATGGGACCTGTGCAGGACCCCAGTAGGGGTGTGCAGGACATAGTAGATTGTGTGCAGGACCTTAGTAGGAGTGTGCAGGAGTGTGCAGGACCCCAGTAGGGTTGTGCAGAACGTCGTAGAATGTGTGCAGGACCTCCGTAGGAGTGTGCAGGACATCAAGGAACTTGTGCAGGAGGAACTTGTGCAGGACCCCAGTAGTGGTGTGCAGGACATGGAACGTGTGCAGGACCCCAGTAGGGGTGTGCAGAACGTCATAGAATGTGTGCAGGACCTCCGTAAAAGTGTGCAGGACATCATGGAACGTGTGCAGGACCTTAGTAGGAGTGTGCAAGATATCATGGAACCTGTGCAGGACCCCAGTAGGGGTGTGCAGGACCTCAGTAGTAGTGTGCAGGACATCATGGGACCTGTGCAGGACAGCAGTAGAATGTGTGCAGGACCTCCGTAGGAGTTTGCAGGACATCGAGAAACTTGTGCAGGATCCCAGTAGGGGTGTGCAGGACGTCGCAGAATGTGTGCAAGACCTTAGTGGGAGTGTGCAGGACATCAAGGAACTTGTGCAGAACCCCAGTAGTGGTGTGCAGGACATGGAACGTGTGCAGGACTTTAGTAGAAGTTCGCAGGACATCATGGAACCTGTGCAGGACCGCAGTAGGGGTGTGCAGGACATAGTAGATTGTGTGCAGGACCTTAGTAGGAGTGTGCAGGACATCAAGGAACTTGTGCAAGACCCCAGTAGGGGTGTGCAGGACGTCGTAGATTGTGTGCAGGACCTCAGTAGGAGTGTGCAGGACATCAAGGAACGTGTGCAGGAGGAACCTGTGCAGGACCCCAGTAGTGGTGTGCAGGACATGGAATGTGCAGGACCCCAGTAGGGGTGTGCGGAACCTCATAGAATGTGTGCAGGACCTCCGTAAAAGTGTGCAGGACATCAAGGAACTTGTGCAGGACCCCAGTAGTGGTGCGCAGGACATGGAACGTGAGCAGGACCCCAGTAGTGGTGTGCAGGACATCATGGGACCTGTGCAGGACTCCAATAGGGGTGTGCAGAACGTCGTAGAATGTGTGCAGGACCTCCGTAGGAGTGTGCAGGACATCAAGGAACTTGTGCAGGACCCCAGTAGGGGTGTGCAGGACGTCGTAGAGTGTGTGCAGGACCTCAGTAGGAGTGTGCAGAACATTATGGGACCTGTGCAGGACTCCTGTGGGGGTGTGCAGAACGTCCTAGAATGTGTGCAGGACCTCAGTAGGAGTGTGCAGGACATCAAGGAACTTTTGCAGGACCCCAGTAGGGGTGTGCAGGAGGTCGTAGAATGCGTGCAGGACCTCAGTAGGAGTGTGCAGAACGTCGTAGAATGTGTGCAGGACCTCAGTAGGAGTGTGCAGGACATCGAGGAACTTGTGCAGGATCCCAGTAGGGGTGTGCAGAACGTCGTAGAATGTGTGCAGGACCTCCGTAGGAGTGTGCAGGACATCAAGGGACGTGCGCATTCCCTCAGTTTAATGTCCAGGACACCGTATGCAAGTCATGCCTCCGAATCAACAAGAACGGTAGTCAAGTGCGCAAGAACAGGGCTACCGTAATCTCACTCGAGTTGGCTTTAGAATTTTCTAAGTTCCGACTCCGAACCCGCTACATCTTCACCACCGGTGGTGCTGTTTTCCCGCTTTGTAGTTCAGGCAGATCCTCAACTGCTGACCTCTGGAGAAGGACTGTGTGTGAATGAAGACAGACCGCTCTTCACCTTTTTTATACTTTACCTTGATCAAATGGGTATCATCAAATTTGTTTACGACAGACAAATAACATCATTTCTTAGATTACGGTAGCCCTCTTCTGACGCACTCAACTATCGTTCTTGTTCCGAATAAGACATATGGGCCGGCGTCACCAGCCACATCAGTATGAACCGGAGAAGTTTGGCTAGAGCGGCTGACCCTGGGTCTATCCTAGACGTGGTGGGGCCACCCAAGATTTACTCATAGAAATGATGAAAAACTCTGATAAAAGATGCCTGATACTGCGCTATCAATCATTGTTTATAAGAGCTCTACAGAAACACTTCGACTGGTGGCCTTACCGATTGGCGGTTCATTTCATTTCTGTCTTGAATGGTGGGTGCCCCCCCCCATCTAGGATAGTGCCTAGACCCTGTACAATTGGGTCACTTTAAGACTAATTTCTTCATTTTTTCGACTTTTAAATTCAAAAAGTATATATATGCCTTGTATCTTATTTGTAGGAAGCCGCGTCGCAACTATTATCTTGCAGTCTTAGCAGCGGAGCGGTTGCATCTTCATTTCTACCACTATGTTTTTGAAAAAACAACAACTTGACTTTAAGAGATTGACGATGTTGTAGAAGGGAAACCCTTGGAAAAAGTTGTGAAATTTCTGAAAGTTGGGCTCCGCAGAAAAGGTCAAGGATTTGGCCTTACTCTAAAATGTCTTGAACTTGTTCCATTAGATTTGGCTATCGATCAGATTTCCTAAATGTAGTGAAATTGTTGAATCGATTTGGCTGTTGTTGGTATATGCAGATAACATAATCATTAAATGTCGTGAAATTGTTGCAAACGGATTTGGCAGGAGCTCTATGAATTATCACAGTCAAATCACGCGTCAGAAGGGGTCTTGCTTGGAGCGTATATAGAATCAAGTGAGAACAAGAATAAGCCTTGCAACAAAAACGTTTCCATACAATGTGAACCGTGAAAGCGTTGAGGACACGAAGACATAGCGTCAGTAGCAAATAAATTGCGTTAGATTTCGTTTTCGTGATTTTTATCTAATCGGTGAGGGAAGGTCTGGTACCTTAGTGGGAGCTACACCGAAAAGGCAAATATTATTCCTTATTACTTTCTAACCTTATTTCTAGCCCATAAGGCCACGTTTCGTTCAGCATTGTTGACTGAGGATTATTATTTTTTCTTTTTGTTTTCATTCGCTCGCCAGAGGACCTTCTGACGCGTGATTTGACTGTGATAATTCATAGAGCTCCTGCGAAATCCGTTTGCAACAATTTCACTACATTTAATGATTATGTTATCTGCATATACCAACAACAGCCAAATCGATTCAACAATTTCACTACATTTAGGAAATCAGTTTGATAGCCAAATCTAATGGAACAGTTTCACGACATTTTAAAGCAATGCCAAATCCTTGACCTTCTCGTTTAACCCCTTCTTAACGACCTTCTCCCAGCCCAACTTTCAGAAATTTAATGTAAATAAACTAAATTGAAGAAGGGTGAATTTTTCGGACTTGACAAGGTTCATTCAAATGAACTTTTTTTGATTAAACACAGCATTAACCATGAGAACTATGAGCATTGGGAAAAATAGGATAGTCGGGCAAACATTTTAGTAACGAAAGCTTTGATATTCAATGTGATTTAAGGACCTTAAAACTCGTCCCGGTTTTGTCCCGGTTTTCGAGGTAAAACCGGGACGAGATTTAAGGTCCTTAAATCACATTAAAAAACGATCTTTTTGAAGCTATGCTGTTTGCCAGCTTCTCCTCTTTCCCACAATATCCTTTGCTCGCATGTTTAATGCTGCTTTTGATAGACTAGGTTCGTTTGAATTAAACTTGTCACGGCTAAATACTTACCCCTGCTCCAACTTTGTTTGTTTACATTACATTTCTAAAAAGGGAACATCCAGAATAGACAATTTTCATCATCTTCCTTTTCCTCCGGTTTCAATCCTTTTCTTCTCTTCGTTCTGTAATAAAATATATTTTTTTATTAATATTGTGCGCGCGTCCACTCCCGTGTGCGCAGTGTAGCTGCGTACACACACAACATATCGCACGGCGAGCCGAGTCTCTAAGGGATTGCGGCATTCTATGTGGGTAAAAATGGGGTTTTCCACTCCCTACGCATCTCATCAATCCTTACATGGTTCCACAACACAAAATAATTCTCAAAATTTCTTCATCAGAACGATCAAACGCGGATGAATCTTTCATACATAGGTTCATGAACACATTCGATAGAAAACATTAATTACTGCAATGAAAGTTGCTCTGTTGTTGTTTGTAATTGCTAAATTGTAATGAATAAAAATTGTTTTATCTTTTGTCACAACCTGCCTTCTTATTAAAAATTTTCTTCATAAGATTGTTTGGAAGTTTAAAAATTACACTACCTTTTTTGTTCACATATTCGGAATTTACTTTATTCAGTGCTTTTTTTATACTCTGGTTTATCAAAATAAGGAAGTCAAGATCATGGCTGTTGTGCTCGACTTCTAGGAAAACAGCCGATTTCGATTCCCCATAGGGGGGTGCCTGAAAATTACCGATCTAAGGGGGGTGGTGCATATTTAAAATCGCCATGCCGGGACGTGTGCCCAGCCCTAGTCGGAATTGGTTAAAGGCACTGTACACCCTTAGATATGAATTTTGAGATTTTCATGTAATTGTGTAGAAGACCACTCCTGTATAACACATGCCAAGTGCGAGGTCCCAATTCCTCCAAATAAGCGAGATATAAGCGACCACCACAGGCCCGACCCCCTTCGCTCACCACCACAGGCCCGGCCCCCTTCCTGAATTTCGATCTCAATAGCGGCTAGATGGATGGATGATTCTCAACCGAGTCGTCGTTCTTCATTCTCTTTCCGGTCTATCTCCTCGTTTCGTTTTGCTCTCGTGCAGCGATTGCGAATAAAAAGAAATACAGGTCTGAGACAACTCGTCCACGAAATTTTGGCCCTCAAAATGCAGGCATTTTCAAGGAGCCATATCCCCGTTATTAGGGGGTCTTGGACGATTTCAGAGATACCATTGTGATCAGAGTGTAACCCTCTCCAAGACAAGCATGAAATCTGAAAAATAATTTTTTGGCTGTCCTGTGCCTTTAAGAGAGCCTATCACAATGTTGGGCGCTATTCATACTACTCAACGCCAGCGCGGCACGCGCGTCACGCGCGTGCGTGGCGTTCATATGTATAATAATGACCTGACGCCTCGCCCGCGCGGCACGCGAGTGACGCCCGCTGCGCCATGGCTGTGGCGGCCCTAACTTCTTCGTCATTTCTAACAAAAATCCGTCTTCAATTTCATTAAGCTCCATAATAATCAATCTTAGTGCTATCTTCTGCTACTATGATGGTGATCGCATGTACAGATTTTGCTTGCTCGGCAAAGTTCGGGCCCATTTTAATCCGCTCCGCCATAGCGTCGCCGTTGGAGTATTCACAGTCTCCGCAAGCGCGTCACGCGCGTTTAGCACAAGACGCTTGACTTCGGATGAGACTTGACTACCACTATCCCTCTCCGCAGAAGCGCCTTATCGCATACAAGCGCCGAGACCCTAGCGCCGCTCTCAAGACCTACTACTACGCCACGGCGCGGTCTAGGCAAATTCGCTGCCGCCGAGCTTGCACGACTTCAGGTAGGGGGCAGGGCCGAACATGCGAGATTGAAACCCTCAAAGGCAGTGTTCACGAAGATTTTCGTCCCCGAGTTTTTCACATAAAACAATGCGTTGGCCTCCAAGTGTTACTGAAATTCCGAAGAAACGGCAAGAAAGACATTAAAACCTCGTATTTCAGTGACATTATTCTATAACATGGACTAGTTGTCCGGTTGGATGAACATGTTCGTGGTGGTTGCCACCAGGGCTGTGCGTTATAACGTTAACGTGTTAACGCATTAACGGGTTAACGCTGTTTTTAGGGAAAATTAACGATTAACGCTTAACGAAAAAGTCCTAAAATCACGTTAATTTGGGTTCGTTAATTGCAGTGGAATTATGGCATTGATTGATCTGATTTAATGGCAAATTCCGAAATTGGGGTCGCGGACGGCTTGCGGCGCGGTCAATTTTCGCTTCTTATGTAATCTTTCACTGGCCTCAATGTTACCCGTTCCATTGTTTATCTATTTTAGTCTATTTCTTCTCAGTACCGAAGGATTTTGAATTCGTGTTCTTAAAAGAAAATGTGAGGTCTGATCTATCTCTCTGCGGTCGGGTTAGCTATCAAATGGGGGTTGGGAGCGAGATTGAAGGCCGGGTTGGTGAACCTGGGAATATATGCCAACTGATCTTCTGCCGACCCCAGTAAATTTACAAAATTTAGTGGGTCGCTTTATGGACTATACCGAGAAAGCTAATGGGTCTGCGTCAAGTGTGCACACAAAATAACCTATCAGAAGTGCGGCGAATGCCGTAGCTTGCGAAGTTTTTGAGTCCGTTCCAAGGTTGTCATATTGCGTATGTCAGATAGCGTAGCACAAACTTGTAAAGACGTTCCAGACACACTTAATGGAGTCATATCCAATTTCCATGGCATCGTGTTTAACCACTTTCCAGGATGCAGGGCATGCTTCACATAAATGGCTTATCACTCCTTACACGGCGCACGCTGCACATGAAGCGATACTCAGTTTCCACGACGCGGCGCACACCATCACGAAGCGCTAACCATTCTGGGCGACGTCCTGCTGACGTCATCTGAAGCCCTACCTACTTTCCTTGCCATAATCTGAAGGGTATCCATTCTTCACGAAGCTCTGACCAAGTCATTTGAAGCCGCACCCACTTTCCACAGCGATATGATGACGTCATACGGAGCCCCACCCAATTCTCACGACGTCATCTGAAGCCCTACCTACTTTCCACGACGTCCTACTGACGTCATTTGAAGGTCTATTTTATTTTTTTTGTGGGACCTCTGGTGATTTGTGCATTTTGGTTGTGGTCAGGTGATGTCTTTAAAAATTTTAACGAAGTGCAAAATTAACGTGTTAACGCATTAACGGGTTAACGCGTTTTTTTTCTCGAAAATTAACGATTAACGCTTAACGAAAACATTATTTTCCATTAACGCACACCCCTGGTTGCCACCGGTGGAAAATTGGGTCCATCCAAAATAGAAGAATATTTCATGCAAAGCAGGTTTAGATAGGACCCTAAGGAAAGAACGGAGCATTAGAGAGTGGAGAACTGCAAAGTACGGGTCCACAAATGATTTTATCGTCACAACAAACACTTCCTGTGATACTTAAAGGTAGTGTCCACGATAAATTTTGTCCTCGGTTCTCAGCCGGAAATCGAAAGTTCAGGGTCTCATTGGAGTACTGGGGTCGAAAGAACGAACGAAAACGAGCCCGAAAGAGCGCCATACGGCTCCGAAGTCCGCTCGCTCTAGCCCTTCCGCTCGCAGTCGAGTTTTCCGAGGAACAGTTTGGTCCGTTTCTACATTAGCATTGGAGCGCGAGCGCGGCTCAGTTTTGGAATTGGGGCGCATTTGCGCACGCTGTCTACTTCAGGCCCATGCCCGCGCAACTGATCCACCGTTGAAATGTGGCTTCCAAGAAGAAGAGCTGATTTTGTATGTTTCGCAGCGTTTTCCATGATTCTTTCTTCAATGATGAAACAGTCAGACTCTGAACCTTCGTTCTCTGATGGAAAATTTAAAACGATTTTTATCGTGGACACTGCCTTTAAAAGGCGGGGCGATACTTAAGAATTGCGTGTACTTCTGGGGCGTTTTTCTCAATTTCTACGTCATTTTAGTTCTACCAGGAGTCACCTAATCAATATAGCGAATAATCTCATAATTGAAGATTATCGTGAACACTGCTTTTGAGCCCGTTCGCGCTTTTGCTGCCGCGCAAAATCCCGC
Source organism: Aplectana chamaeleonis (assembly GCA_029168955.1). Lineage (NCBI taxonomy): Eukaryota > Metazoa > Nematoda > Chromadorea > Rhabditida > Cosmocercidae > Aplectana > Aplectana chamaeleonis. Next base: position 31,242 of record JAPDOI010001284.1, on the reverse strand, counting down.
TTTTGAGCTGGCAACTAGAGTGCGCCCAATAATTTTAGTCTGATAAGTGGACGGGGCTGCGACGGTAGATCACCCCGCGCCAATCGAAACCCCGTTCTCCAGTGAGGCCGCCAACCACGCACGGCCAGCCGCCTGGTCCATGCGTCAGACTAATTTGAAAACGGAAACCATAGCTTCTTTCCACATGAGAATGCTGGCGAAATCGATTCGCGATCAGAACTGGTAAAGAGACAGTAAAGCGCGGCGAACGCCCTAAAGCGGGGGTGGTGGCCATCGTGTATCAACACTCCTGAGGTGGCGGGAGAAACGGGGGAGGAGCGAGGCTCCTGAATGGACGCAACACGGGCTAGCCCCAGCCCCCGGCTGTTGCGTCCAATCAGGAACCTCGCTCCTCCCCCGTTTCTCCCACCTCCTCAAGAGTGTTGATACACGATGGCCACCACCCTAAAGCGGTGATAACGACCGGAAACGTTTTCTCCGCCACCGCCGTTTCGTCAGTTTTCTTAGACAGCGGCATTTGACGCGGCAGCAAAGGGATGAAAAGGGCGTTAGGCCAATGGTATAGTTTTACGACACGAGGTCGCGTCGCTCTGCAAAGCGACAGCGCCCGCCTCCCGCCCTTTAAAGGCAGTGTTCACGATGACTCTCGTTTCCAAGTTTTCCACTCAAAACAATGCGTTGGCAACCATGTAATACCAAAATCACGAAGAAACGGCGAGAAACGCACTAATTCGTCTTATTTCAGTGACATTATTCTATGGCCTGGACTATTTGTCCGGTTGGATGAACATGTTCACGGTGGCTGTCACCGGTAAAAAATGGGACTAATCGAAAATGGAAGAATATTTTGAGCAAAACAGTATTAGTTAGGGCCCGAAGGAAAGAACGAAGCAACACACAATAGAGAATTGCAAAAGACGGGTCCACAAAACATTTCATTGTCACAACGAACAGTTCCATTGATAATTAAGAGGCGGGCTGATACTTAAGGATTTCGTGCCCTTCTGGTGCGTTTTTCTCGGTTTCTTCGTCATTTCAGTTCTACTAAGGGGCCAAACAATCGATTTAGCGATTAATCTCAAAATCGAAGATTATCGTGAACACTGCCTTTAAATCTGTCGCTGTCGCAGTGCGCTGCACAGTGACAGCGACAGTGGAAACGGCAGGCTTAGGCACATTTGCAGAATGTCAGCCCTCCACGACACGTCGCTGCGACGGACACCCGACAACTGTTCCTACGACGACCAGTGCAATTGCTCCAATGCTGGTCCCGCCACGATTGGTGCTAAATTCCATGGCTGTCGCTATTGGCAGCGACAATGTATACCATAGACCTTGGGCGACGTTTATACTCCCTCCGCTGAGAGGCGCGGCGTAGTGCGATCCTATAATATCGATCGCGCCGCGCAGCGCTGTGCGTAACTGAATTTTGTAATTTCGTTATTGGTAAGTTTTCAAATTCCTCGTCATTCGCAAATCGTAATTCACAAGGCCTGAGCAAAACCAAACCTCTCCAGCCGCGAAGACCACTCCAAGCTAATGTTTCTAGCGTAGTCATTATAGATTAGTGAGTTCAATCGCTCCCGTCCGCATTTCAAGTAACTGTTTCTCTGGAAGGGGAGAGTTTTGGAAGTTAAAACAGCCCTGGTACTGAACATATCTGCCTGAAAGCTACAAAATAACAGCGAAAAAGTGAGGAAAACTATTTGCATTGGCCGGCCGTTCAAGCCAGCCTATACCACAGATGGAGCACCTTGTACGGTGACGCAATATTTCACACGATCCAAGCGTGTGAGAACCCCGAATCGGGCTTGAGGTGAATAGGTCAAGATGGTGCTTTGATAGAGTGTGCTTCCAAAGGTTAGTCAGAAAAAAACTTCTTTTAAATGATAATTGTGCATTTCGATTATTCGAAATTCAAAAATTCGAATATGCTATTCGAAATATACGAATTTCGAGTAATATTCGAAACTCTGTTTTTGAAATATTCGAATTTCGAATATTATTCGAGTCTGTTTTTGAAATTTTCGAATTTTGAATATTATTCGAAACTGGTTTTTACGAAGTATTCGAATTTCGAATATTATTCGAGAGCCTGATTTCGAAATATTCGAATTTCGATTATTATTCGAAAGCCGAAATTTTCGAATTTTGAATGATTCGAAATTCGAAAAATCACTCGAATACTTTTCCAATAATATAATTCGGTTCGAAGTATAATCTTCACCACCGGTGGTGCTGTTTTCCTACTTCCTTCTCCAGGCATATTCTCAACTGCTGACCTCTAGAGAAGGACGATATGTGAATGGAGACAAACCGCTCTCTACGTCTTTCATACCCTACCCTTTATCAATTCGTTATCATCAGCTAGTGACCCTTCGGGTCCCTAGCCCGTGGCAGCCACGTGACATGAAGGCGCGTGCCCCTGGCAGTATTATAGTAGGGTTAGTTTCCAATGAAGAAAAAGCTTCAGGCAATGTTAAAGGCAAGGTCCGGTCAGATTTAGACACCACCGAAATTCGGGTTACATAGATTGGGCTGGTCTAGCTGGACACCGTCCTAAATTTTCACAAACTCTAAGTCCGTATTTCTGGAGAAAACAACCTGAAAGTCAGGGATTACGGTATTCACAGCATGATAATCATGGCTGAAATGACCGATAATTACACAGCACTTTTGAAGAATGCGTGGACAACTGCTAAAATATGGACGATGGCCACACTTTTCTGACTTTTCTGGATCATCGGCTCACGGAAGTGGCTGGAATAACTTGAAGAAGACCGGTTTTAACGCAGTTTTCGCATGTTCCTTCGGACTGCCTGTACCATGAGCACAGATTCAGCGGAAAATCTCAGAATCGAAATTCTGCTCGGACCCTGCCTTTGAAAAACGAAAAGTCTGCTTGAAAATGAAAGCTTCCTTGTTGAACTACGAAGAAAAAGGTTAAAGGTAAAAATATCACCTCTACAACAAAACAAGTGAAGAACGTCTGTATACATAACGGCACAGCGAAAAGATGGGCCGGCTTCACAGGTCACACTCCATGTAGTAATCGTTTGGCCTCGCCAAACGATGGGCCGGCTTCGCCGGCCATCCTCTACGTAGTATTCGTTTGGCTACGCCAAACGATGGGCCGGCTTCGCCGGCCATCCTCTACGTAGTATTCGTTTGGCTACTCCAAACGATGGGCCGTCTTCGCCGGCCACCCTCCACGTACTATTCGTTTGGCTACGCCAAACGATGGGCCGGCTTCGCCGGCTACCTTCAGTCCAGAAAATGGTTTGTAGAAGGAAAGAAGACAGTCATATTTCATCGCGACCACTGCCTTCGACCAAAGAATAAAATTTTTTTTCTGAAACTCCATTATTCCATCTCAAAATCTTCCAATTTTCTTCAACAAGCATCACGATTTCTTCAATCAGTATGAAAAGCACCCGATTCGTTTTGGAAAAAACAATAACTTCTTCTGAAAAGAGTTCACTCAAACTTAAGAAAAGTCCGAATTTTATTATAATGTGTTTAATCCCACCTGAAAACATTCGATTTGGTTTGAAAGGCATTCGGATCGGATTCAAGAGTGTGTACTCCAATTTTAGAAATATCGAATTTTTCTTCTTTAAAAAGCGTCCATTTTGCATTGGGAACATAGAATTTTAGGTGGAAAGATGAAACTCAATTTTAAAAAGACAGGTTTCTTCAAAAAACTACCGATAAGCCATAAAATGGTTCGTTCGAACTTTACACATGCCTTGATTTCCGTTAACGTTCCCCGGAAAGGAAATATTCCGTCTCAAAAAGAACAAATTGTTTGAAAAAAGTTCACGGTGGTTTCAAAAATCTAGAGATTCTTTTTATATTACTTCCAACTCCTGTCCAATTTCGTTGAAACACTTTTGACTGTTCTAAAACAGACAAATTTGAGCAACTAAGAATACTTTTAAAGGCAGCAGACACGCTCAAAAATGGTATCGGTTTTATGTCATAAATCGAAGGTTTAGGCCAAAACTATGGTAAACTAACTAAAAAACCGATGAAAACTGCATACAAATACAGGAATAACGGCTGTTTTTGTTATGGGGTAAAATTGGACGAGTTATGCCCGAGCGGTTGAAACAGCTAATATTAACGATAAAACGGTTGGGATAGCGAAGCCGATAGACTCTTACAGCCTGTACTAGCTCACCTCGTTGGAAGCTTCGAAAACCAGCCGAAGTGACGGTATTCGTATATTGAGGGGCGGGGTTGAAAGCTCATGGGCGTGGCTGACAAAAATTGTCGACATAAATTTAGTAGTTTTCAATCGTTTTTGACGCCTCTAACGGCGTGAGCGTTCTACTAGGGGCCATACGACCCAAGTAGCGTAGTTATCCCAACAACTTTTTCGAGCGCGCCTGCTGCCTTTAAACGGACAAAAGAATTAAATGAATAAAAAGAAAAACGCGGGGAAAATTCGAAAATTCCAAAACCATCATTGAAAGCTATGCCTCGGACTCGCAATTGCGAATTCGTGCGAATTCAATGCCAAGGTACACATTTTATTGATGTTTTTGCCAATGCAATTTATGCAAATAACGAATGTAGTGCAAAACAAGCGGAAGAAAACATGAATAGAAAAAGCAAACGTCATTCGGTAAGGAAATTTTCAAAACGGTAATGTCGCAAACCACGCTCCACCGTCAACTCTCGCTCCATCGCAGACCTGCACATCTTGCACAAAACGATTGCGGCAAATCTCGGCAATTTTATGATTTTTGAATTTTGACGATCGTATTCTTTGTATATAGAAGATTTTTGTTTACGATGGTCATCCCTCCCGAAGATCCGCCAGTACCATGCCTGCGGTCCGCCAGGACGCTGGCAGACTATTGGCTACTACCTGGCAGTAGCGCAAGACACCTACACTCTTGCGCGACTGCCAGGTAGTAGCCAATAGCCCGCCAGCGTCCTGGCGGACCGAAGGCAGGGTACTGGCGGATCGCCGTCTAAAGCCTGGCGGACACCGTGAATGGTGTTTGCTCGCCAGATGAATGCCGGCGGTTCGGCAATCCCATTGTCTGAGAAATTCGCGTCGGCATATCAACTGATTATCACTGCGGCGCGACTGACGCATCGCACTGTACCCGACCATATACGCGACGTAGACACGTCCAAAATGGTAACGATTTATGAAGAATGGGTGCTGGTACCACGAGAAACTAACAGAAAAACCAGTGACGACTGTACACAATGAAAATGCAAAATGCCGGACCGGTCATATCGCCATTGCGGTATGATACCAAGGCATTAGCCATTGATTCGAGGTGATCAAGAGGTGGGATGGTGTCATCAACCAGCAGCCGACAGCTCGTGGTTTTCCTCCTTTTAGGGACGGTGCAGCCGCCAAATAGGGTTTAAACTGATCACCCGCAAAATACACGATACACGACAGATTAAGCCTCCACGCAGGGATTTCCTCCCCTGAGCGGCGGTGCAGCCGCAGGCTGCACCGTCCAGATAGGGTTAAAACTGATTTTCACCCCCGAAATACCCGATACACGTCCGCGAGGCTGGAGCATGTCTGCGCGGTTGAAGCAGCGAATATTAGCGAGAAAACGGTTCAGATAGCGAAGCCGATAGACTCTTACAGCCTGTAAGCTCATTTCTACTCTTTTTATAGATTACTTGATTCCCAGCAATCACCAGCAAAATCTGCTTTAATTCTAGTATTTTAGCTTGAAACCAGTTTATTTCAACTAAGGATCGACATATGTCAAAGACAAACAACTTCAAAATAACTGTAGCTGCTTTTTTACGCTCATTCACTGAGTAAAAGAAGTAGCAATTTTTTCCGGTCGATTAGAGATACTATAACGGTAACAAGGTGCAAACCCACGCCGCTTCGCGGCGTAGTTGTAGGCGTGTATTTTGACGCATAAAATAATCGAATCATTGCAAAATAAGAACTTAGTTTTTATCGTTACTGGAAACTGAATCCGGTCCCACATACTTCCCTCTACGTCTGCGCACTTACCGTTGGGTCCAGCACACTTTTTCCGGGGCTCGGCGTACTCAGATTTGGGCCCCACACTCGCACACACTTCCCCCGGCGCTTAGCGCACTCCGGCTTGGGTCCCGTACACTTTCCCCCGCACACCCTCAATTGGGTCCCTCACACTTTCCCGGCGCTTGACGCGCCTTAAAGGCACAGTCCAACCTCAGAGGTAATTTTTGATATTATGGTCCGGTTGCCGCCTATAGCAACCCTGCCAAGCGCGAAATCTCAATCCACTCAAATAAGCGAGAACAAGCTAGAAAAAAGTCGGCCACGCCTCCTTGAAAGAAAAAATGGGTAACGCCCACCGTCAGGTTTCCTACCCCAATAGGGAAGAGACGCGCGAATGATTTTATTCATAACCTATGCTCTTCAATTTGTTTTCGGTCTGGCTTTATATTGTGGCCTGCTACAGAACGATGGTTGCCAAGAACGAGAAAATACGGGCTCGAGAAAACTCGTCCGAGAACTTCTAACCGTTCAAAATCGAAATTTTTGAGGAGCCGTAACTCTGTTCGTAGTGAGTTCTGAGCGATTCTGAGAACACCATTGTGATCAGCGTGAAGTTTTCTCCAAGATAAGCAGATAAACGAGAAATCGACTCTGAGGTTGGACTGTGTCTTTAAGTTGGGTCTCACGCACTTTCTTCAACGCCTAGTGCACCCCACTTGAGTCCCACACACTTGCTCCAGCGCTCAGCGCACTCTTTCTTGGGTCCCGAACACTTTCCCCAGCGCACCCCCATGTTGGGTCCCACGCACTTTTCCCGGCCCATGGCGCACACTCAGTTGACTCCCACACACTATTCGCGGCGCAAGGAGCACCCATACTTGAGTCCCACACACTTGCTCCGGCGCACAGCGCACTCCCTCTTGGATCCCGCACACTTTTCCCGGCGCTCGGCGCACTCCCAGTTGGGTCCAACACACTTTTCCCGGCGCTCGGCGCACTCCCAGATGGGTCCAACACGCTTTTCCCGGCGCTCGGGGCACTCCCAGTTGGGTCCAACACACTTTTCCCGGCGCTCGGTGAACTCCCAGTTGGGTCCAACACACTTTTCCCGGCGCTCGGCGCACTCCCAGTTGGGTCCAAAACACACTTTTCCCGGCGCTCGGCGCACTCCCAGTTGGGTCCAACACACTATTTCCGGCGCTCGGTGCACTCCCTGATGAGTCCAACACACTTTTCCCGACGCTCGGCGCACTCTCAGTTGGGTCCCACACACTTTCCCGGCGCTCGGCGCACTCCCATCAAGGTCCAACACACTTTTCCCGGCGCTCGGCGCACTCCCAGTTGGGTCCAACACACTTTTCCCAGCGCTCGGCGCACTCCCAGTTGGGTCCAACACACTATTTCCGGCGCTCGGTGCACTCCCTGATGAGTCCAACACACTTTTCCAGGCGCTCGGCGCACTCCCAGTTGGGTCCAACACACTTTTCCCAGCGCTCGGCGCACTCCCAGTTGGGTCCAACACACTTTTCTCGGCGCTCGGCGCACTCCCAGTTGGGTCCAACACACTTTTCCTGGCGCTCGGCGCACTCCCAGTTGGGTCCAAAACACACTTTTCCCGGCGCTCGGCGCACTCCCAGTTGCGTCCAACACACTATTTCCGGCACTCGGTGCACTCCCTGATGAGTCCAACACACTTTTCCCGACGCTCGGCGCACTCTCAGTTGGGTCCCACACACTTTCCCGGCGCTCGGCGCACTCCCATCAAGGTCCAACACACTTTTCCCGGCGCTCGGCGCACTCCCAGTTGGGTCCAACACACTTTTCCCAGCGCTCGGCGCACTCCCAGTTGGGTCCAACACACTATTTCCGGCGCTCGGTGCACTCCCTGATGAGTCCAACACACTTTTTCCGGCGCTCGGCGCACTCCCAGTTGGTTCCAACACACTTTTCCCAGCGCTCGGCGCACTCCCAGTTGGGTCCAACGCACTTTTCCCGACGCTCAGCGCACTCTCATTTGGGTCCCACACACTTTCCCGGCGCTCGGCGCCCTCCCATTAAGGTTGAACACACTTTTCCCGCCGATCGGCGCACTCCCAGTTTGGGTCCAACACACTTTTCCCGGCGCTCGGCGCACTCCCAGTTGGGTCCAACACACTTTTCTCGGCACACCCCATTTGGCTCCAACACACTTTTCCCGGCGCTCGGCGCACCCCCAGATGGGTCCAACACACTTTTCCTGGCGCTCGGCGCACTTCCAGTTGGGTCCAACACACTTTTCTCAGCGCTCGGCGCACTCACAGTTGGGTACAACACACTTTTCCCGGCGCTCGGCGCACTCCCACATGGGTCCAACACACTATTTCTCGGCGCTCGGCGCACTCCCAGATGGGTCCAACACACTTTTCCCGGCGCTCGGCGCACTCCCAGTTGGGTCCAACACACTTTCCCGGCGCTCGGCGCACTCCCATCAGGTCCAACACACTTTTCCCGGCGCTCGGCGCACTCCCAGTTGGGTCCAACACACTTTTCCCAGCGCTCGGCGCACTCCCAGTTGGGTCCAACACACTATTTCCGGCGCTCGGTGCACTCCTGATGAGTCCAACACACTTTTCCGGCGCTCGGCGCACTCCCAGTTGGGTCCAACACACTTTTCCCAGCGCTCGGCGCACTCCCAGTTGGGTCCAACACACTTTTCTCGGCGCTCGGCGCACTCCCAGTTGGGTCCAACACACTTTTCCCGGCGCTCGGTGAACTCCCAGTTTGGTCCAACACACTTTTCCCGGCGCTCGGCGCACTCCCAGTTGGGTCCAACACACTATTTCCGGCGCTCGGCGCACTCACATTTGGGTCCCACACACTTTTCCCAGCGCTCGGCGCACTCTCAGTTGGGTCCAACACACTTTCCCGGCGCTCGGCGCACTCCCAGATGGGTCCAACACACTTTTTTCGGCGCTTGGCGCCCTCCCAGTTGGGTCCAACATACTTTTCCCGGCGCTCGGCGCACTCCCAGTTGGGTCCAACACACTATTTCCGGCGCTCGGCGCACTCACATTTGGGTCCCACACACTTTTTTCGGCGCTTGGCGCACTCCCAGTTGGGTCCAACATACTTTTCCCGGCGCTCGGCGCACTCCCAGTTGGGTCCAACACACTTTTCCCGGCGCTCGGCGCACTCCCATTTGGGTCCAGCACACTTTCCCGGCGCTCGGCGCACTCCCATTTGGCTCCAACACACTTTTCCCGGCGCTCGGCGCACCCCCAGATGGGTCCAACACACTTTTCCTGGCGCTCGGCGCACTTCCAGTTGGGTCCAACACACTTTTCTCAGCGCTCGGCGCACTCACATTTGGGTCCCACACACTTTTTTCGGCGCTCAGCACACTCCCATTTGGGTCCAACACACTTTTATCGGCGCACTCCCAGTTGGGTTCAACACACTTTTCTCGGCGCTCGGAGCACTCCCAGATGGGTCCAACACGCTTTTCCCGGCGCTCGGGGCACTCCCAGTTGGGTCCAACACACTTTTCCCGGCGCTCGGTGAACTCCCAGTTGGGTCCAACACACTTTTCCCGGCGCTCGGCGCACTCCCAGTTGGGTCCAAAACACACTTTTCCCGGCGCTCGGCGCACTCCCAGTTGGGTCCAACACACTATTTCCGGCGCTCGGTGCACTCCCTGATGAGTCCAACACACTTTTCCCGACGCTCGGCGCACTCTCAGTTGGGTCCCACACACTTTCCCGGCGCTCGGCGCACTCCCAGTTGGGTCCAACACACTTTTCCCGGCGCTCGGCGCACTCCCAGTTGGGTCCAACACACTTTTCCCGGCGCTCGGCGCACTCCCAGATGGGTCCAACACGCTTTTCCCGGCGCTCGGGGCACTCCCAGTTGGGTCCAACACACTTTTCCCGGCGCTCGGCGCACTCCCAGTTGGGTCCAACACACTTTTCCCAGCGCTCGGCGCACTCCCAGTTGGGTCCAACACACTATTTCCGGCGCTCGGCGCACTCCCAGTTGGGTCCAACACACTTTTCTCGGCGCTCGGCGCACTCTCAGTTGGGTTCCACACACTTTTCCCGGCGCTCGGCGCACTCCCAATTGGGTCCAACACACTTTTCCCGGCGCTCGGCGCACCCACAGTTGGGTCCAACACACTTTTCCCAGCGCTCGGCGCACTCACAGTTGGGTCCAGCACACTTTTTCCTGCGCTCGGCGCACTCCCAGATGGGTCAAACACACTTCCCAGCGCTCGGCGCACTCCCAGTTGGGTCCAACACACTTTTCCCAGCGCTCGGCGCACTCCCAGTTGGGTCCAACACACTTTTCTCGGCGCTCGGCGCACTCCCAGTTGGGTCCAACACACTTTTCCCGGCGCTTGGCGCACTCCCAGATGGGTCCAACACACTTTTCCCGGCGCTCGGCGCACTCCCAGATGGGTCCAACACACTTTTCCCGGCGCTCGGCGCACTCCCAGTTGGGTCCAACACACTTTTCCCGGCGCTCGGCGCACTCCCAGTTGGGTCCAACACACTTTTCCCGACGCTCGGCGCACTCCCAGTTGGGTCCAACACACTTTTCCCGGCGCTCGGCGCACTCCCAGTTGGGTCCAACACACTTTTTTCGGCGCTTGGCGCACTCCCAGTTGGGTCCAACATACTTTTCCCGGCGCTCGGAGCACTCACAGTTGGGTCCAACACACTTTTCCCGGCGCTCGGCGCACTCCCAGTTGGGTCCCACACACTTTCCCGGCGATCGGCGCACTCCCAGTTGGGTCCAACACACTTTTCCCGGCGCTCGGCGCACTCCCAGTTGGGTCCAACACACTTTTCCCGGCGCTCGGCGCACTCCCAGTTGGGTCCAACACACTATTTCCGGCACTCGGTGCACTCCCTGATGAGTCTAACACACTTTTCCCGACGCTCGGCGCACTCTCAGTTGGGTCCCACACACTTTCCCGGCGCTCGGCGCACTCCCATCAAGGTCCAACACACTTTTCCCGGCGCTCGGCGCACTCCCAGTTGGGTCCAACACACTTTTCCCGGCGCTCGGCGCACTCCCAGTTGGGTCCAACACACTATTTCCGGCGCTCGGCGCACTCCCAGTTGGGTCCAACACACTTTTCCCGGCGCTCGGCGCACTGCCAGTTGGGTCCAACACACTTTTCCCGGCGCTCGGCGCACTCCCAGTTGGTTCCAACACACTTTTCCCGGCGCTCGGCGCACTCCCAGTTGGGTCCAACACACTTTTCCCAGCGCTCGGCGCACTCCCAGTTGGGTCCAACACACTATTTCCGGCGCTCGGTGCACTCCCTGATGAGTCCAACACACTTTTCCCGGCGCTCGGCGCACTCCCAGTTGGATCCAACACACTTTTCCCGCCGCTCGGCGCACTCCCAGTTGGGTCCAACACACTTTTCCCGGCGCTCGGCGCACTCCCAAATGGGTCCAGCACACTTTTCCCGGCGCTCGGCGCACTCTCAGTTGGGTCCCACACACTTTTCCCGGCGCTCGGCGCACTCCCAGTTGGGTCCCACACACTGTCTCGGCGCTCGGCGCACTCCCAGTTGGGTCCAACACACTTTTGCCGGCGCTCGGCGCTCTCCCAGTTAGGTCCAACACACTTTTCCCGGCGCTAGGAGCACTCCCAGTTGGGTCCAACACACTTTTCCCGGCACTCGGTGCACTCCCAGTTGGGTCCAACACACTTTTCCTGACGCTCGGCGCACTCCCAGTTGGGTCCAACACACTTTTCCCGGCGCTCGGCGCACTCCCAGTTGGGTCCAACACACTTTTCCCGGCACTCGGTGCACTCCCAGTTGGGTCCAACACACTTTTCCTGACGCTCGGCGCACTCTCAGTTGGGTCCCACACACTGTCTCGGCGCTCGGCGCACTCCCAGTTGGGTCCAATACACTTTTCCCGGCGCTCGGCGCACTCCCAGTTGGGTACAACACACTTTTACCGGCGCTCGGCGCACTCCCAGTTGGGTCCAACACACTATTTCCGGCGCTCGGTGCACTCCCTGATGAGTCCAACACACTTTTCCCGACGCTCGGCGCACTCTCAGTTGGGTCCCACACACTTTCCCGGCGCTCGGCGCACTCCCATCAAGGTCCAACACACTTTTCCCGGCGCTCGGCGCACTCCCAGTTGGGTCCAACACACTTTTCTCGGCGCTCGGCGCACTCCCAGTTGGGTCCAACACACTTTTCCCGGCGCTCGGCGCACTCCCAGATGGGTCCAGCACACTTTTCCCGGCGCTCGGCGCACTTCCAGTTGGGTCCAACACACTTTTTTCAGCGCTCGGCGCACTCCCAGTTGGGTCCAACACACTTTTCCCGGCGCTCGGCGCACTCCCAGTTGGGTCCAACACACTTTTCCGGCGCTCGGCGCACTCCCAGTTGGGTCCAACACACTTTCCCGGCGCTCGGCGCACTCCCAGATGGGTCCAACACACTTTTCCGGCGCTCGGCGCACTCCCAGTTGGGTCCAACACACTTTTCCCGGCGCTCGGCGCACTCCAGTTGGGTCCAACACACTTTTTCGGCGCTCGGCGCACTCCCAGTTGGGTCCAACACACTTTTCCGGCGCTCGGCGCACTCCCAGTTGGGTCCAACACACTTTTCCCGGCGCTCGGCGCACTCCCAGTTGGGTCCAACACACTTTTCCCGGCGCTCGGCGCACTCCCAGTTGGGTCCAACACACTTTCCCGGCGCTCGGCGCACTCCCAGTTGGGTCCAACACACTTTTCCCGGCGCTCGGCGCACTCCCAGTTGGGTCCAACACACTTTTCCCGGCGCTCGGCGCACTCCCAGTTGGGTCCAACACACTTTTCCGGCGCTCGGCGCACTCCCAGTTGGGTCCAACACATTTTTCCGGCGCTTGACGCACTCCCAGTTGTGTCCAACACACTTTTCCCGGCGCTCGGCGCACTCCCAGATGGGACCAACAAACTTTTCCCGGCGCTCGGCGCACTCCCAGTTGGGTCCAGCACACTGTCTCGGCGCTCGGCGCACTCCCAGATGGGTCCAACACACTTTTCCCGGCGCTCGGCGCACTCTCATTTGGGTCCCACACACTTTTCCCGGCGCTCGGCGCACTCCCAGTTGGGTCCAACACACTATCCCCGGTGCTCGGCGCACTCTCAGTTGGGTCCCACACACTTTTCCCGGCGCCCGGCGCACTCCCAGTTGGGTCCAACACACTTTTCCCGGCGCTCGGCTCACTCCCAATTGGGTCCAACACGACTTTCCCGGCGCTCGCCGCACTCCCAGTTGGGTGCAACACACTTTTCCCGGCGCTCTCCCAGTTGGGTCCAACACACTTTTCCCGGCGCTCGGCGCACTCCCAGTTGGGTCGAACACACTTTTCCCGGCGCTCGGTGCATTCCCAGTTGGGTCCAACACACTTTTCCCGGCGCTCGGCGCACTCCCAGTTGGGTCCAACACACTTTTCCCGGCGCACGGCGCACTCCCAGTTGGGTGCAACACACTTTTCCCGGCGCTCGGCGCTCTCCCAGTTGGGTCCAACACACTTTTCCCGGCGCTCGGCGCACTCCCAGTTGGGTCCAACACACTTTTCCCGGCGCTCGGCGCACTCCCAGTTGGGTCCAACACACTTTTCCCGGCGCTCGGCGCACTCCCAGTTGGGTCCAACACACTTTTCCGGCGCTCGGCGCACTCCCAGTTGGGTCCAACACACTTTCCCGGCGCTCGGCGCACTCCCAGTTGGGTCCAACACACTTTTCCCGGCGCTCGGCGCACTCCCAGTTGGGTCCAACACACTTTCCCGGCGCTCGGCGCACTCCCAGTTGGGTCCAACACTTTTCCCGGCGTTCGGCGCACTCCCAGTTGGGTCCAACACACTTTTCTCGGCGCACTCCCAGTTGGGTCCAACACACTTTTCCCGGCGCTCGGCGCACTCCCAGTTAGCTTCAACACACTTTTCTCGGCGCACTCCCAGTTGAGTCCAACACACTTTCCCGGCGCTCGGCGCACTCCCAGTTGGGTCCAACACACTTTCCCGGCGCTCGGCGCACTCCCAGTTGGGTGCAACACTTTCCCGGCGCTCGGCGCACTCCCAGTTGGGTCCAACACACTTTTCCCGGCGCTCGGCGCACTCCCAGTTGGGTCCAACACACTTTTCCCGGCGCTCGGCGCACTCCCAGTTGGGTCCAACACACTTTTCCCGGCGCTCGGCGCACTCCCAGTTGGGTCCAACACACTTTTCCGGCGCTCGGCGCACTCCCAGTTGGGTCCAACACACTTTTCCCGGCGCTCGGCGCACTCCCAGTTGGGTCCAACACACTTTTCCCGGCGCTCGGCGCACTCCCAGTTGGGTCCAACACACTTTTCCCGGCGCTCGGCGCACTCCCAGTTGGGTCCAACACACTTTTCCCGGCGCTCGGCGCACTCCCAGTTGGGTCCAACACACTTTTCCCGGCGCTCGGCGCACTCCCAGTTGGGTCCAACACACTTTCCCGGCGCTCGGCGCACTCCCAGTTGGGTCCAACACACTTTTCCCGGCGCTCGGCGCACTCCCAGTTGGGTCCAACACACTTTTCCGGCGCTCGGCGCACTCCCAGTTGGGTCCAACACACTTTTCCCGACACTCGGCGCACTCCCAGTTGGGTCGAACACACTTTTCCCGGCACTCGGCGCACTCCCAGTTGGGTCCAACACACTTTTCCCAGCGCTCGGCGCACTCCCAGTTGGGTCCAGCACACTTTTCCCGGCGCTCGGCGCACTCCCAGATGGGTCAAACACACTTTTCCCAGCGCTCGGCGCACTCCCAGTTGGGTCGAACACACTTTTCCCGGCACTCGGCGCACTCCCAGATGGGTCCAACACACTTTTCCCAGCGCTCGGCGCACTCCCAGTTGGGTCGAACACACTTTTCCCGGCACTCGGCGCACTCTCATTTGGGTCCCACACACTTTTCCCGGCGCTCGGCGCACTCCCAGATGGGTCCAACACACTTTTCTCAACGTTCGGCGCACTCCCAGTTGGGTCCAACACACTTTTCCCGGCGCTCGGCGCACTCCCAGTTGGGTCCAGCACACTTTTCCCGGCGCTCGGCGCACTCCCAGATCGGACCAACAAACTTTTCCCGGCGCTCGGCGCACTCCCAGTTGGGTCCAACACACTTTAACCGGCGCTAGGCGCACTCACAGCTAGGTCCAACACACTTTTCCCGGCGCTCGGCGCACACCCAGTTGGGTCCAACACACTTTTCCCGGCGCTCGGCGCACACCCAGTTGGGTCCATTACACTTTTCCCGGCGCTCAGCACACTCCCAGTTGGGTCCAACACACTTTCCGGCGCTCGGCGCACTCCCAGTTGGGTCCAACACACTTTTCCGGCGCTCGGCGCACTCCCAGTTGGGTCCAACACACTTTTCCCGGCGCTCGGCGCACTCCCAGTTGGGTCCAACACACTTTTCCCGGCGCTCGGCGCACTCCCAGTTGGGTCCAACACACTTTTCCGGCGCTCGGCGCACTCCCAGTTGGGTCCAACACACTTTTCCCGGCGCTCGGCGCACTCCCAGTTGGGTCCAACACACTTTCCCGGCGCTCGGCGCACTCCCAGTTGGGTCCAACACACTTTTCCCGGCGCTCGGCGCACTCCCAGTTGGGTCCAACACACTTTTCCCGGCGCTCGGCGCACTCCCAGTTGGGTCCAACACACTTTTCCCGGCGCTCGGCGCACTCCCAGTTGGGTCCAACACACTTTTCCCGGCGCTCGGCGCACTCCCAGTTGGGTCCAACACACTTTTCCCGGCGCTCGGCGCACTCCCAGTTGGGTCCAACACACTTTTCCCGGCGCTCGGCGCACTCCCAGTTGGGTCCAACACACTTTTCCCGGCGCTCGGCGCACTCCCAGTTGGGTCCAACACACTTTTCTGGCGCTCGGCGCACTCCCAGTTGGGTCCAACACACTTTTCCCGGCGCTCGGCGCACTCCCAGTTGGGTCCAACACACTTTTCCCGGCGCTCGGCGCACTCCCAGTTGGGTCCAACACACTTTTCCCGGCGCTCGGCGCACTCCCAGATGGGTCTAACACACTTTTCCCGGCGCTCGGCGCACTCCCATTTGGGTCCAACACACTTTTCCCGGCGCTCGGCGCACTCCCAGTTGGGTCCAACACACTTTTCCCGGCGCTCGGAGCACTCCCAGTTGGGTCCAACACACTTTTCTCGGCGCTTGGCGCACTCCCAGTTGGGTCCAACACACTTTTCCCGGCACTCGGTGCACTCCCAGTTGGGTCCAACACACTTTTCCCCGCGCTTGGCACACTCCTAGTTGGGTCCAACTCACTTTTCTCGGCGCTTGGCGCACTCCCAGTTGGGTCCAACACACTTTTCCCCGAGCTTGGCACACTCCCAGTTGGGTCCAGCGCACTTTTCCCGGCGCTCCGCGCACTCCCAGTTGGGTCCAACACACTTTCCTCGGCGCACTCCCAGTTGGGTCCAACACACTTTTCCCGGCGCTCGGCGCACTCCCAGTTGGGTCCAACACACTTTTCCCGGCGCTCGGCGCACTCCCAGTTGGGTCCAACACACTTTTCCCGGCGCTCGGCGCACTCCCAGTTGGGTCCAACACACTTTTCCCGGCGCTCGGCGCACTCCCAGTTGGGTCCAACACACTTTCCTCGGCGCACTCCCAGTTGGGTCCAACACACTTTTCCCGGCGCTCGGCGCACTCCCAGTTGGGTCCAACACACTTTTCCCGGCGCTCGGCGCACTCCCAGTTGGGTCCAACACACTTTTCCCGGCGCTCGGCGCACTCCCAGTTGGGTCCAACACACTTTTCCCGGCGCTTGGCGCACTCCCAGTTGGGTCCCACACACTTTCCCGGCGCTCGGCGCACTCCCATTAAGGTCCAACACACTTTTCCCGGCGCTCGGCGCACTCCCAGTTGGGTCCAACACACTTTTCCCGGCGCTCGACGCACTCCCAGATGGGTCCAACACGCTTTTCCCGTCACTCGGTGCACTCCCTGATGAGTCCAACACACTTTTCCCGACGCTCGGCGCACTCTCAGTTGGGTCCCACACACTTCCCCGGCGCTCGGCGCACTCCCATCAAGGTCCAAAACACTTTTCCCGGCGCTCGGCGCACTCCCAGTTGGGTCCAAAACACACTTTTCCCGGCGCTCGGCGCACTCCCAGTTGGGTCCAACACACTATTTCCGGCGCTCGGTGCACTCCCAGTTGGGTCCAACACACTTTCCCGGCGCTCGGCGCACTCCCAGTTGGGTCCAGCACACTTTTCCCGGCGCTCGGCGCACTCCCAGATGGGTCCAACACACTTTTCCCGTCGCTCGGCGCACTCCCAGATGGGTCCAACACACTTTTACCGGCGCTCGGCGCACTCCCAGTTGGGTCCAACACACTTTTCCCGGCGCTCGGCGCACTCCCAGTTGGGTCCAACACACTTTTCCCAGCGCTCGGCGCACTCCCAGTTGGGTCCAACACACTATTTCCGGCGCTCGGCGCACTCCCAGTTGGGTCCAACACACTTTTCCCAGCGCTCGGCGCACTCCCAGTTGGATCCAACACACTTTTCTCGGCGCTTGGCGCACTCCCAGTTGAGTCCAACACACTTTTCTGGCGCTCGGCGCACTCCCAGTTGGGTCCAACACACTTTTCCCGGCGCTCGGCGCACTCCCAGTTGGGTCCAACACACTTTTCCCGGCGCTCGGCGCACTCCCAGTTGGGTCCAACAAACTTTTCCCGGCGCTCGGCGCACTCCCAGTTGTGTCCAACACACTTTCCCGGCGCTCGGCGCACTCCCAGTTGGGTCCAACACACTTTTCCCGGCGCTCGGCGCACTCCCAGTTGGGTCCAACACACTTTTCCCGGCGCTCGGCGCACTCCCAGTTGGGTCCAACACACTTTTCCCGGCGCTCGGCGCACTCCCAGTTGGGTCCAACACACTTTTCTCGGCGCACTCCCAGTTGGGTCCAACACACTTTCCCCGGCGCTCGGCGCACTCCCAGTTGGGTCCAACACACTTTTCCCGGCGCTCGGCGCACTCCCAGTTGGGTCCAACAAACTTTTCCTGGCGCTCGGCGCACTCCCAGTTGGGTCCAACACACTTTTCTGGCGCTCGGCGCACTCCCAGTTGGGTCCAACACACTTGTCCCGACACTCGGCGCACGCCCAGGTGGGTCCAACACACTTTCCCGGCGCTCGGCGCACTCCCAGTTGGGTCCAACACACTTTTCCCGGCGCTCGGCGCACTCCCAGTTGGGTCCAACACACTTTTCCCGGCGCTCGGCGCACTCCCAGTTGGGTCCAACACACTTTTCCCGGCGCTCGGCGCACTCCCAGTTGGGTCCAACACACTTTTCCGGCGCTCGGCGCACTCCCAGTTGGGTCCAACACACTTTTCCCGGCGCTCGGCGCACTCCCAGTTGGGTCCAACACACTTTTCCCGGCGCTCGGCGCACTCCCAGTTGGGTCCAACACACTTTTCCCGGCGCTCGGCGCACTCCCAGTTGGGTCCAACACACTTTTCCCGGCGCTCGGCGCACTCCCAGTTGGGTCCAACACACTTTTCCGGCGCTCGGCGCACTCCCAGTTGGGTCCAACACACTTTTCCCGGCGCTCGGCGCACTCCCAGTTGGGTCCAACACACTTTTCCCGGCGCTCGGCGCACTCCCAGTTGGGTCCAACACACTTTTCCCGGCGCTCGGCGCACTCCCAGTTGGGTCCAACACACTTTTCCCGGCGCTCGGCGCACTCCCAGTTGGGTCCAACACACTTTTCCGGCGCTCGGCGCACTCCCAGTTGGGTCCAACACACTTTTCCCGGCGCTCGGCGCACTCCCAGTTGGGTCCAACACACTTTTCCCGGCGCTCGGCGCACTCCCAGTTGGGTCCAACACACTTTTCCGGCGCTCGGCGCACTCCCAGTTGGGTCCCACACACTTTTCCCGGCGCTCGGCGCACTCCCAGATGGGTCCAACACACTTTTACCGGCGCTCGGCGCACTCTCATTTGGGTCCCACACACTTTTCCCGGCGCTCGGCGCACTCCCAGTGGGGTCCAACACACTATCCCCGGCGCTAGGCGCACTCTCAGTGGGGTCCCACACACTTTTCCCGGCGCCCGGCGCACTCCCAGTTGGGTCCAACACACTTTTCCCGGCGCTCGGCGCACTCCCAGTTGGGTCCAACACACTATCCCCGGCGCTCGGCGCACTCTCAGTGGGGTCCCACACACTTTTCCCGGCGCCCGGCGCACTCCCAATAGGGTCTAACACGCTTTTCCCGGCGCTCGGCGTACTCCCAGTTGGCTCCAACACACTTTTCCCGACACTCGGCGCACTCTCAGTTGGGTCCCACACACTTTTCCCGGCGCTCGGCGCACTCCCAGTTGGGTCCCACACACTGTCTCGGCGCTCGGCGCACTCCCAGTTGGGTCCAACACACTTTTCCTGACGCTCGGCGCACTCTCAGTTGGGTCCCACACACTATTTCCGGCGCTCGGTGCACTCCTGATGGGTCCAACACACTTTTCCCGGCGCTCGGCGCACTCTCAGTTGGGTCCCACACACTGTCTCGGCGCTCGGCGCACTCCCAGATGGGTCCAGCACACTTTTCCCGCCGCTCGGCGCACTTCCACTTGGGTCCAACACACTTTTCCCGGCGCTCGGCGCACTCCCAGTTGGGTCCCACACACTTTTCCCGGCGCTCGGCGCACTCCCAGTTGGGTCCAACACA
Organism: Aplectana chamaeleonis; assembly: GCA_029168955.1. NCBI lineage: Eukaryota > Metazoa > Nematoda > Chromadorea > Rhabditida > Cosmocercidae > Aplectana > Aplectana chamaeleonis. Next base: position 11,538 of record JAPDOI010001284.1, on the reverse strand, counting down.
CTTTTCCTGACGCTCGGCGCACTCTCAGTTGGGTCCCACACACTGTCTCGGCGCTCGGCGCACTCCCAGTTGGGTCCAACACACTTTTCCTGACGCTCGGCGCACTCTCAGTTGGGTCCCACACACTGTCTCGGCGCTCGGCGCACTCCAATTAAGGTCCAACACACTTTTCCCGGCGCTCGGCGCACTCTCAGTGGGGTCCAATACACTTTTCCCGGCGCTCGGCGCACTCCCAGATGGGTCCAGCACACTTTTCTCGGCACACTCCCATTTGGCTCCAACACACTTTTCCCGGCGCTCGGCGCACCCCCAGATGGGTCCAACACACTTTTCCTGGCGCTCGGCGCACTTCCAGTTGGGTCCAACACACTTTTCTCAGCGCTCGGCGCACTCACATTTGGGTCCCACACACTTTTTTCGGCGCTCAGCACACTCCCATTTGGGTCCAACACACTTTTATCGGCGCTCGGAGCACTCACAGTTGGGTCCAACACACTTTTCCCGGCGCTCGGCTCACTCCCAGTTGGGTCCAACATACTTTTCCCGGCGCTCGGAGCACTCACAGTTGGGTCCAACACACTTTTCCCGGCGCTCGGCTCACTCCCAGTTGGGTCCAACATACTTTTCCCGGCGCTCGGAGCACTCACAGTTGGGTCCAACACACTTTCCCGGCGCTCGGCGCACTCCCATCAAGGTCCAACACACTTTTTCCGGCGCTCGGCGCACTCCCAGTTGGGTCCAACACACTTTTCTCGGCACACTCCCATTTGGCTCCAACACACTTTTCCCGGCGCTCAGCGCACTCCCAGTTGGGTCCAACATACTTTTCCCGGCGCTCGGAGCACTCACAGTTGGGTCCAACACACTTTTCCCGGCGCTCGGCGCACTCCCAGTTGGGTCCCACACACTTTCCCGGCGATCGGCGCACTCCCAGTTGGGTCCAATACACTTTTCCCGGCGCTCGGCGCTCTCCCAGTTGGGTCCAACACACTTTTCCCGGCGCTCGGCTCACTCCCAGTTGGGTCCAACACGCTTTTCCCGGCGCTCGGCGCACTCCCAGTTGGGTCCAACACACTTTTCCCGGCGCTCGGCGCACTCCCAGTTGGGTCGAACACACTTTTCCCGGCGCTCGGCGCATTCCCAGTTGGGTCCAACACACTTCTCCCGACGCTCGGCGCACTCCCAGTTGGGTCGAACACACTTTTCCCGGCTCACGGCGCACTACCAGTTGGGTCCAACACACTTTTCCCGGCGCTCGGCGCTCTCCCAGTTGGGTCCAACACACTTTTCCCGGCGCTCGGCGCACTCCCAGTTGGGTCCGACACACTTTTCCCGGCGCTCGGCGCACTCCCAGTTGGGTCCAACACACTTTTCTCGGCGCACTCCCAGTTGTGTCCAACACACTTTTCCGGCGCTCGGCGCACTCCCAGTTGGGTCCAACACACTTTTCCCGGCGCTCGGCGCACTCCCAGTTGGGTCCAACACACTTTTCCCGGCGCTCGGCGCACTCCCAGTTGGTCCCACACAATACCCCTACGCTTGACGCACTCCCAGTTGTGTCCAACACACTTTTCCGGCGCTCGGCGCACTCCCAGTTAGGTCCAACACACTTTTCTCGGCGCTCGGCGCACTCCCAGTTGGGTCCAACACACTTTTCCCGGCGCTCGGCGCACTCCCAGTTGGGTCCAACACACTTTTCCCGGCGCTCGGCGCACTCCCAGTTGGGTCCAACACAATTTTCCCGGCGCTCGGCGCACTCCCAGTTGGGTCCAACACACTTTCCCGGCGCTCGGCGCACTCCCAGTTGGGTCCAACACACTTTTCCCGGCGCTCGGCGCACTCCCAGTTGGGTCCAACACACTTTTCCCGGCGCTCGGCGCACTCCCAGTTGGGTCCAACACACTTTTCCCGGCGCTCGGCGCACTCCCAGTTGGGTCCAACACACTTTTCCGGCGCTCGGCGCACTCCCAGTTGGGTCCAACACACTTTTCCCGGCGCTCGGCGCACTCCCAGTTGGGTCCAACACACTTTCCCGGCGCTCGGCGCACTCCCAGTTGGGTCCAACACACTTTTCCCGGCGCTTGGCGCACTCCCAGTTGGGTCCAACATACTTTTCCCGACGCTCGGAGCACTCACAGTTGGGTCCAACACACTTTCCCGGCGCTCGGCGCACTCCCATCAAGGTCCAACACACTTTTCCGGCGCTCGGCGCACTCCCAGTTGGGTCCAACACACTTTTCCCGGCGCTCGGCTCACTCCCAGTTGGGTACAACACCCTTTTCCCAGCGTCCGGCTCACTCCCAGCTGGGCCCAACACACTTTCCCCGGCGCTCGGCGCACTCCCAGTTGCGCCCCACACCCTTTCCCGGCGATCGGCGCACTCCCAGTTGGGTCCAACATACTTTTCCCGACGCTCGGAGCACTCACAGTTGGGTCCAACACACTTTCCCGGCGCTCGGCGCACTCCCATCAAGGTCCAACACACTTTTTCCGGCGCTCGGCGCACTCCCAGTTGGTTCCAACACACTTTTCCCAGCGTTCGGCTCACTCCCAGTTGGGTCCAACACACTTTTTTCGGCGCTCAGCACACTCCCATTTGGGTCCAACACACTTTTATCGGCGCTCGGAGCACTCACAGTTGGGTCCAACACACTTTTCCCGGCGCTCGGCTCACTCCCAGTTGGGTCCAACATACTTTTCCCGGCGCTCGGCGCACTCCCAGTTGGGTCCAACACACTTTTCCCGGCGCTCGGCGCACTCCCAGTTGGGTCCAACACACTTTTCCCGGCGCTCGGCGCACTCCCAGTTGGGTCCAACACACTTTTCCCGGCGCTCGGCGCACTCCCAGTTGGGTCCAACACACTTTCCCGGCGCTCGGCGCACTCCCAGTTGGGTCCAACACACTTTTCCCGGCGCTCGGCGCACTCCCAGTTGGGTCCAACACACTTTTCCCGGCGCTCGGCGCACTCCCAGTTGGGTCCAACACACTTTTTCCGGCGCTCGGCGCACTCCTGATGAGTCCAACACACTTTTCCGGCGCTCGGCGCACTCCCAGTTGGGTCCAACACACTTTTCCCGGCGCTCGGCGCACTCCCAGTTGGGTCCAACACACTTTTCCCGGCGCTCGGCGCACTCCCAGTTGGGTCCAACACACTTTCCCGGCGCTCGGCGCACTCCCAGTTGGGTCCAACACACTTTTCCCGGCGCTCGGCGCACTCCCAGTTGGGTCCAACACACTTTTCCCGGCGCTCGGCGCACTCCCAGTTGGGCCCAACACACTTTTCCCGGCGCTCGGCGCACTCCCAGTTGGGTCCAACACACTTTTCCCGGCGCTCGGCGCACTCCCAATTGGGTCCAACACAATTTTCCGGAGCACGGCGCACTCCCAGTTGGGTCCAACACACTTTTCCCGGCGCTCGGCGCACTCTCAGTTGGGTCCAACACACTTTCCCGGCGCTCGGCGCACTCCCATCAGGTCCAACACACTTTTCCCGGCGCTCGGCGCACTCCCAGTTGGGTCCAACACACTATCCCCGGCGCTCGGCGCACTCTCAGTGGGGTCCCACACACTTTTCCCGGCGCCCGGCGCACTCCCAATAGGGTCTAACACACTTTTCCCGGCGCTCGGCGTACTCCCAGTTGGCTCCAACACACTTGTCCCGGCGCTCCGCGCACTCCCAGTTGGGTCCAACACACTTTTCCCGACACTCGGCGCACTCTCATTTGGGTCCCACATACTTTTTCCGGCGCTCGGCGCACTCCCAGTTGGGTACAACACACTTTTACTGGCGCTCGGCGCACTCCCAGTTGGGTCCAGCACACTTTTCCCGGCGCTCGGCGCACTCCCAGTTGGGTCCAACACACTTTTCCTGGCGCTCGGCGCACTCCCAGTTGGGTACAACACACTTTTCCCGGCGCTCGGCGCACTCCGAGTTGGGTCCAACACACTTTTCCCGGCGCTCGGCGCACTCCCAGTTGGGTCCAACTCTCTTTTCCCGGCGCTCGGCGCACTCCGAGTTGGGTCCAACACACTTTTCCCGGCGCTCGGTGCACTCCCAGTTGGGTCCAACACACTTTCCCGGCGCTCGGCGCACTCCCAGTTGGGTCCAACACACTTTTCCCGGCGCTCGGCGCACTCCCAGTTGGGTCCAACACACTTTTCCCGGCGCTCGGCGCACTCCCAGTTGGGACCAACAAACTTTTCCCGGCGCTCGGCGCACTCCCAGTTGGGTCCAACACACTTTTCCCGGCGCTCGGCGCACTCACAGTTGGGTCCAACACACTTTTCCCGACACTCGGCGCACTCCCAGTTGGGTCGAACACACTTTTCCCGGCACTCGGCGCACTCCCAGTTGGGTCCAACACACTTTTCCCAGCACTCGGCGCACTCCCAGTTGGGTCCAGCACACTTTTCCCGACACTCGGCGCACTCCCAGTTGGGTCCAACACACTTTTCCCGTCGCTCGGCGCACTCCCAGATGGGTCCAACACACTTTTACCGGCGCTCGGCGCACTCTCATTTGGGTCCCACACACTTTTCCCGGCGCTCGGCGCACTCCCAGTTGGGTCCAACACACTTTTCCCGGCGCTCGGCGCACTCCCAGTTGGGTCCAACACACTTTTCCCGGCGCTCGGCGCACTCCCAGATGGGTCCAACACACTTTTCCCGGCGCTCGGCGCACTCCCAGTTGGGTCCAACACACTATCCCCGGCGCTCGGCGCACACTCAGTGGGGTCCCACACACTTTTCCCGGCGCCCGGCGCACTCCCAATAGGGTCCAACACACTTTTCCCGGCGCTCGGCGTACTCCCAGTTGGCTCCAACACACTTGTCCCGGCGCTCCGCGCACTCCCAGTTGGGTCCAACACACTTTTCCCGGCGCTCGGCGCACTCCCAGTTGGGTCCAACACACTTTTCCGGCGCTCGGCGCACTCCCAGTTGGGTCCAACACACTTTTCCCGGCGCTCGGCGCACTCCCAGTTGGGTCCAACACACTTTTCCCGGCGCTCGGCGCACTCCCAGTTGGGTCCAACACACTTTTCCCGGCGCTCGGCGCACTCCCAGTTGGGTCCAACACACTTTCCCGGCGCTCGGCGCACTCCCAGTTGGGTCCAACACACTTTTCCCGGCGCTCGGCGCACTCCCAGTTGGGTCCAACACACTTTTCCGGCGCTCGGCGCACTCCCAGTTGGGTCCAACACACTTTTCCCGGCGCTCGGCGCACTCCCAGTTGGGTCCAACACACTTTCCCGGCGCTCGGCGCACTCCCAGTTGGGTCCAACACACTTTTCCCGGCGCTCGGCGCACTCCCAGTTGGGTCCAACACACTTTCCCGGCGCTCGGCGCACTCCCAGTTGGGTCCAACACACTTTTCCCGGCGCTCGGCGCACTCCCAGTTGGGTCCTACACACTTTTCCCGGCGCTCGGCGCACTCCCAGTTGGGTCCAACACACTTATCCCGGCGCTCGGCGCACTCCCAGTTGGGTCCAACACACTTTTCCCGGCGCTCGGCGCACTCCCAGTTGGGTCCAACACACTTTTCCCGGCGCTCGGCGCAGTCCCAGTTGTGTCCAGCACACTTTTCCCGCCGCCTGGCGCACTCCCAGTTGGGTCCACCACACTTTCCTCGGCGCACTCCCAGTTGGGTCCAACACACTTTTCCCGGCGCTCGGCGCACTCCCAGTTGGGTCCAACACACTTTTCCCGGCGCTCGGCGCACTCCCAGTTGGGTCCAACACACTTTCCTCGGCGCACTCCCAGTTGGGTCCAACACACTTTTCCCGGCGCTCGGCGCACTCCCAGTTGTGTCCAACACACTTTTCCCGGCGCTTGGCGCACTCCCAGTTGGGTCCAACACACTTTTTTCGGTACTCGCCGCACTCCCAGTTGGGTCCAGCGCACTTTGCCGGCGCTCCGCGCACTCCCAGTTGGGTCCAACACACTTTCCTCGGCGCACTCCCAGTTGGGTCCAGCGCACTTTTCCCGGCGCTCCGCGCACTCCCAGTTATGTCCAACACACTTTCCCTCGGCGCACTCCCAGTTGGGTCCAGCACACTTTTCCCGGCGCTCGGCGCACTTCCAGTTGGGTCCAACACACTTTTCTCAGCGCTCGGCGCACTCTCAGTTGGGTCCCACACACTTTCCCGGCTCTCGGCGCACTACCATCAAGGTCCAACACACTTTTACCGGCGCTCGGTGAACTCCCAGTTGGGTCCAACACACTTTTCCGGCGCTCGGCGCACTCCCATCAAGGTCCAACACACTTTTCCCGGCGCTCGGCGCACTCCCAGTTGGGTCCAACACACCATTTCCGGCGCTCGGTGCACTCCCTGATGAGTCCAACACACTTGTCCCGGCGCTCCGCGCACTCCCAGTTGGGTCCAACACACTTTTCCCGGCGCTCGGCGCACTCCCAGTTGGGTACATTACACTTTTCCCGGCGCTCGGCGCACTCACAGTTGGGTCCAACACACTTTTCCCGACACTCGGCGCACTCTCATTTGGGTCCCACATACTTTTTCCGGCGCTCGGCGCACTCCCAGTTGGGTACAACACACTTTTACTGGCGCTCGGCGCACTCCCAGTTGGGTCCAGCACACTTTTCCCGGCGCTCGGCGCACTCCCAGATGGGTCCAACACACTTTTCCCAACGCTCGGCGCACTCCCAGTTGGGTCCAACACACTTTTCCCGGCGCTCGGCGCACTCCCAGATGGGTCCAACACACTTTTCCCGGCGCTCGGCGCACTCCCATCTGGGTCCAACGCACTTTTCCCGGCGCTCGGCGCACCCCCAGATGGGTCCAACACACTTTTCCTGGCGCTCGGCGCACTCACATTTGGGTCCAACACACTTTTATCGGCGCTCGGAGCACTCACAGTTGGGTCCAACACACTTTTCCCGGCGCTCGGCTCACTCCCAGTTGGGTCCAACATACTTTTCCCGGCGCTCGGAGCACTCACAGTTGGGTCCAACACACTTTTCCCGGCGCTCGGCGCACTCCCAGTTGGGTCCCACACACTTTCCCGGCGATCGGCGCACTCCCAGTTGGGTCCAATACACTTTTCCCGACGCTCGGCGCACTCTCAGTTGGGTCCCACACACTTTCCCGGCGCTCGGCGCACTCCCAGTTGGGTCCAACACACTTTTCCCGGCGCTCGGCGCACTCCCAGTTGGGTCCAAAACACAATTTTCCCGGCGCTCGGCGCACTCCCAGTTGGGTCCAACACACTTTTCCCGGCGCTCGGCGCACTCCCAGTTGGGTCCAACACACTTTCCCGGCGCTCGGCGCACTCCCAGTTGGGTCCAACACACTTTTCTCGGCGCTCGGCGCACTCCCAGTTGGGTCCAACACACTTTTCCCAGCGCTCGGCGCACTCCCAGTTGGGTCCAACACACTTTTCCCGGCGCTCGGCTCACTCCCAGTTGGGTCCAACACACTTTTCCCGACGCTCGGCGCACTCTCAGTTGGGTCCCACACACTTCCCCGGCGCTCGGCGCACTCCCATCAAGGTCCAAAACACTTTTCCCGGCGCTCGGCGCACTCCCAGTTGGGTCCAACACACTATTTCCGGCGCTCGGTGCACTCCCTGATGAGTCCAACACACTTTTCCCGACGCTCGGCGCACTCTCAGTTGGGTCCCACACACTTTCCCGGCGCTCGGCGCACTCCCATCAAGGTCCAACACACTTTTCCCGGCGCTCGGCGCACTCCCAGTTGGGTCCAACACACTTTTCCCGGCGCTCGACGCACTCCCAGATGGGTCCAACACGCTTTTCCCGGCGCTCGGGGCACTCCCAGTTGGGTCCAACACACTTTTCCCGGCGCTCGGTGAACTCCCAGTTGGGTCCAACACACTTTTCCCGGCGCTCGGCGCACTCCCAGTTGGGTCCAACACACTTTTCCCGGCGCTCGGCGCACTCCCAGTTGGGTCCAACACACTATTTCCGGCGCTCGGTGCACTCCCTGATGAGTCCAACACACTTTTCCCGACGCTCGGCGCACTCTCAGTTGGGTCCCACACACTTTCCCGGCTCTCGGCGCACTCCCATCAAGGTCCAACACACTTTTACCGGCGCTCGGTGAACTCCCAGTTGGGTCCAACACACTTTTCCCGGCGCTCGGCGCACTCCCAGTTGGGTCCAAAACACACTTTTCCCGGCGCTCGGCGCACTCCCAGTTGGGTCCAACACACTTTTCCCGGCGCTCGGCGCACTCCCAGTTGGGTCCAACACACTTTTCCCGGCGCTCGGCGCACTCCCAGTTGGGTCTAACACACTTTTCCCAGCGCTCGGCGCACTCCCAGTTGGGTCCAACACACTTTTCCCGACGCTCGGCGCACTCCCAGTTGGGTCCAGCACACTTTTCCCGGCGCTCGGCGCACTCCCAGTTGGGTCCAACACACTTTTCCCGACACCCGACGCACTCCCAGTTGGGTCCAACACACTTTTCCCGACACTCGGCGCACTTCCAGTTGGGTACAACACACTTTTACCGGCGCTCGGCGCACTCCCAGTTGGGTCCAGCACACTTTTCCCGGCGCTCGGCGCACTCCCAGATGGGTCCAACACACTTTTCCCAACGCTCGGCGCACTCCCAGTTGGGTCCAGCACACTTTTCCCGGCGCTCGGCGCACTCCCAGTTGGGTCCAGCACACTTTTCCCGGCACTCGGTGCACTCTCATTTGGGTCCCACACACTTTTCCCGGCGCCCGGCGCACTCCCAGTTGGGTCCAACACACTTTTCCCGTCGCCCGGCGCACTCCCAGATGGGTCCAACACACTTTTCTCGGCGCTCGGCGCACTCCCAGTTGGCTCCAACACACTTTTCCCGGCGCTCGGCGCACTCCCAGTTGGGTCCAACACACTTTTTCCAGCGCTCGGCGCACTCCCAGTTGGGTCCAACACACTTTTCTCGGCGCTCGGCGCACTCCCAGTTGGGTCCAACACACTTTTCCCAGCGCTCGGCGCACTCCCAGTTGGGTCCAACACACTTTTCCCGGCGCTCGGCTCACTCCCAGTTGGGTCCAACACACTTTTCCCGGCGCTCGGAGCACTCACAGTTGGGTCCAACACACTTTTCCCGGCGCTCGGCGCACTCCCAGTTGGGTCCAACACACTTTTCCCGGCGCTCGGCGCACTCCCAGTTGGGTCCAACACACTTTCCCGGCGCTCGGCGCACTCCCAGTTGGGTCCAACACACTTTTCCCGGCGCTCGGCGCACTCCCAGTTGGGTCCAACACACTTTCCCGGCGCTCGGCGCACTCCAGTTGTGTCCAACACACTTTTCCGGCGCTCGGCGCACTCCCAGTTGGGTCCAACACACTTTTCCCGGCGCTCGGCTCACTCCCAGTTGGGTCCAACATACTTTTCCCGGCGCTCGGAGCACTCACAGTTGGGTCCAACACACTTTTCCCGGCGCTCGGCGCACTCCCAGTTGGGTCCCACACACTTTCCCGGCGATCGGCGCACTCCCAGTTGGGTCCAATACACTTTTCCCGGCGCTCGGCGCACTCCCAGTTGGGTCCCACACACTTTCCCGGCGCTCGGCGCACTCCCAGTTGGGTCCAACACACTTTTCCCGACGCTCGGCGCACTCTCAGTTGGGTCCCACACACTTTCCCGGCTCTCGGCGCACTCCCATCAAGGTCCAACACACTTTTACCGGCGCTCGGTGAACTCTCAGTTGGGTCCCACACACTTTCCCGGCGCTCGGCGCACTCCCATCAAGGTCCAACACACTTTTCCCGGCGCTCGGCGCACTCCCAGTTGGGTCCAACACACTTTTCCCAGCGTTCGGCTCACTCACAGTTGGGTCCAACACACTTTTCCCGGCGCTCGGCGCACTCCCAGTTGGGTCCAACACACTTTCCCGGCGATCGGCGCACTCCCAGTTGGGTCCAACACACTTTTCCCGGCGCTCGGCGCACTCTCAGTTGGGTCCCACACACTTTCCCGGCGCTCGGCGCACTCCCATCAAGGTCCAACACACTTTTCCCGGCGCTCGGCGCACTCCCAGTTGGGTCCAACACACTTTTCCCAGCGCTCGGCGCACTCCCAGTTGGGTCCAACACACTATTTCCGGCGCTCGGTGCACTCCCTGATGAGTCCAACACACTTTTTCCGGCGCTCGGCGCACTCCCAGTTGGTTCCAACACACTTTTCCCAGCGTTCGGCTCACTCCCAGTTGGGTCCAACACACTTTTCTCGGCGCTCGGCGCACTCCCAGTTGGGTCCAACACACTTTTCCCGACGCTCGGCGCACTCTCATTTGGGTCCCACACACTTTCCCGGCGCTCGGCGCACTCCCATTAAGGTCCAACACACTTTTCCCGCCGATCGGCGCACTCCCAGTTTTGGTCCAACACACTTTTCCCGGCGCTCGGCGCACTCCCAGTTGGGTCCAACACACTCTTCTCGGCACACTCCCATTTGGCTCCAACGCACTTTTCCCGGCGCTCGGCGCACCCCCAGATGGGTCCAACACACTTTTCCTGGCGCTCGGCGCACTTCCAGTTGGGTCCAACACACTTTTCTCAGCGCTCGGCGCACTCACATTTGGGTCCCACACACTTTTTTCGGCGCTCAGCACACTCCCATTTGGGTCCAACACACTTTTATCGGCGCTCGGAGCACTCACAGTTGGGTCCAACACACTTTTCCCGGCGCTCGGCTCACTCCCAGTTGGGTCCCACACACTTTCCCGGCGATCGGCGCACTCCCAGTTGGGTCCAATACACTTTTCCCGACGCTCGGCGCACTCTCAGTTGGGTCCCACACACTTTCCCGGCGCTCGGCGCACTCCCATTAAGGTCCAACACACTTTTCCCGGCGCTCGGCGCACTCCCAGTTGGGTACAACACACTTTTCCCGGCGCTCGGCGCACTCCCACATGGGTCCAACACGCTTTTCCCGTCGCTCGGCGCACTCCCAGTTGGGTCCAACACACTTTTCCCGGCGCTCGGTGAACTCCCAGTTGGGTCCAACACACTTTTCTTGGCGCTCGGCGCACTCCCAGTTGGGTCCAACATACTTTTCCCGGCGCTCGGAGCACTCACAGTTGGGTCCAACACACTTTTCCCGGCGCTCGGCGCACTCCCAGTTGGGTCCCACACACTTTCCCGGCGATCGGCGCACTCCCAGTTGGGTCCAACACACTTTTCCCGGCGCTCGGCGCACTCCCAGTTGGGTCCAAAACCCAATTTTCCCGGCGCTCGGCGCACTCCCAGTTTGGGTCCAACACACTTTTCCCGGCGCTCGGCGCACTCCCAGTTGGGTCCAACTCACTTTTCCCGGCGCTCGGCGCACTCCCAGTTGGGTCCAACACACTTTTCCGGCGCTCGGCGCACTCCAGTTGGGTCCAACACACTTTTCCCGGCGCTCGGCGCACTCCCAGTTGGGTCCAACACACTTTCCCGGCGCTCGGCGCACTCCCAGTTGGGTCCAACACACTTTTCCCGGCGCTCGGCGCACTCCCAGTTGGGTCCAACACACTTTTCCCGGCGCTCGGCGCACTCCCAGTTGGGTCCAACACGCTTTT
>JAPDOI010001283.1:0-198826 GCA_029168955.1 Aplectana chamaeleonis | reverse complement strand
AAAAAGCATGACCAGGTCTTTTTTTTGTAAAGTTTAAAGAAATGGAACATTTCATCTAAATTGCAAGATATAATCGAATTCTTCGTAGAGCAAAAACTGATCAAAAGCTATGTACTAGGTTGATGCGAAAGTTTCCGGACTTTTCACGATTTTGAATAGAAAACATTTATTTGGAAAAAAAAACAAGGCTCACCCAACAAAATAATCTCCATCGTATTCAAGGATCCTTCGCCACCGATTGGGCAGATCATGAATCCCCGACGCGCAGAACTCTGGCTGTTTCGAGTCGAAGCATTCTTCTAAGGCCATTTTGACTTCGTCTTGTTAGTGAACTGTTTTCCATCCAGGAAGTGCTGCTTAGAGCGGAGCATATGGTAGTCAAAAAGGGCAAGATCTGGGCTATAAGGAGGGTGAGGAAGAACTTCCCAGCCCAGGTCCAGTCGCCCTGAGATGAACACTGTTCGCCTTCTTCACGACAACGCTCGGCCACACGTATCACAGATAACCCGACAGAAACTGCTTGACATGGACTGGGAAATTCTTCCTCACCCTCCTTAAAGCCCAGACCTTGCCTATTCCGACTGCCATCTGTTCCACTTGATGCAGTACTTCCTGGATGGAAAGCGGTTCACTAACGATGAAGAAGTCAAAATGGCCTTAGAAGAATACTTCGACTCGAAACAGCCAGAGTTCCACGCGTCGGGAATTCATGACCTGCCAGATCGAAGGCCAAGGATCCTTGAATGTGATGGAAATTATTTTGCTGGATGAGCCTTGTTTGTTTTTGAAATAAATGTTTTTAATTCACAGTCGTGAAAAGTCCGGAAACTTTTGCATCAACCTAATATATTCCCATTCAGAAAGGCCCAACCGGTCTCGCTGCGGAGCTTAGACCCCCTTCCATCCCTCCGCTGCTCAGACCCCTTGCAGAGCTCCACACTCCGCGCCTTACCGCGGTCTCGCAGGAAATCTTTCAATTACTAGAAAAACGTACAAGTTTGAATTAGCAAAGACAATCTATTATTCAAGCCTGACTGGAAGGATATGCCCCATCGGCTTTCGTTTTTACCAGTCGGCAATTTCCGTCCGGTAGCCAAATCTGCGAATTCGCTTGACGGTATGAAACTAGTTGGGGGGGGGGCACTCAAGATTTATGATGACATTATTGATATGAAACCTTTTAGACATGTTTCAAACACGTGATACAACACGTTTAACAAGTTTCTATCACGATTAACACGTTTCTTACACGTGTTGCCGTGGAGATAATCTTCATTTCTCTGAATGATTCTTGAGTGCCCCCCCCAACTAGTTTCAATCTCGCCTGACGTTACTATCATGAATAAGCTGAATACAGAATCCAAGATCCGGAAATTGAAGCAAGAGTCGAAATTTCGGAAATCTGGAAACAGAATGCCGCTCATTGGGGCACTTCTGGTGATATCATGAAATTCAAAAGTAACCTTGATGATCATGGGGCGGGGCCAGCAAACAAATGGAAGCTTGAGGCTATTAAAAACAGCCTCAAACTTTTTTTTTCAAATTAGCTCAAATAAAAGCAGGGTCATGGTTTGAAAAAAATCTTTCTTCATCGAAGAAATTTTTGTATTCCAAAGCTGCAATATAAACTGATGAGAAGTAAACAATCACGCCAGAGCACATTGTAAACAAAAGTTTACCATATGGACTTCCGTCTCCGACTCGCTAGCTCGACCAGGATAATTGGATTGATACTACCAATGACCTTGTGATTGAATCTATGACATCAAGGTCATTCGACATAGGGATCCAAGAAGTCATTCAAATGATATTTTCGCAAGTAGTTCTTAGTATTTTGAATACATATGCTACACGACAGTTTGGTTCTATGGGTCATTAAAAAATTATATTTCGAGGCTAATAAATAAGTTGTGAAATAGAACCGTAATAAACAACCAATCCCGGATTCTTACCGTTAACAGTATATAGAGTTCTCACTTGAGCTGAATAATTTATTGAGGCGAAATCTTTGAGTTATCCGCTTTTTCGAATACTCGATTCAATCGGAAAATCAAATGTTCTGTTTGCGCTAAAATTTGACCCATCCAAGACATTAATACAATGGTTCGCGATAAAAACGATGTTTGAGCTCTCTTTACGGGAATGTAGATTTGGTCATCAAAAAGGTGAAAATGAGTGAAAAAAGTAAAACATGGTTCTGCGAGTCATTAAAAGTAATGACTCATAGAACCAATGCCAGAAAAGCGCACAAAAACAAGGTAGAACGGCTCATTACAGGTGTCCGCCCCCCCCCCAGTTAGCGAAATTTCCATGATTGCTTGTATAGCCGCCTTATATTTTGCTCTAACATAGTCAGTAGTCTCTAGAAGTGCTCTGAAATTACTTTGGAAGCAAAACAAAAAGATGAAAAAAAAACAGGAATTTATGGAAACCTCGATAAATGGCGGTGGGGCGGGCGGACACCAATCAATAAGCTGTTCTTGAGCCACTCTTCCGCAAACTTTACACTCATTTCCACTTTCCCGATGGCCCCATATACCATCAATATTAGGAGCCGAATAGAGCCCGCCGCTGAAATGCGCGGCAGCATGCAAGGGAGGAGAATCGATCGTGCCGTGCAGCATAATGGATACTACTCCATTGCATGCTGTCACGCCTTTCAGCGACGGGACTCTATTCAGTCCTTTATAGAATTGCTACTCGCCGCGTCGCTAGGCGGCGGAACTTCAAAAGACCCCTAAGGATCGCAAAGTATCCAAGCGATCCTTGCCGACGGCAACAGAAAAAGAATTTTTTAACCCATTAAAGACCATGTGTCCCACCGGTGGGACACATATTGACTACCACTTCGAACCACACGCTTTTCAAAAATCGATTTCTCCGCCACATGAAAGAATTTCTAAACCTTCTCGTTCAGTGTATTAATCCTAGACTCGGCTATGGGAGTTGTGGACCGTCGGCAGCCCCACTAAAGCACAATGTTAAAACTTTTGCGAAAATAGCTGGGGCTCGAAAAGAAAAAATCGTAACAAAAACAAGTAACCGAGCGCATTATGAGTTCTTTTTTCTTCGACTGATGCTTCTTAGCTTTATTATTATATTCCAACTAAGGAAAACTTAGTTGGAACCACGTTATGTTCACCTGAAAACGTGCCAGGACCATGGCCACAGCTCCCAAACCCCCGAACACATATGGGACACATACGGTAACGCAATATAGCACGTGGCCCGAATGTGCAGCCACTCAAAACCAGGTGCGATCGTGGGTTTAAAAAATCAATAATTATCAATTCCGATGTTGGTAACTCCTCAGAAACTAGTAGACAAGTACAGTTTTCCAGGATTCAACGCCCCAATCAGCGGATTTTGAATTTAAAGCCAGTGTCCACGATAAATTTCTCTTCCGATATCTCCACGGCTTACTGAAGGTCTGGTGCCCTATGTAGCAAGGCATGCGTAAAAAGGACACGAAAGACGCGCTTTTGAGCCTAAGTAGGCCCTCCCTTGTTTACGTTGATTTTTGAACGTGGAGTAATTGGCCGCTAGAAAGAAGAGACCTATCAGTGCAATTAAGCGATCAGCTCACTTATCAGCACTTTCTTGACTTGAGCATTCCTGTAATCTGGGTCTTCATTTATTCAATCCGAATGGGCGGATCTGGGGCACCAGGCGTGTCTGGGGCACCAAAACGCTTGTTTGCAGCCGTTATTTTGCCGCTCCTGGCTCGTTTTTTTTACCGTTTTTTCGACACTGGAAGCCTGGGATCTTTTTCGCCTATCATTTCACTGTGGAAAGTCAACGAGGATGATCATCGTGAACGCTGCCTTTAACTAGGGTTAACTGCATTTCATAAAATTCAGTTAAGTATTCGTATAGGCTGTAAAAGCGCGAAATTCTCATGGTTCCAACGCGTGGTGGTGCGGAGCGGAGGTTAGAGACAGCGAGAGAGTGGAGGGCAGACGGAGGCTCGCGCCTCGGATAATGAGAAATATGACATTTCATTGAGGATACTAGAAAAAAATTATTTAAAAATGTATAATACTAACAAATAAGTGAAGCATTGTAGGAATAATTCAACTAGAGATGAGAAAATGAGAAAGAATCTGATTTTTTTAATATTAAGAAGAAGCAGAAGCGAATAAATTGCAACAGAAACAATGAGCTACAAACATATGTGAAAAAATAAGAATAAAGAAATTAAAAAAAAATGAATAAAATCAAAATAAAAAATGTAAGAATAAAGAAATTAAAAATAATAATAATAAATAAATGAAATAAATGTACCGGGAGAAATATAGAACAAAAAGATACGCAACCAAAAAGAGAAGAGTTGAACATGAGAAGAAAAATCTTTACCTTACGATTCCATCGCTAAGAGTACCAGTATAACAAACGAAAAAAAGCTCACCAAAACCTCAATTTTCTTCAAATTTACACTTCCTCGACATCCAGAGGCTTGATCTGCCTTGCTGGTATAATACATAAGCTGTCCATGCCTTATTTCAAAGTACCGCTCCCTCCATCCATTGATGTAATTCGTCCATTTCAACAAAATACCCGATGAGATTAAGCTTAATTGGAGCAAAATTCATCCAAAACCCAATCACAGCGGATGAATATGAGCCGATGAAATAATACTTACAGATACGGTTCAGGAGACTGTGATCCCATGCACAAACGCAATCAATGTTTCGACTCCGCAGATGCGCCGGGCAAACACTGAAACAGGTTGGCTAGTGCACGTGAAACAACGCCCCAGGCAGCTGCATTGACACAGTAACACAGCAATACCAGATAGATCAATGGACGAAGGAGCTCGCAAAAATGATCGAATAATGGAAAGACGATGAGGAGACGAATCCCTTCAAGAAAAGGTCAGGCACACTGTTGTCCCGAACCTTGGTCCCACTCCCTTGGAGACCGAAATTTTTGAAAAATGTTGATGATTTTCACGCCCCCTCTAGAAAGGTTTTTTTTCGACGAATTCTGGACTAAAATTTTCGGGAAGAAAAAACAAATTTTTTAAAAATTTGCTCAAATTCTTTTAGGTACCACTGACCTGTTTACCTTGATAACGAGCAGGGGTGTGGAGAATTTTCCTTTTTCTGTCATTTTTTTGTTTTCTGTAAAACTAAGCAAAACTGGGCAGAAAACAGAAAAAATCCATGAATCGCGGCTTGTTGCAAATTTATTCCATAGACAAGGGCCGGACTCACAGACGGTAACCCCATACGTGCAGCGACGGCAAACAGTTTAGAAGGCCTCGCCCGCATTGTCTGCAGTACCTTGTGGTTAACTCGTCTATCTCGCTGTGGTGGTTACCCCAACTGTGGTGATGTAGTGGCAGGATGCGCCGCTGCTCGCTCTACACGGCAGGGTTTGATCCTCGCCCAGGGTCAACCAGATCTACTATCCCTACAGAATCCTCGAATTGGTACTAGACTGATGTAAGGAGGTGAAGGATATGACTGGGATGTCGGCTGACCCCAGCATGCCACTCTATAGCCCTTATCCAAAACTCTATGGCATAGACATCGAATTTGCGGCGTATTCTGAAGGGTTTAGAGAAGCCGAGTCTTCTTCTTCTTTATTTTATAGCGCTAACCCTTACCTAAGGGTTTAACTTTGACAAATCCCTCAGAAGGTAAGTTATCCAGTCAAATGACGCGAAAACTCTAATTTTATTGTATAATAACGATAAAGAGCTTCAATACGACTTAAAGGGTGGAGCGGGGTAGAGTTTTGTTCCAACTGTGCCAATCATGCAATTTCTCACGTCGTGTTTCAACTCATTCCAGCGCAGTTTGATGCTGAATTTGAATGAGGTGAAGTGCAACGAAATTGATGATGGGGCGGTTGAAGCTGTTACAGAGTTACGAGAGCCATGGTGGAGCGAGGGGCGCGCTAGGACATTTATACTCACAGGGCGCGCACGCGCGCAATGCGCGTGACTCTACGTGACTCGCGTGACTCAGCAATTATCTCGAAATTACCGTGAAAATATGTACACTACGGGGAGAGGCATTTCTGCTTCGACTGAATCTATGTCCTTTTTGCACATGATAAGCTTCTGATCAAGAAATCGAGTATTATTGTCTCAGGAAAAAGGAGATTAGAGGAACAATTTTCACTCATATACTGCCTCTCACGGGTGTCTACACTCCTTCATCTGGTGAACTGTTGGCCTTCGGATAATGTACAAAGGAACCATTTTTCACGGAAAAATATGTAAAAGTTAAAAGCTGTAAAAAATCTCAAATACTGTACGCTGAACACTATTTATTGATTTTTTTAAATTTTTCTGTGTTCTGCCCATTTTTTGAAGTTTTTTTCTGTTTTCTATGTTCTGTCAAACTGAATTTTCTGTTTTCTAATTCCAAATTTTTTTTTGCACATCCCTGCAGACGGACCTTGGGGATTTTCGTTTTTTTTTTCGAAAATTTCAACGCCCCCTCCCACCAAAAAAAACAATTTCAAAATTATATTTTCGAACTTTCACGTTCCCGCCATTGTCCCGCGGGGCAGCAGCCGCCTGACTCTGCTTCAAGAAAACCTGATAAAGAGTGAATGCTTAGTCCGCTGACGTTCTTTAGGACTAAACACCACCCTAATCCGAGATTAAACGAAGAATTCAGAAAAAAAGGCAGAAAAAAATATAAATCTCCTATGATATCGTTCAGACTGTGGTCGTCTTCTTCCCCTTAACAGCTACAATAAAGCTTCTTCTCAGAGGCGCATCAAAGTTAGCAGATTCGGCAGATACACAGTGCGTTGCGAAATTATATTACATACCATGATTTCCGAATTCTGAAGTTC
Source organism: Aplectana chamaeleonis (assembly GCA_029168955.1). Lineage (NCBI taxonomy): Eukaryota > Metazoa > Nematoda > Chromadorea > Rhabditida > Cosmocercidae > Aplectana > Aplectana chamaeleonis. Next base: position 192,010 of record JAPDOI010001283.1, on the reverse strand, counting down.
GCGTGACTTTAGTGGAGTAAAGGTGAAAGCCAATTGATGCAGCACCCTCGACAACCCCTCTGTCCAAATCTTCATGAAATCACGTCAACTGGTAGCGAACTGGCATCAGAAATTGACACAAAAGTGAACGCTGAAAAATTATATGACGTTTTCGAATAATTTTGAATTCTATACCATCTGTATCAGTTTGTTCACTTTAAGTAGTCTTCAAAAGTGTCCTGAAGCAGAACCTCGTCAAAAATTATGTTGCAGACCAAATTTTCAAGGAAGTCGCCTTTAATTTGCACCCATTCACTCAGAATGACTAGTTTAAACTCAACAACGAGCCCACATTGCATGATTTGAGCTTAGAATCAAAGCCCGAGGGTACAGATTTTCCACCGAATTGACATTCGACGAAAAGGCTACTCATTCAAGAAAACTGATATGATTAGCCTAAAACCAAGCCTGTGTCGTCCTGCTCGCAACAACTCAAGGTGAATACGTTTTAGTGAGAACTGGAGATGATCCATTAACACTTCCTGATAACTTCCCCAGCTCGGCTTTCTCCCCAAAGTTCCTAACCGAGGATCCGAATTCGGAAAAACTGCCTTCGGAAATTGTCGAGGCCGGAAATTTCTAGATATTTAAGCACAGACTATCCATGTTTGATCTCAGGTCGGTACACGGGAGTGATGGTATTCCCTTTTGTTGAAGCTTTGATTTCAGGGTTCTATTGATGCGATAGTTTTTTTTTGTATGTCTGAAGCTCTACGTCTTCATATACAGTGTGTAACTATTTCTTTATTAAAAAATAAAGCTGTTGATTGATTGATTGAGGATAAAATTAGGACCTGATGTAAATTCACCAGAAATAATTTTCTTTCGTCGGAAACAAGTTCAATTAAAACGGGCCCCACACAAGCTTGGTTTCAAGCCAATGGTATCGGTTTTCTTGAATGACCAGCGTTTTCGCCGAATGTGAAACCGGTGGAAAATTTGTGAGGTAATCTAGGGCGTTGAGTCTACGCTCAGAGCATGCAATACGAGCCCATGTTTAGGCTTAACCTAGCCTTTTTGCACGAATGGGCGCAGACCAAAGGCGCCGTTCTCATAAACTTGATCTGTAACATGACAAACTTAGTTTTTGTCGTGGTTCTGCATCAGGACACTTCCAAAGACTCTAAACTGTCTATTTCTGCTAGTTTCCAGATGAACGAACTGGAACAGACGGCAGAGAATTGAAATTTTCGCGAAACGTCAGCTATGTCATTTAGTTTTGAGACGGTCACTTTTGGCGATTTTCGATGCCAGTTTCCCACCAGTTGACTTGAAGTTATGATTATCAGTGCACAAGGGCTTTCGAAAGTGCTGGCACCAATTAGCATTCCCCGTTTGTCCACCAACCTCACGCGAACATCAGAAATGCGAACATTGGAATCGCTCCAGCCGCGAAGCGGCTGGAGAGGTTTGGTTTTGCCTAGGTATATAGTATAATTTTGCAGCGTAGTGCAGGAGCGTATCGGTGTGCCTTGAATCACAAAGGACGCTGGTAAGGCCCCCGTCATAGTCGGCGGATCTACTGAGTCCCACCGGGTCGATACGGACTGAATTCGTGGGAGACGGGTGTAAAAAATCAACCCACCGAGTCCGACTGCGACCATCTGATGCCCACCACAGTCCCCCGGTCGATACTGATGGTCCTCATGCGTACAAGGGCGGGGCCAATGCACCGACTGAGTCCCGCTGCGTCCCAACCGAAATCATCCTCACCCCATCTATGTAGCCAATGATGATTCTTAAAAATGGTTTACGAGTTGAAGACAAAGACATGTTGAAAACAAGAATAATTAGCCACCAAACACGTTTCGATTCACAGCTGAGGTGATAATTGTCGGACTCAGCAGGTTTTTTGACGAAGTCTGACGGGGGCCTAAAACAATCTAGCTGGAAACTTGGTAATTTTGTTGGCTTCCATTTAACCATGTTTTCGGCACACAATGGCTATTTTCCCTCCATAGTCGAACTTTGAACAGACAGAAATCCAGCGCATCACTTTCTGGCCCGGAATCGGCACAATAAGCAGTTCAGTGCAATTTCGCTCAGAACTTTCTCCTAGAAAATTGGGTAATTGGCTCCGAAAATCCCAATTCTCTAGATCAAAAAATCCTGATTTGGCTGCAAGGAAGCTGGTAAGTTGAATTGGAAGTGATAAAATACTTCTTTCTCTCAAAATCAGTCTAATATTTGTAGTTCCCTCGTTTTTGTGGAGGAATTTGTTCTGGGAGCTACAGAAAAAAATTCGGAGAGTTTTCAAAAACTGCGCAATTGACTTAGTTCCAGGAACTTGCCATTCCGGTCTGGATTGAGTGTCGTCAACCAAAAGGGAGTTTTGTTCCGGGAGTTTCGAAATTACGCCATTTTAGGGAAATTTCCGAACTCAATATCATTCCGCAACCTTAAAACCCATGAATCTTTTAGGAAACAATTGGATCTCTCGGAGAAGTTCGTCTTCTCTTATTGTCTAGCCAGAGCAAAAGGCTGACTTCCTTCATACAAATATTTTCTTCACTTTGGATGTCTTCAAACTGTCACCTGAGACTCCGGCTGAAGCCAAAGGTTCAAAAAAGTTCAAAACAAATCTAGGATCCGGAGGGCTGAAACCCGCGCTATGAAAGCACTACAGAGCAAAATGTCACTAATATGTAGGCAAAATATTGAATCAGGCTTTTCATTTCGCACTCATTCATGAAAACATAAATAAATAAATTTAAATGAAGTCTAACTCAGATTATATAAATAAATGAATAATCTAGTTTTCGCCGGTTAAATCGCAGTTCACCAAAACTTGAGTTTCCCTCTGTTCTTCGGCCTCATGATGTTCCAACCGATTTGATATCCAAAATTTCCAGGAGAAAGAGGAACACTCGATGTTCAAAGCTTTTCAAATCTTCTTCCTTAAGGTCTTCGCATAACTAATTTTCCACACATTTTGTGCAACAGTTCAATGGGCTCAAGCCAATACAGTGGACACAGCTGCGAAACCCTAATTTGAGAACAATTTACTGATGGAACCCGAAAAATCGAAATAAATTTCACTTTTCGTTTTACATCTTCTTTTTCACATACAATCAAGATATAAGCTTTATATGAACACAATGAGAACAGGAAATGAATCTGCACGGACTGAGGAAAAAGCTGAGTCACCGTCGAAGCGCGATCAACTGCCGATGACAGCTGATCACCAAAAAATCGGCTCGGCAGCGTGCCAAGATTCAAGGCGGGCGCCCCACGGTCCTGCGCGGATTCTCTGGCGCTGTTCCGGGGTACGGTGGCCAGTTCGAACCCGCCCACAGGCTGTGAATGTGGCCCAGCTCACTCCTCCTGCTGCTTGCTCCCGTTGCTGTGGTACTCGTCGAAGAGACTTGTGACAAGGACACCTGCACCAAAATGGCCAACAACGAGCGAACCTTCATTATGGTCAAGCCTGATGGCGTACACAGGTTAGTTTTCATGTAATTTGGCGCCCAATTTTTTTGGAAATTAAATTAGAAAAAATTTAGGAATCTCGTCGGGAAGATCATCCAGCGATTCGAGGAGCGCGGTTACAAGCTCGTCGCTCTCAAGATGATGTCGGCCTCAAAAGACCACCTTGAGGTAGATTAATTCTCCAAAAAAAAGAGAAAAAAATCACTATTGAGGTTTTGGGACGAACTAATTTGTTACTGAAACACTAATGGCAAAAAAAAAGTAATCACCGAACTCAAACTCAGGAAATAACAGAAAATGCCATCTTTTGCTGGAAGTGAGGAAGTTCCGCGTGATAAAAACTAAAAAACACACTCATTCGTTCTTGACCTTCCTTTAAAAAAAACAAAAAAAATTGGGTTATCCCTGAGTCTCATTTTCGTTCATAATAAAGGCAATACACATCAAGAGGCTGCAAAATATTCAATAAAGTTGTGAAATTTTCTCAAAAACTCCTTAATAGAGTCCCTAGAACTTCGGCACCTTTCGAATTAGCTTTCGGCTCGTAGAACTTTTTTCAGACCTTCTTTCTGCTTTTTTAGGCAGAAGAAGGTCTGAAAAAGGGCCTCTGAGCCTAAAGCTAGCCGCTCAGGCAGAAAATTGTCACTCAACAGGTCACTTTTTGGGTGCAATTCAGTGCGAATCATAGTAACCGGCTGTGTCCCCGACAAGTTTTGTGGGCGGAGCTCGGTTTTCACCACCCGGTCAGCCTAATCGAGATTCGAAACGCAGTTCCTTATGACCCGGGCAACCTCTAGCCATTGCACATTGAATCCTCAATCAAACCCGCACCGTATACGGAGCACAATCTTGCATAGAGTAACTGCGCCGCCGGCTGGAGTGATTTGATTTGATTTATTACACGGTAGAACCGTGTCAAAGACAACAACAGAATAATAAAAGCACTAAAATCAGTGAACAACAATAAACAAATGGATCAACTGACTATTAGGCATACATCGGCACCATCAAGAAAAGAAATCTTACAAACATTACCCTGGGACAACAGATAACACTCAAGTGTCTTTTGAATTCACTTAGTTTCCCCATTATCAAACCTGACCGAAGTAGTTTATTGAATTCAGACCCCGCTCTATTGACAAAGAAGTGCTGTCGTACGTTCCGCCTGGCCCCAATGAGGCCCAATTTCACCGGTGCTCCCCTAGTGGTTGATGGTCTAAGGTTGAACAGCCGGCTAGCCTTGATACCAGCACTCCCATGAATGATCTTATACATCAATATCATATCAAACCTTCTTCTCCTGCGCTCTAGAGTGGTTAGACCCAGTTTGGCGTTTCTGGTGACATGACACACGTTGCGATTCGTCTGAAACCACGATGTCCGGAAGTAAACTCTACGTGTGAAAGTATTCTGGACTTTCTCAAGAGCGTCGATGGATCCTTTTTTGTATGGATTAAAAACTACCGTACCATACTCCATTAGTGGACGTACGTACGTTTTATACACCTCGGTCAGCACGTTTGCATTAGTAGTTGATAGTGCTCGAAACGCGCAGTGCATCATCCTATTAGCCGTGGACGCAACCTGGAGGCAGTGGTCATCGAAATTAAGATCGTCCTTGATAAGAAAACCAAGGTCCTTAATCTCGCTAACCTCGCTCAACTGCAAACCGTCGATAGTATAGAAGCCACTAACTCGCCTCTTACCAAGCTTCATCACTTTAGTCTTTTCGCTGGAAAGCGGCAATTTCCATTCATTCGACCATTTGGCTACATCATTGAGAGCTTTTTGCAAACACTCCGAATCCTCCATTGTCAAAATAGGTTTATACAACTTAAAGTCATCAGCGAATGCCGAACAGCCGACGTTGTTCAAGGATATGATCGAGGGAAGTTCATACGTATAGATATTAAAGAGAATTGGTGAAAGCACTCCCCCCTGGGGAACACCACTAAGGACTGCAAAGGGAGAGGAGAACGTACTATTAAGCCTGACCCTGAAAGTTCTACCCGTGAGAAAAGCACGAATCCAAGCCACTATACGCGGATGGATACCCACTATTTCCAGTTTGTTTATGACTCGCTGATCAAGTGGACTTGCACTCGCTCAAATCCTTGGATCATGAAAGCGAGGGGTTCCCATGCCAGTCGATAGGGCATGAAAGAAACACAGCAGAACCGGGCGCGTCGACACGTCATCACTGGGCTGAGCACTAGAGTATATCAAACGAATAATATCGATTTTTTCGAATAAATCTAGTTTTCTCTTCATGATCGGAATGGTTTCAACAGCACTTGTTATCACACATTAGGGTAAGTGAAAGGTTCCCATATTTGATAAAAAAAGTGGGGTTTCGTCCATTAATTAACATGCCAAAGCCAATTAATTGAGTTTTTATTCGAATAATCGAATAAATGGTTATAGCAATTCTGTGATTGGACAGAAATTTACTTTTTCATCGATCATGGAAACCTGGCCCCTCACGTAATGTTTGATACTAAGGGCAGTTACAACCATCTCTTCTCTAAGAAAATATACGAGTTAATTGGAAAATCAATATTATTCGTTTGATATAATCTACTGAGCACCCTCGTCTCTCGGCGTCACTGGCCCCCACTTCTATGGTGAGTGACTATGACGTTGCCCAGTTGGGTTCCCATTTCTGCCTGAGCGGAAAGGAATTTTACAACTTTTCGAGACTTTTGGATTTGTTTGAGAATTTCGAAACTAATGAATATTTTACAGCTATCTACAGTATTGTTATTGACAGCCGGTTGAACCATTGCTAGCCAGCCGTCTGTCCCAGTTCTGGCCTGAATATTGCATAAAAAGCTATATTGCTGACAGAGTAGTAGCGGTGGGTGTGCGTAGTTGTTTGACAAGATAAAAAAATGCGTGAATAGCAAGTAAATAGAAAAAACAAAAATCACCTTTTTTGCGGGGGCTTATTGCGCTCTGATTTGGTTCAGGAGTGGTTTACACTTATGCGCCGAGCGGCGCGGCGAAGTGCAATTCTATAGTATTCATTGTGTCGCGTAGCACGATCAATGACATAGAACTGCATTTCGTCGCGCCGTTTGGCGGCGAAAGTATAAAAGACCCTTCTAAGGCGTTGGGGTACAGGGGGAGAGAGTACGGGGCGGGTTTATTGCCTCCATCGTCCAACCGGCGGAGGCCTGTTCACCCCCTAGGATGTTGCCGATTGGCCTTAGGGGCCACTTATATTCCCGCCGTGGGGCGGCGCGGTACAGTGCAATCCTATGGTATTGATCACGCGGCGCCGCACGATCGATATTATAGGAATGCACTCCGCCGCGCCGCTCGTCGGCGGAAGTATAAATGACCCCTTAGGGGGGAACAACCACGCCCCGTACTTCTTGCACTACCATTGGTGAGTTGTTTGTGGTTTCTCTACAGTTACTTTGGGTTCTCTATTCACGGTAAACCTTTGGGAGATTTCGATTGAGAACGCCCTGAAAACGTCTCCCCAAGTCTCCTATGCACACTGATAGTTCAGCTGGGGATATAGTTACTCCTGTTTTGGAGAAACCCTCAGTTTTATGGCGAAAATTGTCTATTTAATAAGAATAAAAAAACCATGTGTGTGAACTAATTAGTCAATAGTTGTTCTTTTCAGGTCCACTACAAAGACCTGAAAGACAAGCCGTTCTTCCCTCACCTGATCAAGTACATGGGATCGGGTCCAGTCGTCGCTATGGTCTGGCAGGGACTCGACGCTGTCAAGCAAGGTCGTCTGATGCTTGGAGCCACCAACCCACTGGCCTCAGCTCCAGGAACAATCCGAGGAGATTTCTGCATCCAGACGGGTCGCAACATCTGTCACGGATCGGATTCAGTTGACTCAGCTAACCGGGAAATCTCTCACTGGTTCAAGGATAGCGAGATCAACGATTATGAGAGCCCATTCATCAACTCGTGGGTTTACGAGTAAATTAGATCAGCATAGTGTTCTTGTTACGTTGTTTAAGATGATAAAGTATTCTAACTTGTTGTGTGAGTTACTCGCAGTGTACACTGCACTTTCGAGTGGGCAACTGTTGGGTTCGATGGCGGGAGCTACTTCGCGTTCAGTTTTTCCATGGTTCTTGGAATGTCAAGTTGCGATCATTGATTGCTCCTCATCCTCATGGATTTATTACGAACAGACCACCTTGGAACACTTGAGCAAATGCGGCCTTATCGTAAGGTTGTGAAGTCGCAACAATCCTGCTAACCGTTTGGGTTTCATGAGCCAAAAACTCATGGTTTTAGGGTCAGGCGGAGCTTGTACTGATTCAATTGCACACAGGGTTTGATAACTCCGTTCACTTGGACAGATTTGTTTCCTGGACGTGAGACGTGTTACTTGTTTTTCCCAGGATTTCCTGATTATTTGGCTTAACGTTAAGAGGGTTAGAGCCGGTTGCCATGGAGATTGTGAGGGCCATGAAAAACTCATGTATACATAATCAAATTCGCTGATTCTGAATTAGTGCACAGTGCACTTATTATTTGTGCAAGAAGTAAGATTTCATGAGTGGGAAATGTATCGAAGGGTGAGTAAGATTCCATGAATTTGAATCTTAAACTATTAAAGCAAAAGTATTCCGCTACAATGTGGGTTGATTGGAAAACACTATCGATTGGTGATTGGAAACGACTTGAATGTGAGCGGAAAAGCAGCAGGTCCAAATCACCTATCGGAAATCCTGGGGCACCCAATTTCCTACTTGCCTATTGTGGTGTGTTACTGTGCTTATCTGCGCCAAATTCCGGTCCGCAATTGCGTCTCGACACGCCTTGCGACCGCTCGCTTTCGAGTCGAAAGAGTTTCCAGCTCCGCAGCCGCCGATCTGTTGACTTCAGGTGTATTTTAGAAGCTGGAAACTGAACAAAATTGGAGAAAACTGCATAAAAAAGCCATATCGAGTCGGCTTTCGCGCTGGAAACTCGACTGACTCGAGCGCGTGCGGCCGGAAAGCGTGTCGAGACGCAATTGCGGACCGGAATTTGGCCCAGAGAAACACAGTATGTGTAATGCATACACGCCGTAAATTTGAACGTCTGAAATGGTTTAGCATCCCAAACTCCTCAGGTAAATTAATTCTTTCTGCCGTTCTATTGTCAATATTTTTTCCGAAACAAACGTTGAAGGATCTTTCGAAATAAAGAATCATCGTTTTTTAATTGCATTAAACTGTTGTGGCGATTCAGGTCCTCGCAGATGACCGACCAGGTAAACACGCCTTTTCAGACGATAGAGCAGTGTTCACGGGGCTATTGTATTATGAATAAGTAACATTGGGGTTCAGGCCCCTCGAACTCACTAGGACTTCCTTACATTTCCCGAGGGCTTCAAAAAATCATGTGTTGATAATTGTAGGTATGTGACACATCATGAATAGTCCGTTTTCCAAATCCGCTAAATGCCTCAGAGATTCACACACAGATTTCTAAAAGTGGGTTTTTCCATAGCTTTGTCAATAGAAAAGGAGTACACGAATGGCAATTTTTTTTTTCATTTCATTTTTTTTTTCAAAAAATTTGCTCGTGTTGAGCTTAAGCATTTTCTAGGGGGTGTTCTGGATGCTTGTTACGAACCTGAGGCCCATTTATCAATATTTGAAAAATTCCATCTGATTTGGTCCGAGGCTTCAAAATGGGGGAAATTTTGCTGGCAAAACGCGACTGTTGACTATTTCGCGAACGCTACAATCAAATCGTCTTTAAATTTCTACATAGGCGTTATTTGGGCTACCTAACAGAAATCTGTAGTCGGTTAATCGATTTTCCGTAGATTAGGGCATGTAACGGTGGGTATACGATAGCCTGGTCAAAGTCTCAAATTTGACTCAAAATTTCACTGCGGGTGTTATTTGGAACGCTGAACACGAATTTGAGATCCATTTTTTTCCATTCTCGAAGTTTTAAGGTAAATAACGCCAGTTATAATGCATTATGCCTCCAGGTCTGGCGAGGAATAGACCCTAGATTCGGATTCAGCGCCCTAAATAACCCCCCGTTGAAAATTTTGAGGCAATTTTTTTTCTGAACGTCCCAAAAATTCCCTCATGGGGACGCTTACCCTTTTATGAAGCATTGAAAATGCCATTTTTTGGATTCCCGCAGCCATTCAGTGAATTTCAAGCACGAGTCATTTATGCTTTATCACAGAACTACAGCGACGACAACATGGTTTTCCAAATCGTCACGGGAAGTTGAAAGCAGTCCCTAGTTAATCGAAAACCCGACTGAGTCCGGGGCGGAAAAATCGATCTCGGGTACAGTTCAACTCCGCATTGCCGTTCAGTCCGCGAAGTGCACGCTGATAGCGAAAGCGTGCTGCGGCGCGGTTGCAGGTATCCTCAGACAGGGATGTGGGATCACCCGGGCACCAAATGCAAAAACCGCCCGGGTGATCCCACGTCACTGTCTGTGGATACTCACAACCGTGCCGCAACACGCTTTCGCAGTCAGCGTGCACTTCGCGGACTGAACGGCAATGCGGAGTTGAACTGTACATTGTCCCTGCCCATCTGTGCGCGCGGAACACCACTATGTATTGGCGGACGCAAGCAAACGGTCGCAGATGAACTCATTGGGTGGATTTTCTGTATCCGTCTTATTTTTGTGCGCATCGACAGTGTGGGACCCTGTGGATCGACCGAGGGCTTCAGGCTTTGCCAACGGTCTCCACTTGATTCAAAAATTGGATTAAGAAGAAGAGGAAACCAAATGTGTTTTCTGCGCGAACGCTGCCTTTGAGAGGGCTTGGCAAGTTCCTGACTACTCGCTTCCCTAGCAACTGTATATAGTGGGGGGTAACCGCGAAAAGTATGGCTGCGGACCACTCAGCAGCTCGCACGCCTGTCGCGTGCGCAGATAGATCACCGTACTTCTCGTGGGCGCACACAACGCAGCCGAGGCTGCTGAGAGGTCCACCGCTATATGTTTCGCGGTTACTCCACTACATACAGTCGGCGTGGATCCTAGTGATACTTGGTTGGCGCAAACTCGGTGCCATAACTATAGCATAGGTGCACCGGGTTTGCGCCAACCTTCAATGGGGAACGCAAAGTATCACTAGGATCCATGCCGACTGTACAGCGTCGTGTGAAGCATTGGGTTGGGGAGAAAGTTTGTAGAGTTTCTGTTTCTGCAATTCTTTTTCTCGCTAACTTTTGCGTACCTTAGCAAGTTTACGAGTCGAAAGTGCATTTCCTCCTCTATCTAATGCTCATTGTCTCTTGCCGTCAAATTCAACCACTTCCCAGTTCCACATTTGAACAAAGTGTGTGGTCCAAGCACCGAATACTCCAAAAAAGTCCATATTCGCTGTCACAAACTAGCCTTTTATATTTATCAATCACTATTGATCCATTATCCACGAGTTGAATAAAAAGTTTGGACAAAAGATTGAGGAATATTGTAGAACACTAATTTAACGGCTGAATTAGGAGCAAAATAAGTTCGAAATCCTACGTGCTTCAATAAATAACTCGATAAAAGTTTGCTATGAATAATATACCTCGGAAAATACCTCTGAAAAAGGCCAAAAAATCAAAGAAATCCAATTTTCACGTCGAGCAGTACAGCCATTCTGAACAAATTCTAAAAGTTACTCCAAATTCGCAGTAAAAAAATATGGAGGATCGCAGACCCGAAGAAATCAAACACGTCCAGTCCACGGCTTGCTGATTCAGTACTGTAATTGTAAAACTTCGAAAAAAAATGTCGAACGAATGAAAATTGAAAAATTTTCCGTTCCAAACACTTTTAAACGAACGAAAAATGTTTGAAATTTCGAACGAACGACTTCAGAAACTAATCGAAATTTCGATTTTTTCCGCAACTCATTCGAAACTGGATTTTTTCGAATTTCGTTCGATGTACAATACTGCCGCTATCTCTGAGAGTTTTGGCCGAGATATAGCCGCGAAATAGCCCACCAGGCTCCGCAGCGGCTCCTGGTGGGCTATTTCTCAGCTAATTCGCGGCTATTTCTCGGTCATTTCTCGGCTATTTCGCGGCTAATGCTCGGCCGCGACCACGTTATCCGCGAAATAACCGAGAAATAGCCCACCAGGAGCCGCTGCGGAGCCTGGTGGGCTATTCCTCGGCTATTTCCCGGCAACTTCACGCAGCCACCAATTTGGAAATGAGGCAGCGAGCTTCTATTGCCGGTCTTACCTTCAGTCACAGTTACAGACATCGATACCGTCAATCATAGCTGTTTTCATGTGTTCCGTAAGAAGACGTCAAAAGACAATATTGATGTCTCTTTGCGTCTGTTTCCCAAACTCACGAATAAAGCCAGATATCAGAAGACATTTGTGGTTGAACCGCAACACAGGGTTTATATCCATAAAAGCTAGGGCTGTGCGAAAATCTTCTCCATAATTTTTGGAAACGGAAGAAAAATGGTCAAAACGCAGGAAACGGAAAAGACCAAAAAGATTGTGGATTTGCTCATATACACGTCTCGTCGCTGCTCATGGCTTGCAGATCTCATTCGATAGCCTACGGTTTTAATCAGATGTGAACATGATAAAATGTAGGAAGTAAGGTACAAATATAGTTGGCGGGGGGCACTCAGGGTTCAATTAAAAAATGAATGATACCAGTTTCCGAAATCGAAGTAGTCCGTGAAAACTTTCCATGGGAGTTTTCATGAAAACAATGACTTATAACGCTATCAGGCATCTATTATCAGCAGAAAGTTCTATTTTCATGCACGAATCATTTAATTTTTTCGAGTGCCACCCTCCCCTTATTACTTTTGCACAGGAAGTTATCATAGGGAAAAAGTCACTCCGTACCTTGTCTGGGAACTGAATGTGAAGCCATCAATATTGACAATGGCTTGAATCCTCACTATATGCATGTCAAATTCGACAGATATAGTTGACCGCAATGTTAAAAGGACATGGTGCGGTTGCGGACTCGCACTAAAACTACGGTAGAATCTGGCACTTTGCCAGATTTCGTCATCGATCGGCGCCACAGCTGATATTCTCGTGAGCAGAGAGACGACGGTTGGCGCCGATCGATGACGAAATCTGGCAAAGTGCCAGATTCTACCGTAATTTAGTGCGAGTCCGCAACCGCACCATGTCCTTTTAACATTGCGGTCAACTGTAACTGCATGTTCCACTGAGAAGAAACATTCTGGTAGTCAGAGGACAGAATAATAGAAATATGAGGCGTGCATACTATAAAATACGCCGATATCCTGCTATCATCCGAGCTTATGAGCGTCCCATTGTAAATAGATCCATGATGCTTTAAAACCCCATCAAAATGTGTATCGAGGAGTTATTTCGGCTGACTCAATACGTCGTATGTGACTATGTATAAAGGCCGATCTGCAATGGTTGATCTTCGCCCGGTATGCCTACAAGGATACGCCCATGTAAGGGTATGCAGTAATAATGGGTGATCAAGACTCAGTTTTACCCGTAGTATTCTGGAGTAGGGCACGGCTCAGCAGCGTTAGGAAATTCGGCATCGCATATACCGCACATAAATAAACTAAGCTCAACCAAGCTCCAAGCAGACCACATATTTGGCGGCTATTTCGCGGTTATTTCGCGGCGAGAATTATTTGGCGGCTATTTCGCGGCCAGCATTATTTAGCGGCTATTTCGAGACTATTTCGCGGCCGGCGTTATTTGGCGGCTATTTCCCGGCTATTGCGCGGCCGACAGGCATTTCGCGGCTATTCCTCGGCCAAAACTCTCAGAGATCTAAGGGGAAAAATGAGCAAAGTAGGCAACTAATGCGTCTTTCGACTTCAACTCGCCTCAAAGTGCTCCATTTTTAATTTCGAAAACGCCAAAATGTACAGCATGTCGTGATCTAGTAGATCGTGTGAAAATATTTTGCAAAATTCGAGAGCAACATCATTTTTCAAGGCGGAATACATTTGCATTTTCACCATGCTAGATATCGCGTACGGTTGTTTTGACCAAATGGGCTCGTTATCTTGTGATAACACTATCAGATTCATAACTAACTCCATCTTAAAACAGCGTTCTCATGAGTGAATTCCAATTTTGTATCATACAAGTTATATACATAGATTGTGGGACGGTGAACATTTTGGTCTTTCAAAATTGAAAATGGAGCGTTTTGAGGCGCTTTAGTTGCCCACTTTGACCATTTTTTCCCTTGGATAGCGGCGGTATTTTATAGGATTTTTTTTGGATACTCCTTCAAAGTTTCGGATCTTTTTTCAAAACCGGTTTCAACGCTTTATTTACAACGCTTAGTCGGAGAATGAATACTCCACACGTGTTCGATTTTCAAGTCGCGAGCATGTATAGCCTTTTTCCCATATTTCAAGCAGTTCGAAGTGATGTTCATCGGGCCTATAATGTCGAAGTCTCCTAATCAGTTTTACATTTTGCCATGACCGATCGATCCGCAGCTTGCTCCACCCGGACTCATTAGAGCAAGAAAGACTATATCCCCGATTCCAAGCACAACTTATTCGAGCAGGCGAGTTGTTCGCTCACGCCTACGACAATTCGGCTCGAGGAATAATTTTCGAAATAGAACGAATTTCCAAGGGCGCTAGATATACGAAGAACTGGGCTTTAAAATTCTTACGTACACTATGTTGAACTTCACAAAAAATAGCGAGAAAAAACAAGGATGGCTACGAACTTCCTCCTCAACCCAGCATAATATACTGCCGTTATCGAAGCGAAATTCCGGTCCGCACTTGCGGAAAACCGCGAATGCATCACCTAACACGATGGTAATCGTGCTGGGACAAAGGTAGATCGTGCCGAGACCACGTGTTTCCAGCACAATTATCAGTGCGTTGCGTGATGTAATAGCGACTTTCTGCAAATGCGTCTCGGAATTTTAGTCCGAAAAGAACAGAAAGTGTCAGTCAACTGCCGGCAATAGCCATGATCATGGCCACCTGAACACCGTATAATCGCCGGCTATTCGCCCGCGCTGTTATCAAGTATTTATGGCCCTGCCCATGCGCAGCTGCCTCAGCGTTGACTGCCCGCAGCACGCTCGCTCGTGATGCAATCCACTGAGATTGCCCGTGGCTAAGCAAGTACTCACTATATCTCTTTTGTGCACTCATATACCTTAAACTCAATAAAGCTGACTGAAATCAAATCAATGAATTTATTATATTAATAAAAACTAAAGAAAAAAAGTAGACGGAATTTCTCCGAAGGTAACGAACAGTATTGGCACTTGGGTCTTAACAATCAACTCTAATGGAATGAATTTATCCTCGTATCGCAGCAGATCATCATCATCATCATCCAATCAACTGTCCAAGCTTTTGTGAAAGACTCGTATTGTAGAAGTCGCACTCGGGCTTGTCAAGATGGTTCTCAAAATCATACAGGCTACGATAAAGCTTATTGTGAATGGCTCTCGATAAGGTCGTCAGCGATTCCGACGACGTATCCAACCTGTAATTAACCTCTTTGGATCCAGAACGAGAATTCATGCGTGCTCTAGAGAATGCACTTTCCACTCAATTGAGTAATATCTAGCGCATGAAAAGTTGATAATTCGCCTGGAAACCGCCACTTTTTTGGAATTCCTGCCGTTTCCAGCCAGGTGACCGTGACTCATAACACCTGCCGATGGCTGGCACAATGAATCGACCTTGAGCCGCATACAGTATGCAGTCCAATCGATATGAAACTCGCCACTGATTTTCAAATAACAGCGAAACTTCGGCATCAACGTACTCGCCTGCCGGGGAACTACATGCACAGCTGAAGAGGAACCCAATTTCAAGTATTTCGAGCGTAAAAACACTGAAACTAGTGATACACTAGCAAAGGCTATGCCATGCGCTTTTAAGAAATTCAAAATCGTGAAAATTTCTTCAGAATTGATATGAGCGGATGGTGCGACCTTTACCAGAGATATGTTAGAAGCTTGTATTCTAGCCCGTTAGCCATTACTCACGAAACGCGAAATCCTTAAGTATCACCCCGCCTCTTAAGTACCACAGGATGCGTTTGTTGGGACAATTAAATCTTTTGTGGACCGCTCCTTTGCAATTCTCTACTTTCTAATGCTCCATTCTTTCCTTAGGGCCCCAACTAATACTGCTTTGCATAAAATATTCTTCTATTTTCGACTGACCCAATTTTCCACCGATGATAACCACTATGAACGTGTTCAAGCAACCGGACAACTAGTCCATACTATAGAATAATGTCACTGAAATACGTTTTAAGGCTTTTATGGCTGTTTCTTCTTAATTTTGGTAACACTTGGAGGCCTACGCATTGTTCTATCTGGAAAACTCGGGGCCGAAAGTCAACGTGAACACTGCCTTCAGAAACACGTCCGAAAAGTCATTCACCCGGAAATTCGAAGAGCCATATCTGAAAACATTTGGAAACTCTTGAAGGGGTTCTTCGTATCACTTAATCAATCGGGGTGTTCCAAAAATGTAATATTCAAAAAACACAATCGATCAAACATTAAGGCCAAACGCTTATGTCTAGCAAGTGTTGCTCCGATTCTAATATTCCCCATCTTTTCAAAAAAGAATTTTTCAATATGTTCGAATTCGACTCGGTCGAACAGTCCAAAAATTCAGATTTCGATTATATCCGAAAATCGAAAAGTCGAAAAACTGCTTCCCAACAGGTTAGGAAATCGAATGTTTGGAGAAGTATAAATTTCGAGTATGCTTCAAACTCGAACGTTCGAGGCAGTGAAATTTCAAAGATATTCGAGATTCGATCGTTCGAAAAATCAAATTTCGAATTCCGACTAGAGCTGGCCTCGACTCGAATATTCACGATAGACTTTTCGCATATTTTCGTAATCGAATCTCCCTAAAAGTCAAAAAAAATTGAAATTCGAACAAGTTCAAAAGTCGAAAAATGGAATTTCGAACCTAATCAGAAATCGAATCTTCGAAAAATCGACGCAGTCGATAATAGAACGGATCAAGAAAAAACCCATGAAGCAATGTGTAGTACAAGATAGCATTAACAGCCTCAGCTTCATATCTCCACGCTGTGTGTCGAAATATCGTATGTGTATTTTGTTCCAAAATGAGAGTATATGCAGCTAGTTTCCATCGAAGTGCGAGGTGCACTTATGCGCCTGGGGATTGCTTCAGAATCATTCTACCCAAAAGCGATTTCGCTAATAGCAGCCTTAAACAGCGCGGCCTACTCTTCCATATACACACTCAGTAGCTCCATGTCGCCTTCTTGATGACAACATTAAGCCAACCAGTTGGTGACAGGTAGTCGCTCTTTGAATGGACACGCGGTTTTTTTTTTCTAGGATCGCAATGTGTACAATGTAAACAAGTCATACTTCACCTCTGAACATGATGGATAGAGCGGTACGAGGCTTGCATGGGAAACGTAACCTTTCATACATTTTATAGCTTGAAGCAGTAAAAGTGAGAAATCTCGCAAACCAGCTCAGAACTTCTTTGATGGAGCTCGAAAAAAAAAACGCCTATGCACTCAGGAGACGAGAAAACAGTAGCCGCGGACGAGATGGTCTGCGCTTACGCCGTCGCCAGAGCACGTTCACCAAAGGCCCATGAAGAGACCAACGACTTGAGAACCATGTCAGACTAAGTCGAAAAACCGACTGTTACCGGGGCGGAAAAAACGGTCTTGGTTGCATTGGCCCTGCCCGTGTGCGCGCCGTGAACACCGGTATACATTGGGCGGATTACGGACGCAAGCAGACAGGTTTCGGTGCGTATCGACCGGGTGGGACTCCGTCGATCGAACAGCTCTGACAGGTGCCTGAGCGCACCGAATTAAGGCCGCACGCGTCGTGTTTAGCCGACCGAACTCGCCCGCGGCTCCTAACTTTCGTGTAGAGGGCTTTCAGAGGAGCATCGCTACGAAACGAGCGCCGCCGCTCCACATGGCCAAAAGTGGGTGTGGTCTTGGGATGTCACAGAATTGGCGACACGCGACGTATTGATCGCCGCAACCAGCTCGCGGAGGCGTTCGCTCAGCTCGCCCACTTTAAAGGTCCACCTTCGCTGTCTTCGCGAGGCATGATTTTCGCTGCGTAGCAATCTCCATCAGGGACGAGCGGAGTAAAAATATAAAAATTCGGAAATCGGTCTTCGGGTTCCGAAATAGAATTTTTCTTCTCGGGCTTCGGAAATCGAGCGCGAAAATGCGCAGAAATTCGGTTTTGCAACGCGAAACGCGGCGAAATTTAGAAAACAACTGCTATTTTTCGTCCCAGATGATCCGATATTTTCGCGTTTCGCAGCACTTCCTGCGGTTTTCGGATTGCAAAACGTGGAATCCCGAAAACGCGCTAAACTGTGGGTTTCAATACGCGAAACGCGGAATCCGCTCATTCCTGATCCCCACCGTTTCTACACACCCTGCAACAGCGAGTTTTGCCGCAACGCCAATCTGGGAGCCCCCTAGCGGGTCCACAAGCCGTAAAACAGGAAAACCTGAAGAAACTCGGGGTTTTGAGGGATCACAAAATCATCATCTCTCCAACTGTCTGAACGTATGAAACGCTAGGTGAGCGATGAAAAGCTGTAAGTTGGGTGAACCTTAACTGGTCCGCAAATCACAATCGTAGGCTTGACAGAATATTGAACGTCAAATTTTCAGCCCACATCGACTGAAATGTTGGCGTAGTGTGTTTTTCGAAACATTCTCGGCTTGGTCTCTTCATACCTACTTTCAGACGACGACACATTCAAAAACTGTGGTTAAAATCCTGTGAATAGTCGGATACATGAGATGCTCACCGCATTTCCTTCCAGCTTTCTCCATCTTTGACATGAGCAGCTAGAGAATTACTCTCACAATCCGGACTTAGATTCCAATTAATAACCTGTACTAGAACAGCTGACGTACCACATACCGAATTCACACTCTCGCATAATCGCACAGCATACGGATTTAAACTGCAAAACGCTGGGATTGTGAAGCCAAATCTTTCAGAATTTCATTCAAAACTCCTCACCTTCTATCTTTGTAATTCGGATTGGAGTAGTACACCCCGATAATATTAGGATACGAGGCATGAATAACCGTCAAAGCTACTTCGACAGCCGGAGCAAGCGGTGAGGTTTCATGAGAGATCGGAACAGCGGCCGAGATCTATATGTACGGAAATTTCAACTCTTGCAAAGTCAAACCATAAAATTGCTATTATTCAATACGCAAGATTCGCAACTACACCCACCACGCCTAGTGAGCACTTGAAGGCAGACTCTTTAGTTGCAAGCACTATTTGATAACGTATCGAGTCGAAGCCGGTGGGTTGTAGGCACATTACACACCGGCGGAGGAGCTTGAACGAGTTTTAGGTCCTGGCGCGACGCCCGCGGCAGAAATCGGTTGTTTGCTCCGTCGCTAAATCGCGTTTACTCTAACCCTGCCATTAATTTTTGGGAGCCTACGGCAACGCGCACTAGCGATGCTGCAAACAGAACGGATTTCCGCCGCGCGCGTCGCGTCAGAACGTGAAACTCGTCCGAGATCCTCCCTCGATATGTTAAGCGCCTACAACCCGAAGGAAGTTTTCGCGATAAGAAAACAGAGTTCGACTTTTGGCCGAAAATCGGAAGGTTTGTGGCTAATTGAAATACTAATCAAAAAACGGCTAAAAACCAGCCATGAAGAGAACTAGAGAGCTCCAAAAGCTTGAATGTGGAATGCCCGCCCCGCCTACTTCCTCAAAAAAAAACGCTAAGGAAGTGGGCGGGGCGGGCGTGCCACAATCAAGTTTTGAGGTCGTAAAGGGATACCTATGGCTGATTTTTAGCCGGTTTTTTCGACACTAATGTTGCAATTAGCCCCAGATCTTTCGATTTCTTCAGCGAAAAATCGAAGACTGATTTTTTATGGCAAACAATGGCATTAAAGGCAGCAGACACGCTCAAAAACGATATCGATTTTATGACTTAATGAAGGCTTGGAGCTGGTAGTATGGGGACCTAGCGAAAAAAAAACAACGAAAACTATATGCATATAGATCAATAGTTGTTGTTTTTTGTTATCGGGTGGAAGTGGACGAGTTACACCGCAAAAAGGTTTAAAACGGCGAATACTAGAGACAAAACGATTGAGATGGCAAAACCGATAGACTCTTAGCCCCCGAATAGACTCCCGCCGCTGGACGGCGCGGCAGCATGCAATGGAGGGGAATCGATCGTGCGCCGCCGTATGATCGATACTCCTCCAATGCATGTTGTCGCGCCCTTCAACGGCGGCACTCTAATCGGCCCATTACAGAGTGTACTAGAAAGGTCACCTCGCTGGAAGCTCAAAAAACCAGCCAAAGTTGCCGTATTCAAACGATCAATCTGGACGAGTTTGTATTGGGAGGGGGGCGGAGTTGTCGAAGTTTCTCGACTTGACGTTGCTCGAATTTAGTAGTTTCGACTTGTTTTGAACGCTTCAACCGGTGTCTCGGCGTCGACGTTCTTTTAGTTGTCATACGACAGCAATAGCGTAGTTATCTCAACAACTTCTTCGAGCGTGTCTGCAAAATTTAATAAAAAACAATAGGTCCATAGTTTCAATGCGAATGACGGTTTCTCCTACGTGCGACGAGTGGCGGGCGTGCCTTGGTATGTTCGAATGGAGGAAAACATTTTTCCTGAAAAATTTACAAATACGAACACGCATACCTTGGTCTTATTTCCCGTCTTCGTGCCAAGTAGAATGCCATACACACCACTGTGCGGATACTTGAGGCAATGCAGGATGATTGTCGAGTATGGCACCGGTGCTACATCCACAACCATCTCAGATGTGCACGTAGATCCCTCGATCCACTTTCTTGCCCGTCTCCTTTACTCTGCCACCTGATTCTTCAGAAAAAACATTGTTGAAAAAAAAACGACAGTATACAGTAGAAAAGACGAATATAAAACAATATGCGGTTTGAAATACACTAACAGGTCAGGTCACATAGAATTAGTAACTCAATCGTTTATTGAAACTCTGCAGCTCTGCTGCTCAACAATAGTTCGAAAATGGCCGTGGCGAAACGAGTAGATTGCATTTTTTCAGTATTCCGGGAGAAATCGGACTACCCAGCATGCTGTGTCGATTACTCCTCGCCATTTTCTCGCAACAACTAAGGCACAGCCACAAATATTAATAAACGTGGCTCAGATCACATAGACAGTTCAGGATGGAAGAGCACCGGAAACTTAATTTTTTTTTCAAATATTGTACGTTGTTCTTCGAACAAAGCGTGATCTGAGGCGAAGCGGCCTGTGCTTGAACTTCATCCTCCTTTCCAGTGGAACCTGATAGGCTTGGAACTCCTATTCTAACTTTAAAGGCATCGTACGCGCAGAAAACCGTATATCATTTTTTCATGTTTTTGTGTAGCTTGGCCTCTCCAAGGAACGAAAATGTCGAAGGCGCCCAGGAAAAACCTTCATTTGCGAAGAAAATTCATTCGGAACACATTGTAAATACGAATTTGAATTTCGCGCCAAAATCCTTTTTGAGGTTTTTCTGCTTCTGGAGGCCTCGTCACTGTCATTTTCGGAGTTTTTCTGCATGTGGAGTTCGTGCCGTAACTATTTTTCATGTTGTCTTTCGGTCGCACCAACATTCTAGGAAAAAGTGCTAGATGACTGGTGAGAATTGGTGGCGGATCTTCACCTTTGACGCCTTCCAACCTCATTGCCCAACGTTTTTGACGCGCCAAAGTTTACCAGTGTGGTCTACCGAGCTCAATCATGAAATTGAGCCTGAAAAATGAAAATTGAATTCCAGCGCGGACGATGCCTTTAATGACAATTTTCTGTACTTTGATGATGGAATACTTTAGTATACTTTCGGAGCCCCTTTGGTAGCCGATATTCTTGGAAGATTCTCTATCTACCATTTTTTTCGACCCCTAGTCCACTCTTTCAAAAAATTCCACAATCGCGCTTGACCCTGGCCCATGAAAAAACTTTTTAATGGAGCGGATCTGAATGTTCCAACAGATTTTGAGAACTCGCTACTATGGTTGTTCCTGCATTATCAGAAAATCTTTCAGCTAGGAAACTAGATTGAGGGAAGTCTCTATATGATAGTTTTCGTCTTACAGGCTTTGGTGAAGGTTCACTGTGTAGGTACTATACTTTTGTCGAGTCGAGTCATCGAGTCTTGGTATCGACTGAAACAGTCGACATCGAGTCATTCGACTATTCGATTTTTCGAAATTTTGAAAAACCGAATTAGTCGAGAACTCGATTACTCGAAATTTTGAAAAATCGAGTTAGTCAAAGACTCGATTATTCTATAGACCCGAACAGTCGAATAATTTCGATAGTCGACTGTTTCGAGTCAAAGAAGTTCTCCGTCAGTTAAACTGTTTCCAAATACAGTTGCAGACCATGCACCTATTCTCGATTGTTCTCGTACGGCTCACGATCATTTTTTCATTTATTGCCGGCATTGATTTACGATTAAATTCCTCAATCCACAGATGTGAGCATACCGATAAACTCATCAGAGATAACAAGACGGTCGCGATAGCCTGGAAATTGATACATGACGCTCAATTATTTCACCTTGCTCGAAAAAAGAGGAATGCATGAGGCTTGAATGCATTGGGACCAGCGTAAACGTCGCAGTACAACCGGAACTTTTGGTTTTCCAAATTTATTTTTAGTTGTTGGCTTTATCCTCCTTTCTCTTAGAAAAAAGGTGGAAGATCCGGAAAACAAACAGCGTGTTTTGTGGCAACAGAAGCCCAGCTTCGCAGATACGGAAGAGGGACTGCACTCTAAAGCCACTGATGGTAGGACTTCGGCGTATTTTGGCTACCGTATTCCGGCAATCGCTTCAGGACCCAAAGCCCGTTTCCCTCGACATCGGAACCGCTTCGCAGCTTCATTCAGTTCAATCACGAGCGTTTCCGGTACGATTTCGCTCTGGAGCGAACTAGATCTTCCATGTAGAGGTTAGGTCACATCAGAAATTGTCAGCGCAGCAATTTTTTTCGAACTTGCAAGCCTAATGTTCTCGAATTCTAGGCATGATAGCTTAGAAAGGGGCACTGAAACTGAAAATCTCACGTTCTGTTCATTATTGACTTCACAGGCCTCCTGACTCTCCTAATTTTGCAAGGGAAGGAAAACCCCGGGTTGGTGAGAACTTTGCGGAGTGTGGAAAATGTGAGATAATACTAGAAAAGTAAATGGAAACTCACTGGTGTTATCCATGCAGCTAGAAAGTAAAAGGCCTAGCGGTGAACGTTGAGGGCCGGGTTGATTTATTAAAGGGCGAGTGCGATTGGAGCACAGAAGGTACGGTAATAGAAACGGCGGGAATAAATTGTCAACGAGGCCTAAAATTGTCGACGAGAGGGGTTCGTTGTTCTGTCGTGGCTCCGGATCGGTTTGTCCTCGGTCCGTTGATTCTGGGGAATAGCTCGCTCTGCTCGCTCATTGTCCTTTGCGTGCGTTTGCAGGATTCGGGTCCTTTCTGGTTCCGTGTCTTCCGTCTATTACTGTTCCTGGGAGTGTTGGGATTAGCCTGTAACATTGCATTGATTGCAGTGTTCGCTCTCGGTGAGTCCAGTAGTGGCTTTGCAGGGTTCGGCTTAGGTTTAGGACAGGTTTTGCGTAAAGGGCCAAGGACGTTCACCGCTGGGCTGGTCAAGAATCCTCATTTGAAAAAGGGTCGTCATGGGAAATTTCTAATACATTGTTTTTGTCACCAGATTGTTAGTAATAATTTTGTTGTGTGTTGTGTAATAAATTATTGTACTCTATTGTGCAGCTGTGCTTACCATTGGGGTTCACACCCGGTATTTTCTTGAAACTTTGGGTCACGTTTATTGCATTTGAAACCACCACCACTTAACTTGGGGGCCAAGCCGGTGACCCAAGTCTTTAAAAAGGGGTTAGCACAGTAGAGTACAATTTTTTTTCTGGTGTTCCCTTCTCATCCTCGATCGATTTTTTTCCGACATTTCGCGTAGTTTGGTGTTGAGCGTTTTTTTCCTTGTGACTTGTAGAATCGTGGGCATTTCGGTGCTTGCGGTTGTGCAAGGACAGCGAACAAGTAGCGTAAAGCCTTGGCTTGGCGTTGCTTTCCTTCGCGGTGGTTCAGGAAGTGATTCCTCCGAAGTGTTTTTGTAAATCAGGGGGAAACCTCTGCCCAAATTTTTTTTTGACACAAAACACTTCGAAGGCATTTTCTGAACCATGTCAACAACACCATGCGGCGTGGAAGCCAGCGTTGTGAATGATGTTTCGGAGGTTACAACTCAAACAGTTTCACTTGGTGTTTCAGATAAGGTTGGTGCTCCTTGCTCGTCCAGAATGGAGAGTAATGTGATGGAGTTAGAAGAACCAACGACGGACGCAGAGCTCGAACAGGAGTTCCAGCGATTGTGTGGAGGCGAGGAGGCCCCGCTTACCGTCAAGGTATGTGAAACTCTTGAGAGAGTCGTTAAAGAAATGCAAGTGCGAATCATGGCTGAGGTAGCCAAGGGTATGCGCACGAACAACCCCGCGCGTGAGGCGATAGAGGGAGTTGGACGCATTGAGACTCGCAAGGCGCTAGAAGTAGTGCATTGTTTGAGGGATCTGACTAAGGAGGGCGCGGTCCTCACAAAATGGACTGAGGCGTTGCTAGATAGTCTCGACTGTGAGAATAGAAGTGTTTTTGTGGAGAGACTCGCAGAGTTGATACAAGTCAGAGACACTTTGAGAAAACTCATAGGTGACTGTAGGTTGTCCGTGACACAAATACCGAGGGTATTTAAGGAAACTTTACAGATGCGAGTTGAGATGCAAGGCAAGCTCGAGGACCAGGAGAAGGAACTGGAGGAGCTCCGAGCTTGGCGCCGTCAGCGTGAGCAGGAGGATCGTGACCGTGAGCGTCAGAGTCAGCGTCGTGAAGCAGAAGTGGCAGTACGTGTGGATTCGCCTGAAGCAACTGTGCCCGGTGAGTCTCAGAGGCGGAAAAAAGGAATAGATGCGTTGACTGTATTGAGGCCAGAGGTGTCGCAACGGAGGAATAATGCTCTATTTCAGAGTGGCTCCGCAAGCTGTGCGAACGAGAAGGACTCGACCTGGCGACAGCGCAGACGCAGTTCGCCACATCATGGGACCGAGAGGAAAAGAACCGGTACGTCGGAAAGTTCTCATGAAAGTGAGGGGAGTGAACCCGAGGGCAGTGTGTGCAGTGCTGATAGTCGCCGTAGTCTAGGGGAGGGTGCGCACATGATGCAGTACTTGAAATACATCGCGTTACCCGAGGTGCAGCATTATTCCGGTAAGGATGCCGCGTACAATTTCCGGAATTTCATGGAAGCATTCAAACTCAAATACCCGGCTGGTAGTTGGACAGATGCGGAACTGTGCGCATTGTTGCGAACTAAGCTGACGGGTAGAGCCAAGAATCAGTATGAAGCGTTACCCAAAAACGTTCGTAATGGGGGCTTTACGGTACTGGTAGAGGCGCTGAAACGTGAGAGTAAAGCTGAGTCGCGCAACGACAGGTTAGTCGCGCTAGGTGAACTCAAACGTTTGAGGAAGCGTGAGAAGCAGTCAGTCGCGGACTTCTGTGTGGAACTGGAGCGTCTGAGCCGTCGTTCATATCCGGAGTTGGATGAGCAAGTGCTGGCTACAGAAAGAGCACACCTGCTGTACCAACAGCTAGCTCATTGGAGGGATTCTTATCACCTTATTGAGGCGTTGGAAGAAGAAGATGACGCGTACAATAAGCTTAAAGAAGCTGCCAAACGAATTGAGCGTAGGAACTTGACGCTGCGAAATACCCTAAGTGAGGGGGCTACTAGCAGTTACAATAAGCGTGCGACCCAGGCGGGTAAAAGCAACCCAGAGCGTCGGACGGCGGGGGACTCAACGGAGCAGCCTAAAAAAAGCGGGATAGTAAGCCGGAGAGTACCCGCAAAAAGGAGGTGACATAGCTTCAAGTGCAAGGGTACGGGTCATTTGGCTAGGGACTGTCGGAAAACAGAACCAACGGCGAAAACTTCGTTGTCTGCGCGCCTTGCTGTCACGGCATGTCGATCGGCAGACGGTGAACTTGCCGCAACACAAATTGGGAAACCCACCCAGGTATGCCCGGTGTTTGGAAAGAAGTCCACTACGGTCGTGGAGGTTTTCGGTAGAAAATGGAAAGGGCTATTGGATACGGGGTCCGAAATTTCCATTATCCCGGCCAAGGTGTTGCTGAAGGCAAAAGACGATGGGTACAATATTGACAGTCACGTCACCGAGCATCCCATGAATGAGGCACAGGAAATTTTTGATGCGTCAGGGAATGTTATGAAATTTGTAACCCTAGTGGAGGTGAATCTGCGAGAAGGTGGAAACGCTGGACGGGAGGTCCCAGCTAAGTTATACGTAAACAGAGCAGACGACGATGAGGTGATCTTAGGAACTAACGTGTTGCCACAGTTGGGGTATAAGCTAGTGCGAGAGAGAGTCTCGCCAAGCGACTCGGATGAGCATACTAAGGTGGTGACATCAGACGAGATACCCCACGTGAAGCAACAGGGCTCCGCGATAGTGGTGAATCGGGTGTACGTGGCGCCACGCTCAGTGCAGTGGATCACGTTGAACGGTTGTTCAGCAGTGACGAACTACTTGTTGAACTCAGATAACGACAAAATTTACTCGGGCGTGTGTCTTCCAGACAGTGAGGGATGTGTGACGGTCCCGGTGGTCAACCGATCCAGCAAACCCGTGATTTTCCGAGAGGGGAATCGGTAGGAAGCTGGGAGCAAGAGACTACCGCCTGGGATCAGGCCAAGGAACGAGATGTTCCGTCCGATCTGTTGAAAGCGGGCAGCGAGATGTTGTCGGTTGAGGAAAGAATGGTTCGATTAGAGCAATATTTGATTGAAAACCGCTCGGGCAAAGATCTCAGCTCGGAGCTGAGAAAAATCGTACGAGACTACAATAGCGACTTTGCTGTAGTTGATTCGGAATTGACACAGACGTCTCTGGTGCAACATGAGATTAACACTGGCGACACGAGGCCGATACGCCAGCGCACGCGGCAGGTGCCCGCCGGCGCGAGAAGCGAACTCAAGGAAATCCTGAGGGAATTACTGGAGCGCGGCATAATTGAGAAGTCGCATTCACCATGGGCGTCCCCGGTGGTCTTAGTTAGGAAGAAGGATGGGTCGCTGCGTCTCTGCGTAGATTATCGGGAATTGAATAAGCATACGACGCAGGACGCATACCCGCTACCAACTGTGGATACAATGCTGCAGAGTCTGCGAGGAAAAAGGGTATTCACCAGCCTTGACCTATGCTCAGGCTACTGGCAAATTCCCTTGTCAGATGATGCGAGGCCCAAGAGCGCTTTTATGACCTCGGAGGGGCTATTTGAATTCACGGTTCTGCCTTTTGGTCTGAGCACGTCCCCAGCGGAATTCCAGCGCTTAATGGATAGAGTGCTTGGCAAACGGAAAGATCGTGAGGTGTTTGTATACATCGATGACATTTTGATAGCCACCGAGAGCGAGCAAAGACATTACGAGGTACTCAGGGAGGTATTTCAGGCGCTACGTGAGGCGAACCTGAAGTTGAAACCTCAGAAATGTGTATTCATGGAAGAAGAGGTGGCCTTTTTAGGACATCGAGTAGACAAAGATGGAGTCCGTGTAGATCCGGATAAGGTAACTAAGATCCTGGAATACCCGAGGCCAGCGAATCTGGCACAGATGCGGATTTTCCTCGGTATGTGCGGATACTACCGCAAGTTCATATGGAAGTTCGCACAAATCGCGCGGCCGTTGTTTAACCTCACCAGTCAGAAAACCGCGTGGAGGTGGGGCCCGGAACAAGAGGGGGCGTTCAAGAAGTTGAAAACCGCTCTCTCAAGCACACCAGTACTAGCTCAACCGGAGGTAGAGGTGGCAAGAGAGGGTGCTCGTCCGTTTATCATTTATACCGACGCCTCGCAGTACGGTGTAGGGGCCGTGCTTTGTCAAGAGGGTCCGGACCAGTTGCTACATCCGTTATATTTCGCATCACGTAGTCTCTCGAAAGCCGAGAGAAACTATCACGTCACCGACGCTGAAGCGTTGGCAGTAGTGTTTGCACTACGGAAGTTTCATTTCTTTGTTTATGGAATGGAAGTAGTGATCCGCACCGACCATTTGCCTTTGACAGCTCTTTTCAAACGTGCCAACATTTCAGGCCGGGTTCTTAGGTGGGCTTTGGAAGTGCAACAATACCGTTTGAAGATTGAGTATGTCAAAGGCACGGCAAACGCCTGGTCGCCGACGCGCTTTCAGAGGCGTTCCCTGCCTCGAAGAGAGGTGGATACGACTGCAGGCAGTCATGAGAAGAGTGGTGTGCGGGGTGACGAAGATTGAGGACACGCTGTGGTTAAAGGAACTGAGGAAGATTCGTTCTATAAGGAGGTAATTGCCTTGCTGGAAAGCCAGGAACTGGACAGAGAGGTGTTTGTGCCGCGCATGAATAAGCGACTAAAGGTGGCCGATTTCATCCTGGAAGAGGGTGATTTGAAGCTTTTCAAGGAAGACGGGGAAGCCGTGCGAGTGGTACCTAAAGCCAGAAGAGGCGAGGTTTTCGATCACTTACACAAAGGAAACCTGGCGGGACACTTCGCTGTTAGGAAGTTGGTACGGCAGATGCAGAAGCAAGTATTCTGGGAAGGTATGGAAAAGGATGTGACGAAGTGGTTTCGCGAATGTCGAGATTGTTTCCTATCCAATCCTCGGCCAGCGTTGACCCCAGCATTGAAACCTTTCGTAGCAGAGAAGCCGTTTGATATGGTGTGCGTCGACTTGTTAGAGATGGGAGTGGGTGCCTCAGGTATGAAATACGTCCTCGTCATCGTCGACCATTTCTCCAAATGTTTGGGCGCGTATGCAATGCCGGATAAGACCGCAGCGTCCGTGGCTACCGCCATCTTTCAACGGTGGATATGCGAAAACGGGCGTTGGCCAAGGCAGCTGCATTCAGACCAGGGGTCTGAATTCGTTAATGAGCTGATGGACGAATTGAGTAAAGTAGCGGGGATAGAAAGGTCTACCACCAAAGGATATGATTCACGCGCCAATGGGGCATGTGAACGCGCGATCGGAACCCTTCAGAGAATGTTGAAGAAGAAGGTCCAGTTTCCCGATTTTTGGGATAACTGGCTCCCCAATGCTGTCTACGCTTACAACGTAGCGCCGCATGAGGCGACAGGGGAAAGCCCTTTCTTTTTGATATATGGGTTTGATCCGTACATACCTTTGCGGGGAGTGCCCGGTAGTGAGGTAAAGGGATGCCACATCGACTGGGATGATTACAAGACGGAACTGGTACGGGGTCTGCAGCTCATCAGAGAGCATGTCAGAGATACCGCGGACCAGTACCGGTCCAAAATGAAGGGTTACTATGATACCCATAAGGCGGTGGATAGTGAAAAACTCCCGAAAGTAGGATCCAGAGTGTTCATGGAAGTTACCGCAAGAGAAGAAGAAGGAATAAGCACCCTAAACTGACGCAGGACTGGGATGGGCCATTTCGCGTAATTGAGACAAGCGAAACGTCGGCATTGCTGTCGCGAATAGGGGCTGATGAGGAACCCGTGAGGATTCAGATGGATCTGCTGCGCGTTTGTCCGAACGAAATCAGCGAAGAACCTCTGCCGTGCAAATCCAAGCGTGATCAGAGGAGGAGGAGAGTGTGTGTGAAACGTGTAAATGTGACGCCACGAGCCTCTCATGCCTATTCTTTCAGAGCGGAAAGATTGTTCGACGTGCCTGATCGATCGCATGGGCTGCATGTACAGTATCGGTGTTCCGGACGGAAGTTGGTGCGTGGTGAAGAATCGTTGGCTATGGATATCCCGAACTGTAAGGACTGTACAAAGATCATTGTGGGAATGTTCCTGCCCAGACTGCCTGAACCCGCGTACTCGCACAAGGTCGACAACGTGCTGGAAGCCGCGCGAATCATTGCACTTTACCAGGGATGTGGAACACTCGCGGAAAAGGTGAAGTGGATCAGCGATGGAAGTCGTCGTGTGGTGACGCCAAAGAGCCTAGCCTTCGCGTACGCCTACTTTCGGTCCAAATGCATGAATGTCGCTCTGTTCGCCTCGGCCATTGGGAAGGATGGCATAATGCATCATGCACATGTGGAAGGATGGTCGCGTGACTTTGAGCATATGTTGGAAGTGGGATGGAGGGTGACGGACGATCTGAAGGGGGCGCCGCAGCTGCAGAAGCGCAATGGGAAATGAGCACCGGAAGGTCCTGTTCATCGTGCCACGTTGTATGAAGGCCCTGAGCTGGGTGAATGGGTTCCGAGACACCAAGGTCTATCAATACCGGCAGTTCAAGGATTTGCATATGAGGAGGACGCAGCTGTTCAGCGACGAGCTGGGTCACGTCGTGTTCATCTTGCCCCCTGCGGAGCTTCGTCCTGGAACATGGCTACCCTTTGTGTCGGCGGTGCATATGTGGTTGGCATGCGGCAGTCGTCTGTATATGTTCGAAGGGCCTCGATGTAAAGATGACAATGGAAGGTTCCGAATCACGGAACAAGTGAGGTCCCACGTCGGTGCGCTTCTTCAATCGTATCCCGAACTGATGCCACAGGTGGTGGACAAATTGCCGGTCATGAGTGGAGCTGTGGATACCACCACGCCAACGCATCAGGTGTCAGTACTAGAGCATCCGGAGGAGCTGGTACCGGAACGCAAATGTCGCCTGTTCTACGAGGTCTGCAGCCGACATCTGATGAAATGGGTGATCTTGGAGGCTTCACCGTCCTATCCGCCAGCAACCAGCTATTCGAAGGTGAAAGATGAGCGTGCGGAAGCAGAGAGGTTGAACGGCAGGATCACCAAACGTCGGGAAAACCGCCGTGGACAGCGAGCCCGTCGGACGGAGAGGAACGCCACGCAGCGTCCAGCGGCAGCAAGAGGCGGGAGTGGACCGAGTGGAACGGTCTCGAAACAGGGGGGCGGCATGTGAGATAATACTAGAAAAGTAAATGGAAACTCACTGGTGTTATCCATGCAGCTAGAAAGTAAAAGGCCTAGCGGTCAACGTTGAGGGTCGGGTTGATTTATTAAAGGGCGAGTGCGATTGGAGCACAGAAAGGTACAGTAATAGAAACGGCGGGAATAATTTGTCAACGAGGCCTAAAATTGTCGACGAGAGGGGTTCGTTGTTCTGTCGTGGCTCCGGATCGGTTTGTCCTCGGTCCGTTGATTCTGGGGAATAGCTCGCTCTGCTCGCTCATTGTCCTTTGCGTGCGTTTGCAGGATTCGGGTCCTTTCTGGTTCCGTGTCTTCCGTCTATTACTGTTCCTGGGAGTGTTGGGATTAGCCTGTAACATTGCATTGATTGCAGTGTTCGCTCTCGGTGAGTCCAGTAGTGGTTTTGCAGGGTTCGGCTTAGGTTTAGGACAGGTTTTGCGTAAAGGGCCAAGGACGTTCACCGCTGGGCTGGTCAAGAATCCTCATTTGAAAAAGGGTCGTCATGGGAAATTTCTAATACATTGTTTTTGTCACCAGATTGTTAGTAATAATTTTGTTGTGTGTTGTGTAATAAATTATTGTACTCTATTGTGCAGCTGTGCTTACCATTGGGGTTCACACCCGGTATTTTCTTGAAACTTTGGGTCACGTTTATTGCATTTGAAACCACCACCACTTAACTAAAACCACGGTGTATACACAGAAATCGTTCGTTGCAGAAGTTTGTGCAATGAAATACTTCGCAAATTTTCCATGGATGGAGCCATAAATGGGATCCTAACAAACAAAATTCCCATGATTTCTGTTTTAGCAAAGAAATCTCCCAAGAGATTTTTTTCAGTGCCCGCTCTACTCATAAAGCTCATGGAAAATTTTCCACCAAATCAAGTAGAAGTATTCAAAATACGGAGCGTCACTATTTAGGTGTGATTCACATGCCTTTGCCAATTTATTCTTCTGCCTCTACTGCCGAATTTCACTCATTCGGCTAAGAAAACCCTGGGCTCCAAATTACGAAAAAATCAAGCGTTCGCGGGAAAGCAAGAAATTGCTTAATTCAAAAAAGATTATTTCATTCTCAAATATCGAAGAGTCGTATTCAAAAAAATCGAAGAGCATTGTAGTGTTGACTGCAGTTTGAAAAACTTGAAAAAAATATGGGTTCTCCAAGGAATATTGGAATAGTAAAGCTCTTCATCTAAAACTCTTCGAGCCCAGTTCAGAATGCTATTCATATTCTCCGAGAAAATTCTTCGAAACCCTCCTGCTTCAGTGGTGATGGAGTGTTTAGAAAAGCTAATCGATATAACGAAAGGTGGTGAATGAAACGGCCAATCTAAAGGGCGGAGGGAAATCGGGCTTTGGGTCCTGAAGCGATTGCCGGATTACGGTAGCCAAAATACGCCGAAGTCCTACCACCAATGGCTTTAGGCTGCACTCTCCGTCGAAGAAATAGGGCAAGAAGACGAAAGAGGCCATGAAGGCTTAAAAGACGAAGAAAACGGTTGAAGTCTAGCCGAAGAGGCTGAATATGATGACGGAGATTCCACTATGAGTTTGGATGATCTAGAAGTAGACTACGGTTTGCCCTGGCTTATTGTTGTTAAACTCAGCTCCGGCTTTTTCCATGGTTATCGTCTCTAAAGATGAATTCTGATTGTTCATCCATTAAATGATCTCGTTGAACCGTAATTCACTCCTATAGTGAAATTAGTTTGGTTTTCTGAAGCTTTTGGAATTCGGTCGATGCATATTGCTAATCGACATTAATACATGAGTATTGGTTTCGGCCGTCTTATTGTGTGAAGATGGCGTTTTTCATTGCCAGATATACTTTCAATCAATGTCTCGAAGCAGTAGAAGGTGGTATGCTCAAAATAGTCGAGATAAGGTGCTTCAGGAACTCAATTGTTGAAAATTGGACAAGTTTTCCCGCCAAGCAGCGTCACTGCTTTCTACCTGATTTACACAGAACAGATGACACGTCGGTCCTAGTGCGTACTGTGCGCAAGGATTGACGCGACATAGTGTTTCTCATTCATATTAAAGCTGATTTGGGCTTGTTGTTCGAATCCACAGCTCACGGCGGCGTGGATCCCTGCTGTAAGGCGCGCCGCAGTGCTGAAAGGGCAGCCACGCATTTTGGGCCGTGTATTCGATCAACAAGCCACTGATATGCACTATCGCTGCGCGTCTAGCAGGCGGTATGCACTAGGTGTCAACAGCGTTGTCGCTTCTAAGAGAATCGCCGCAACAGTGCCGGGTCGGTGCCGACAGACGTCACAGTGGTTCTGTCTGGGAAGTCACCGCAGCACTATCGCGGGCCAGTTGAGACACTATAGCGGGGCCACGGCGAGAATCGGCCTCAAAGAAGTGGGTTGTCTGAACGAAGTTCCGCGAAAGTGCCACAGCAGTGTCGTGGCGGCTCCGCAATACTGCCGCCACGACCCACCATGCGAGTTTACCGCGGCGGTCCCGATAGCGCCACCGCGGTTAGGCAACAAAGCCGCTCCGGCACCTGTAGGCACCGACCCAGCACTGTAGCTACACCTTCTCCCAAAACACGTAACAGCCGCCCTGTTTTCGTTGCTCGCGGCACGTCATTTTGCACCCGCTAGTTGCACGTGATATTCTCAGCAAAAAAAGTGGTACCAGCGACGAATCACGGCGACGGAAGCAATAAACGAGGCCCGTGTCAAGTACATCAAACACTGATTTATGATAGATCGTTCCCTGAGCTTCATAATATGTCGCTTATTTGTTGTGAGGATGAAGACTCTTTATGTGTTTATTGGCAACGTTTCGATATGTAATATCGTCTTCAGGCCAACTGAAATCATCACAAAAATAATCAGTTAGACAGCGCGAACAATGGGGAGCACCAACGTTATCAGTCAGGTATGGCACTAAACCAGCAATGAGAAGGGCTCTGCCGCAAGGTATTCTAGAAATGATGTTGATGATAGGCTGTCAACCTATTATGGTATCTATCCTACCTCTAGAAACGGTCGGCTGGCCAAAAATGAAGGGTGAGGTCGGGTGGGTGATGAAAACGTTTCATACATGGATATCGCATGCATTACTTCATATCCACTAGAAACCTCAAATCACTCCAACGTGATGAGCCTCATGGCCGCCCTCATTTCTTCTCTGATGTTTATTGGCGATTTCCATTGTTGACATTCTAGAGCTTCCTTAATTTTCCTTTCCACCGGATCACACAAGTTTCTGTGAAAAACCAGGCCGATAGTCTCGTCCTGTGGTGGTCCATCGGACAGAATAAGCTGGCTGCTGCAGAAACTGCTTTCACCGCTACTCTCTTATGTTCCGGCACATCTAAAAAGCGTGCAGCAATGTCTTCAACAAATTAGAGTGCAATTTCAAGAATGAAGAAAGGCTTGTGTATCAAAGCTTCGATGTTGTGGCGTTGTACACGAATGTAGATACAAGAAGAGCTGTGGAAGCCTGCATAAGGCTGCTGCGTCTACACTCTCAGAGTCTCCAGCTTTTTGATATCACAGTAGACGAAATCGAAGAACTTTTCCGGAGCGTTGTTGAAATGAATGTGTTTCGGTTCTGAAATGTGTACTACAAACAGGTACGAGGCCTCGCAATGGGAAGCAGGTTGGCTCCATTATTAGCCATTTCATTCATGGACCATTTGAAGCAATCTGCCTTGTCGTCGGGACTGTTATTTTATGGACGATACATTGACGACATTCTTGTGATTGGGAAATCCCGACTATCATTACGGCAGACGTTTTCGAACTTGAATTCGCCATGTTCTTCAATAAGTATGACTTCAGGGGAACCGCTAGGAAATGGATTTCTACCCTTCCTGAACACGCTAGTAAAAATATCAGATGGACAGTTGAGTACTATGTGGTATAGGAAGCCGGCTTCTCATAACATCATTATTCATGCGCGGAGTTGCCACCCTATGTATATGAAGCAAAATGTTGTTCGTCATACGATTACTACATGTGCACTACTTACTTCCGTGAACCAGACCCAAGTTGAAGAAAAAATCAACGAAATTCTGCGAGGGAACGGATATGGACTGCAACAAAGTCGCTGCTGGCGACCACATCGTCCACCAGGTGGAACTACACTTGTCCTGCCATTCATCACTGACTCATTCGCAATGGATGTGAATCGTATCGTGAAGCGTTCGAAGCTCCCAATATGCTTGGTGTTCAGACCACCTCCTTCACCACGGCACATCCTTACGTCATCTCGTCAATATGAAAGTCTGTGTGACCGTGTAAGCTATAGCATCTGACATGGACATGCTGGAGTACGCGAAATGAAGTGTGTTGTGTATAAGGTGGTCTGCCTTTCCTGTAACGAATTCTACATAGGAGAGACCGCTAGACCTCTACGCAATAGGATAGAGGAACACATTCGGGCTCTGCGCCGGCCACAGAGCTATCCGGACAATCCTTTTTCGCGGCACCGCACTCTACGGCATACACTCGAACCCGCCCCTCAGCTGAACGTAACGATCCTTCACAGGAACTTGTGTGATCCGGTGGAAAGGAAAATTACGGAAGCTCTAGAAATTCCACAATGGAAACCGCCAATAAACATCAGAGAAGAAATGAGGGCGGCCATGAGGCTTATCACGTTGGAGTGATTTGAGGTTTCTAGTGGATATGAAGTGATACATGCGATATTCATGAATGAGACGTTTTCATCACCCACCCGACCTCACCCTTCATTTTTGGCCAGCCGACCGTTTCTAGAGGTAGGATAGATACCATAATAGGTTGGTTGACAGCCTATCATCAACATCATTTCTAGAATACCTTGCGGCAGAGCCCTTCTCATTGCTGGTTTAGTGCCATACCTGACTGATAAGGTTGGTGCTCCCCATTGTTCGCGCTGTGTAACTGATTGTTTTTGTGATAATTTCAGTTGGCCTGAAGACGATATATCATATCGAAACGTTGCCAATAAACTCATAAAGAGTCTTCATCCTCACAACAAATAAGCGACATCAAACACTATCTAGCAGGCCCCCAGCTATAATTCTTGACTTGGAAGTTCTGGTGCTAGCTAGAAATCATTTGGTGAAGATAGAACATCCTGGTAAAAAAAATCCCAGAAATCGATAGAAACACTCAGACTCGAACTATTCAAGAATTTTCTGGAAGTCATAATCTAGTTCTTCGAGGCAAACCATCAGGTTCTGCTGGAAAAGCAAAAAATGCTTCAAATAAAGCAACCGTAGCGCTTACGAATACTCGATCTATTTCGCTGAAACAAAAACCTTGAAATTCTCTACAAGATCCATCAACAAGCTACCTAAAACTTTCCCCAAACCCTAACTGAAGGGAAGGGATTTAAAATGGAATGAGAAAATCAGAATCTAACTAAAAACATATAAACCGGTAAGCTAGTGTCAAAAATCAGGATTATGTAAGTAAATCCAGCTTGTTAACCACGCGTGAAACTGATACAGCAATGATTAGAATGTGTGCACCCGAAAGAAAAACCTCAGAAAGTGTTAAAATGGAAAATCCATTTTCTCAGCATGAACCATCGGAACAGACTCTCTTAGCACTTCAGGATTAATGTCCAGACCCCGACGGCGAGCCTCAAACAGCCACAAATCTCGCTGAAAGAGTTGATCCGCTTGAAAGGCATATGCCAGAGATTTTCGAATGGAATTACCTGCAATCCAAAAAGTGAGCTGGCCTCCATCTTATGTCTATTATACATCTGATTGATCGATTTGTTCTTCCTTTCCTCAAACTCGTTTCGAGGCATTGGCTTTAACGGCTCAGTCGATTCCTCCAATATTTGGGCACTGAAGAACTCGTTATTGACTGAGCTAGAGGATTACAGACAGAACACTATACATAAACTGATAAGCCCATTCAATTTCCTCCCTCCACTGTTCTCCTTACGCTCCCATTTTCTCTCTAGTTCGCCCCCCCTCCTTCTCCCTCACTCTCTCTATTCTCTCCTCTCCCTTCATCTTTCTGTCCCTATCTTTCCTCTTTTCCTCTTATTCTTTTCTCTCTCTTCTCTTCTGTTTTCTCTTTCCTCTTTCCCTCTCTCTTCTCCCCTTTTCTTCTATCCTCTTCTTCTTCTTTCCCTTCTTCTTCTTCTCTCTTCTTCATCATTCCTCCTTTCTTCTTTCCCCTTCTTCTTCTTCTCTCTTCTTCATCATTCCTCCTTTCTTCTTTCCTCCCTTTCTTCTTTCGTCACTTTTTTCCTTCCTAACTTTTTCTTTCCACACTTTCTTCATTCCTCACTTTCTTCGTTCCTCACTGTCTTCTTTCCTCTTTTTATTTTGTCCTCACTTCATTCTTTCCTCTTCTTCTTCTTTCCTCCTTCTCCTATTTTTCTCCTTTTCTCATTTTTCTCATTATCTCTATTCTTTCACTGTCTCCTGTCCTAATCTCTATTCACTATCTCCTCTATTTATGCCTCTCTCCCTTTCACTGTCTTAACCTAAATAAAAATCTTTCTGGATATCTCATTACCCATATCTGTTTGTTTTTACCTTTCTCTGAGGTAATGCCCTAATCACTCTGCGACTTTCCATCTAACGCTATCACTTTCTCTCTCACTGACTTGACTTACTTGACTTAATCGGTTGGCTTTCGCCTGACGCGGTCATTCCGCATCTTCACCGAGGTGTGCCGTCCTAGTAGTCAGCCGTGTCCATTTTTCACGGTCTTCAGCCACAATTTGAACACATTCCATCCAGCTGTCACTATTCCATTTCCTGCGAAACGAAACATCGCGCCTGAACTGTCTTTCGATGCCGAGTGACTTTAAATCCTCTTTAACCACATCCGTCCAGAACTTTCGCCTACGCCCAGGTGGCCGTTTCCAGACAGGATTTGGAAGCATTTTTAAAGCGTGTTGTACGAGACGATCCGGCGTTCTTCTTAGTATATGCCCGAGCAGTCGAAGTCGACTTTCCATTGCTGCTTGAGATGGCGTTAGGAGATGCTGGCACCTCCCTCGTGTCAAGCGTTGATGTACTGCGTCGATTTCCTTATAAAGATCTTCGTTATGGCATCCACACGGCCAGAAATATTCAAGAAAACGCCTAAAAAGCTTCCTATTCGTGCAATGAAACCTTTCCATCTGCGTCTTCGGTGCTGCCCACGTCTTGGATCCGTACATCATGATGGGGCGACTAGCGGATAAGTAGACGCGCAACTTGACTTCCTTTGCGATGGGAGCAGACCACAAACACTTGGTTAGAGAAATGAATGCAGACGTAACTTTCGCACGAATATCCGCTGCATAACTAATATCGTTCTTCAGCAAACAGGCCAAATAACAGAAATCGTCCACCAGTTCGATACGTTGTCCGTCCACACAAACTCCAGTTGAAGGCCTCTGAGAGACCCACATCTGCTTGCATTTGTCGGGACGAAGACGAAGTCCATAGGCTGCGGCATACTTCGAAACGAGGTTCACAATCCTTTGCAGTTTTGCGTTGTTTTCAGCGAATAACACAATGTCGTCGGCGTACTCCAGGTCGACAAGGGAGCGTCCTGATGGTGTTAGGATCACATCCGCAGGAAACTGTTCTGCAACTCTACGCATGATGTCATCAACGGCGAAGTTGAAAAGAAAAGGTCCTGCAACGGCTCCTTGCCTTACTCCTGTTTTCACCTCGAAAGCTGACGTAAATCCGACAGGTGTACGAACTGCTGCTGTTGTTCCTTTGTTCATGTCCTCGATTAACCGAACATACTTTTCCGGGACTCCATCTGCTCGCAGAGCATTGAGCAATCGATCACGATGAGGAGAGTCGAACGCGGCTTCAAAGTCCAAAAAAGCAAGCTGTAATGGCTTCGAAAACCGCTGCCACGATTCAATTACTCTTCTCACGACGAACACTTGGTCGATGGTCGATCTTCCAGGTCGAAAACCGGCTTGCTCATCTCTGGTCGTTCCTTCACGATGTTTGATAAGTCGCTCGAGAATGATACGTTCTAAAACCTTGTACATGACACGAAGTAGAGAGATTCCTCTGTAGTTCTTAGGATCCGTGACGGATAGCTTCTTGTGAAGAGGTACGATGATCGCATGTCTCCACGAATCGGGTATCCTTTCGCTCATCCATATGGCACGGATGGTGTTGGTCATTTCACGAATCCCAGACGGAGGAAGAGCTTTCAGCATTTCAGCAGTGATGTTGTCATCTCCACCTGCCATTCCATTCTTCATTTTCCGGACACAATCAAAACTTCAATCTCAGTCGGCGGTTCCTCACTGACATCCTAATGTGCTCTATGAACATGCGGGAGCTCAGGTACTGATGGCGCTGGACGATTCAGTAGTGAACTGAAGTAATCCTTCCATATTGGCAGCGTCGCATCACCAACTGCAACTCCATTGGTAATGTTCAAGACAGGAGAACATCTCTTCATCTTCCCGCTATACTGTCGCAGCAACGTGTAGGCTTTCCTCGGATTCTTCTCCTCCCAAGCCTTCCCGAACTCCTTAGCTCTACACGTCCACTCTCGTTCGCGGTCACTTTGAAGCTGCCGACGCAACTTCCTCCTCAGACGCTTCTCCTCCACGAAGTTTCCTGCAGTTCGGAGAGCACATACTCTGTTGTAGGTAGATGTTGTTTCTTCTGAGACGTAGGCGAACTTCTTCTTAGGCTGTACAACCGGGAGTGCCTCTTTCGAAGCGTCCTGGATGCATTTGACAAAAGAATCCGCGTCGCAAAGTTTCTTCTTAGTCCGCACTCCGATGTGAATAGAAACGCGTTGTCGGAAATTCCTTCTGCACTCTTCATCTCTGAGACTTGTCATGTCAATCCTCTGGAGAGGCTGAGCCCCTCGCTTCCTCTTATGAATCCTCGCAGTGAAGTTCAACAGAACAGGACGGTGATCCGAATCGAATGCGACATCCCACACAGCTCTAGATCTTCGAATGTCCGATACTGGAATATCCCTCGTCAGGACATAGTCAAGCTGTAGTTTCAAAGTTGTCATCTTCCGCTTCCGCTGCTCTTCTGGAGATAGCCGGGTTGGTCCCTGCCACGTAAGCTGATGGCGGCGATGATTCCTCTTGAATGTCGATGCAATAATCAGACCACTGCGTTCACAAAAGTCGACAAGGCGGTAGCCATTGTCCGATGTTTGCTCCACTGGGTAGAACCATTTACCGAGTACTTCGGATTCCTGATCAAGTCCCATCTTCGCATTTGCGTCAATCCCCACGACAACAGCATGTTGACAAGGTATCCTGGCCAGCAACGTATTGAGTTCCTCATAAAACGCATCCTTCGAATTGTCTTCGGCGGTTTCAGTGGGCGCATGAGCACTCACTATCCACAGATTGAATCCTCTGTGATCCCGCAGTCGTACGAATGCATTCCGACACGACGTTGAGCCGAACTCCTTGACCATACCATTGAAATCCTTCCTTACAGCTATTGCACTCTCTCACTCTCTCTCTCACTACCTCTCCCTAACAATGACTTCATCTTTTACACTGCTCACTTTTGCCGCTGCTGCTTCTTAACCTCTCTGTGACTGCCTGCCGTTCTGCCCTTTGTCTCTCTGATAGCCTCTTCATTCGTCTACCACTCTCTCCTCGTCACTGACTCTCCCCTATGTAAACGCCTCTCGGCTGCCTCTCTCTATAACTATCTGTCCGCTACACGCTGTCTCTGTCAGTGTCACGCTTATACTTATTACATCGTTCTAACCTGTCTCTAGCCTATCCTTACATCTCTCTCTCTCTCTCTCTCTCCAGCGAAACCTTCATATCTCTCTTTCTCTCCCTGTCGATGCCTTTATCTCTCTGCTACCGTCCCTCTCCCCTTCACTGTATACCATACGACTCTCCGAGCTAATCATCAATCAACCCTGTCTCATTCTGGCTCCGTCGATGTCTTTATCTCTCGGCCACAAACCTTTCCTCTCTCAACGTCTCCGTCACTGTCTCACCTCTCACGCCTTCTGTCAGTCTCTCATCTCTGCATATAAGTACTCTCTATC
Organism: Aplectana chamaeleonis; assembly: GCA_029168955.1. Classification (NCBI taxonomy): domain Eukaryota; kingdom Metazoa; phylum Nematoda; class Chromadorea; order Rhabditida; family Cosmocercidae; genus Aplectana; species Aplectana chamaeleonis. The sequence continues at coordinate 151,587 of JAPDOI010001283.1, read as the reverse complement.
GTTTCCTATCATCGTTAGGGCGTGCTTCTCTCCTGCCTCGAACCAACACTGTTAATCTCTATCCCTTTTTCTCTGTCTCTCTCACTGACAGAATACATATGCCCCAATATCCCAAAAACTCTGCTACTCTCCTACTAACAGAGAATCTCTGCCCTTCTTTGAGCCTGCCGCTCCATCACTGTACAAAGTACTGGATAGAGAGACGGAAGCAAAGAGACGAATACATCGACATCTAGAAAGCAAGAGAAAGAGAGAGCGAGAGTGAAAAAAGTGCAGACGTTGCCAGAAAGTGCGGGAGAGAATCAGGCAGTCACTGTCCATTTCTCTCATATTATCTCAGCGATCTCTTGCACTGGCCCTCTGTTACTGTCTCTTCTCCTATACACCATGTCTCAATGACTCTCATCGTCAGCGTCTGCCTCCCTAGACCAGTCCTAAATCCCCCTGTCACAGTCTTTCTCTCTCCCTCCCTCCCTCTCTCAAGTACCCTCTATCTACCCATCTTGTTCTCTCTCTGCTACTGTCTCTCCTATCATCACTCTCAACCTCTTCACGAGATGTACCTTAACCTCTAAGGCGCTATTCATACTACTCAACGCCAGCGCGGCACGCGCGTGCCGCGCTGGCGTGGCTTTTGTGTATGAATGGCTTGACGCCCCGCCCGCGCGGCACGAGCGTCACGCTCCGCCCGCTCCGCCATGGCGTCGCCGCTGCAGTATTCATACTGCTACCCGGAACGCCTTGGCGTTTTCATCCACTGATATTATTTATCGATCGTCTCATTCATTCCAGCTTCACCGCTCCGCCATGGCGTCGCCGCTGGAGTATTCATAGTCTCCGCAAGCGCGGCACGCGCGTCACGCGCGTAGAAAGTATTCATACACAAACATCACGCCAGCGCGGCACGCGCGTGCCGCGCTGGCGTTGAGTGGTATGAATAGCGCCTAAGCGACAGTTTCCCCTCCACTACAACCCATGTTTTCGTTTCTAAGTATTTCCTCTCTCATTCGTCCACCAAACGGGAGCAGGTGTGCACGCCTCCACGGCACATAACAGCGTGCGGTTGCGTGCGGCTCACTTTTCCATAACACAAATGAAATGGCAACTCACTTGCACATCTCATTCTCCCGGAGGAACCTGACAGCCGACATCTTAGGCGTCGTGCCCTTCTCCCGTTGATCCATTCTGAGCAACTCTTGCTCCCAAAACAAACGCAACTTTATCCTTTCTTTGTACATGCGATTCATCGTCTTGGTTCTAAATAAAAATACATTTAGCATAAAATTCAGAATTTTCTACCCCAGTTGCCAAGCGAAAATGAACTATTGACACTAACCGTTCTTCGCTGTGCTCCTTCCAAAGAGCTTTCATTTCCGGACATAACGCGCCGCTCTCGTCCTCCTGAAATACATAGACATTTCATGCGGAAGTCACCCATCATTCTTCTGGAAACCCACAGAGTCCGCCTCGCCATTCGCCACCGAACTCGCAGCAGATTTGATCTCCTCCTTTTTCACTTCCCTTTTTTCAACATCTCCTACGACTTCAGGGCGTTGCAGCGAGTAATCCCCCGTTATCAGAAGCATGTTTTTGTACTTCTCATTCTCCTCCATGGGGCGCACATTCTGTTGCCTGAGGTCAGCCAACCACCGAGCAGCCAGCTGAAACACTCTGTCTTCAAACAGAAATAAGATATTCCTGAAAAAAAAATTTAAAAAAAATATGTGAATGTACGTACTACAGTCACCCACCAGTTTCTTCAGATGATACATTCCAGTTCTTGGATTCTCGTAGATAATCCTCTGTGCGGAAGTCAGCGAATCCGGAATAGATGCTGAATTGGAAGCCTGGCCTGTCGGTGATGTTTCATCAGAACCTTCAGCCGCAAGGTATGCGTCATCAAGAGTCGATTCATCTGCCTTAAACACGAACTGAAGGAATTCACAAGAAAGACTCTTTACTCTTCCAAAAGTTATTGCAGCTGTTTAAGACAAGGCTCACAATAAATATCATATTCGAGTTCGACTTAAAAATGAGGTTGTTTGGGCGTGAGTTCACGAATAGTGAAGAAACAGCAAAGAAAAGCGCTCAGAATAAGCTGAAATAACGGTTTCTAACGTACGCACAGGTACAAGGCGCGGACGAGCTTACGCGCCCTGCTGGTTTCCGCAAGCGCGCTTCAATGGCAAAATGTGCGCGAATCTATCAGGCTGGACGTGGCGGAGCTGCTTAGCAACTTGCCATCAAAAACGTCCGCGACGCCACAAGCTCGTCAGAAGGGGGGCGGGACGGGCTAAGCAGGCGTACTCGGCTAACGAAATCTTCACTTCGCGGCCGTTTCTATGGATTTCTGGCCCGATCTCGATGCTTTCTTCGACCCTATCCCCTCCAGCATCTACCAGCATAGTGTTTCACACTGAAAACTCGAAAACGAGATTTATCGTGAACGCTACCTTTAACCGAGTGACCCCACAACTTACCTCATCTCCATGACCTGCAGTTGAGCCAGCATGAGGACGGCCCCTCTTCTTCTTTGTCCACGCATCTGTTTCATCCAGCACTTTGCCGGTTTGTCTCACCTGAATGCAGAGTCTTAACACTGAGATGAAGCACGCGTTAAAACCGCAGTGTCAACTGTACCTTACTACGAGTCATTCTCTGAGCTTCATCTGTATCATTATGTCGCTTCCCATGCTTTCCTCGCGGACCTTTGCTTTTCACAGATGAATGCGCAGTGGAACTCTTAAAAAGCTTAAGGCTCTTCTATAAATCAATGCAAACTAGAAAAGCAAGAACACTGACTTGATGGCTTGATTGCTCACTATGAACATCTTCATCAGTCTGCGTTATTGGCAGAGAAATGCGCAGCGGTGGGACCTGAACACATTACCTGAGGGGGAGTGATCAGAGGAATAGACCACAATTTTCTAAAAAAAAAACAAACAACGATTCCTCACGGGGTCAACAGTTGCGTTGAAAAAAAAAACCGCAAAAAAACACTGAAAACTACTTTCTCGGACCGAAAATCTGTCAATCGATTTTTGAGAAAGGAAGAGTCGATCGTTAGAGATCGCCATGTTGGCCAACGATCTCACGATCAAGTGAAGTTCATATTTCTTTCAAGTGATTTGTGGAGAAGGGAAGGTCAACCGATGGGTGAAGAAAAGTTATTCTTCACGCATTCGTATAATATATTCCATCAACACTGTCCCAGTTGGTGTCCTCGTTCCACGACTGGTGTTCGGCTGTGAATGAGAACTGCCAAACTGATGTTGTGTACATCGACTATGCTAAAGCTTTTGACACAGTCAGTCATCCGGATCTACTTCTGAAACTCGAAAGCTACGGTATTTCTGGTGGCACTTTAAAAATGGTTGAGTTCCTTTTTGACACCTCGTGACTTCATAGTCGAAATTGGCGACTTCTGTTCTCATCCTATCCAAATTGCCAGCGGTGTTCATCAGGGTAGCGTTTTGGATCCTTTGCTTCTCATCATTTATGTGAACGACATCTCTGATAAATTGTCGAGTACATGCAAACTTTTCGCTGATGATCTCAAGATATATCGCCCTCTTCGCATTCCCGCTATCGATTTTCACGAGCTTCAGTGTGACCTGAACCGGCTTGCTGATTGGTCCAAGCTATGGCAGTTGAAGCTATCTGAGGAAAAATGCAGCTTATTTCACATCAATTTCCAACATGAGTGCTTTTTACGCCTAAATGATGTTGTGCTCCCCGTACGCGAGACTGTCAGTGATCTTGGTATGCTTATCAGCACCGACCTGAAGTGGTATTCCCACTGCAAGGAAATTTCCAAGAAAGCTTCTCGTGTGGCAAATTGCATCCTGAGATCTCTGCAACACCCATGTCTCGAACATCATAGGAAAGCATATATTGTCTACTGCCGGCCGCTTTTGGAATACTGTACGCAGGTCTGGTCACCATCTTCTGTTGAGGAGGATGAAGTCGTTGAAAACGTGCAAAGGCGGTATTCAAAACGCGTTTTCGTCAAGGCATTCCCTATGCGAGAAGTGCCAGACTACATGAAAAGGCTTGAAATATTGGGAATCGGAACCTTACGATAACGAAGGACTGAGTTCGACTTACATTTATGTTACAAAATCGTTAAAGGTTTCTGCGACATCCCATTTGAAAGTGTTTTCGCGTTCACCCGCCGCTGTACTCGCTCCTGCCAGCACGCTTTTCAGCTCGAACGTAAATTCACCCTATATCAATGAACCAGGTGGCTGTTTAGACTCCTCTATGCGAATCCCGATTATCGACACACGCAAGCCACGCTTCGTGAGGTTTCCGAAAACGCTATACTTTTGGTTTCGATCCTTAAAGTTCCATGCCTCCACTATAAAAATTTAGTTCAGGTCATAACTCTTCCGAGTTCCCGTCAACGCCGGCTACTTCTTGGCAATGAGAGAAACACAAAAACACTTACTTTACGATCACTCAAGCCCGGTTTCGAATTCGCATCGTCCTCATCAATGTCATCCATTTCGATATCTCCTGGAAGTTTGATTCTCAAGATTTACGCAAACAGGCGAACACGAAAAGAGCACATTCTGAAATTAAACTGTTCCGAGAAGTAGAACCGCCTATGAATAGGGTTGAAGAAATTGTGTCTGAATGAGCGACAGAAGAAAGACTACTGAATTCGGATGACTCATGCTTAAATCACGGGCAGCAGATCGCTGTTAAGAAAAAAATCTACGCCGAATTCCTTAGATCCTGAAAAGCAGATAGCGCGATACTTCGAGCCCGAGGAATAGCCAACCCTCCTCTCATTCGTCCTACTACGTTCACTAGGCTCACTGAACTCGCTACATCTTTTTGACATGCCTTATAAATGCTCTCCGGGTACACTATCCTCCGAAAACAAAGGCTTTTGAGAACCTTAATCCACTCGAAACTTTAGAAAATCAACACTTCTCAGATTATGCCAATAATCGGCCCACAATTGGAGGCGGACAATCTAACTATTGCGATCTCAAGAGTCAAAAACACTGCCATCAAAATCTCCTAGTCCATACCTGAATGAGCACTCCCTGCATGACTTTCTGGTCCGGCCTCTGCCAATCGTTGTCGCTTCGCGCTTGGTGGAGCTGATCGTTCTCTTTCATCTCGATTGCCGAAATCTGTTTGATTCTGAAGAAGCATTTGCTGCAAACGTATTAGAGTGCCGATGGAATTGGCCCTTTTTGGGGTTAATCTTGAAGTTAAACGATACTTTTTTGTCAATAGGGCGGGTTCTCAAATCAAGAAGCTACAGTCCACGACATTGAAAAGAGGCGGTTGTACAAAGTTGTTAATTTCTCCTGAGTTTTGAAGAAAAACATCGGAAACGTGGAAAAACAGTGAGTTTTCCCCCACTCACAACCGCCATCAACATTCCTAAAGTCTTTACAATAGATACGCGCAGGAATTACAAGAAATTTTTGAAAATTTTCACTTTATCTTTTTATTCCTGCGTGTCCCAATGATAAAGACTTTAGGTGTATTGATAATGTTTGGGTGTGTGGGGAGGGGTGAGAACGTACTGTTTCTCAACATACCGTATTTCCTCTAATAGAAGTACACCTCTATTTGAGGTACACCTCTAATAGAAGTACACCTAAAAGGAAAGGCTAAGTATTAGAAGTACACCCTCTTTTTGAAATACACCTCTATTAGAAGTACATCTAAAATAGAGGTCTGAGTATTAGAAGTACACCCTCTATTTGAAGTGCACCTCTTTTGGAAGTACACCTCTTTTCGGAATGGAACTCCGGTATTAGGGTGTGTTTGGCAATTTGATTGTGGCATTTTCGAGAGCCAGTTCGCACGAAACGTTTTTTTCAATATATTGAGGTTTAAATATTCACAACAAATGTCTATCGGCCACCCCTTTCCCTGTCTAAGATTGCTTGTATGGGACAACTTCAAGAAGACTTCAGCGAACCTCAAATGATCAAGAAAAAACAGAGCTGAAACTCGATATTGCTGGTATTCACGGTAAATTCACTGCTTTTTGGGTAATTTACAAATATTAATATTTGATTGGGATTTATTCATCCAAAGCTTACGTGTTTTGGCCCAATATGCTGACTTTAACGGTCCTTGAAAAGCCAAGTTTCTCCAGATTTATGAATAATTAACCATTCATGTAGAGGAATCGATAATTATTCGACGAGGAAACCAGGAGCCGCCAATGGTAGGCTTTATGTACAGTGAATTATGGACGCAAAGAACCCGCCTCTGGAAGGGCTGTTGTCATGTCGTTCAAGAATTGCGCTTTTTGAACCGCTCTGGACGGCTCGAAAGGCGATCAGTTCTCTTGTTTTCAAGATTTTTTCCAAGCGTAACGACTCGATTCCTACTGGTCCCTCGTAAAGCACGTGTCAACGAAAACGATACCGAACTTACAGTTTTTCGAAGAAATCAACTTGGGAAGGGTGTGAATAATGGTTTTGAAAATATGATATCAGTGAATGAGAGGCCTCAATACGATTGAGCTTAAGTGGCTTAGTGGCTAAGTTTTCCTAGTTGCGGTCTGCAATTTCAATACGTGTAAATTTTCGGTGTTATACTGGAAATCTCTGCCAAAAATGTGACCAGTCCTACCACAGAAAAATCAAAAAAAGTGCGCAGAATAATAGAAGTACACCCTCTATTAGAAGTACGCCTCTAATAGAAGTACACCAAAAATAGAGGGCTGAGAATTAGAAGTACAGCCTCTATTTGAATACCCCTCTAATAGAAGTACATATAAAATAGCGGCCTGAGTATTAGAAGTACATGTACTTCTAAAAGAGAAAGTTTGGTAACCTGTGTTTTTTCTTAGAAAATCAGAAAACTCCAGCACTGGCAGAGTTGAAGCACTGTAGTTGAACAGAACTCGATTTTGGAGCGAATTTCAAATTCCAGTGAAGACGGAAACCTAACATGTTTTAACAGAGATACACGGTTTCCGTTTCACACAGGGGACCCCAGGGACATCCCACTCGGGTAATTCCCTTTGGGGTTCTCAAACGAGAGGGGGGCTGATCCCATCGTCACGGTCCGCAGTGGGGTACACACCACCGTGGACCGTGAGGAGATGCCCCTACAGTTGGGTATCACCCTCCCCCCCCCCCCTCGAGCCGTGGAAAGCCCCCTCCCCTCGGCGACAAAAATTATCCTCCGGTATCCGGTGGACCTTCTCGGGTGCGTTCCAAGAACATTTCCATGGCAAAAGGCTTCCATGGAAACGTAGCCACGGCCGCTTGGAAGCAGCATGCAGTTATAATTTGTAGCTAAGAGAAGCAAATTTGTCTTTGGAAAGGCTATTTTTCCTCCCGAGCGTCGTGAGAGCATTCTTGGAACACACCCTGGGGTGCGTTCCAAGAACGTTCCCAGGACGCCGTGGGAGGACGAACAACCTTCCCATGCGGACAAATTTGCTTTCCATGGATGCTTATTTTAACTGAAAATTGCTCCCACGTGGCCGTGACTACGTTTCCATGGACATGTTTTGCCATGGGGATGCTCTTGGAACGCACCCCTGGGGAAAAACTCGAGGCCGCCTTCCGGGCCTCTGTGAGATGAGGAGCCTTTTATACAAGCAACATTGTCAATACCTTTGTCGAAACATGCTAATGATCCTGACGAATGCCTGGCGTCATATACATAGTTTGTCGGTGCTTGCTGCGTTCAGTACATTTGAAATGACGACATAACGGTTCGCGTCGCAGCTGAAGAGCGGCGATCACTCCTGTGGTTCACCTTTAGTACAATATACCTCCTGTAGTTCATCGAGAGCGTCGACTTCTCCCATAGATCTTCTCTGCCAGTGCCGGAGAAAAAATACGAATCTGCCGTCGCTTATCGCGCGACTTTCATAACCTACAGTATGCTTAGTGGAAAAACGCAGCCGCACAACCGCCATTTCCGTTGCCATGGACTGTATGGTTTGTATCTCATAATTGGGAAGCCGCGTTGAGCTATTATCTCGCTATCCATCCCAAGGAACCGTCAACTAACCATAGGAGTGAATTCGCTTTCTGGGCTGCTTTTGAATTCGTAGACATCCTCGGCCACTGACGGTGGAGCTGTACAACTGGCTTCTGACTCAGCAGCTTCCCCAGCACGTGTCATCCCGTATCCTCTGCCACGTTTGCTAGCACGTCCACGTCTATACAAGTCCGAGTAAATCAATACCGATTCTTCACTTCAATTACAAATAACTCACCCTGGGCGCTTCTTATCGCTACTGACCACCGGACTATTCGTCGAGGGTGTAGTACTGCCACTACACGGTCTCCCTAATCCTCGCCCTCTTCCACGCATGCCACGACCTCGTGACACACGAACTCCTCCACTCTCACTCCGAACCTCATCACGCGAATCTTCCATATCATACACATGCTCGAATCTGAAATGGTTTATTAGCAAACTGATTCTCGCTTGAAGGCAGTGTTTACCACGAACATCGCACTCGAGTTCGACCCGAAAATGGGATTGCTTGGTCGTGAGGCAACTAAAAGTAAGGAAACAGCGAAGAAAACCGTTCAGAATGAGCTAAAATAACGGTTTTTAACGTTCAGGGTGTTGACGTCCGCAAGCGCGCGCTAATCGCAAAATCTGCGCGAATAGAGCAGGCTGGAGCTGCTTGGCGATTCGCCATCGGAACGTGTGCGGCGCCTCAAGCTCATCCGAATGGTGGGCGGACCGGGATATGTAAAGCCTAGCTTGCTTGGATGAGTCTGGGCGGAGTAAGCAGTGGAGCGGTCGGTCATGGCAAAATATAACAATGATAAGGGGATTTTGACATGATTAGCCTGATAAGCCTTACTTCGACCGGCTCAAAATGAGGGAGCTAGGCTATAGGCGCACTGGGACAACTTTCAAAGTCGTTTTTATCGATTTCTGGCCCGTTTGCGCTGCTTTCTTCGCCCCTATCCTCGAAAGCTTGAGAACGAGATTTATCGTGGACACTACCTTTGAAGGCTGCGTACACGCTCGTGAACGTGATTGAGGTAACTATGGAAATAGAATGGTATGGCTCAGAACACAACGCCTACGCATTTTAAATGCGTCAAAAACCACCCACAATGCCGCTACACGAGTAAGAAGTTAGCACCGCCCCTGTATTTCTCCACCCCCTGTATTTGCCGTCCCCCTCCAGAACAGAGATGCTGGGCCATTCCCACCGACGAAGACGTTTGTGGGTGGTACAATAAGTATAACAAGTAAACCGCACACATCGTATACTTAGAATTCGAATCACTCCTTTTCGGATATACGACCGGATATCCGAGATTCGGATAATCCGATATCCAAAAATTCGAAAAAACGCATTATCTGAATCGAACCGATCCCCGGGAATTTTAAAATCGGCGTTATCTGAATCGAAGCATTATCCGAAGGGTCAAAAATTCGGAGAAAATCGGATAAAACTCGGATAAAATTGGGGTAGAATTCCGGATAAAATCGGATAATTTTGGGATAAAATCGGATAATTTTTGGCTGAAATTGGTTAAAAGTGCACTAGGCCACGCCCATTTTCCGTACCGCCTTCTATTTAGTACATCAACTCAGGATTTTCCTCTTCCTTCCGAAATCAGAAGAGTCGCGGGACGCGGAAAAATGGGCGTGGTTAAATGAGATGACCAAGTGGCTAGTTATTCAGTGTAGAAGTTTTTTCTATTGTTGCTTTGCATACTTTTTACCTGCTAGTTGTCCTGAAAAACCTGTGCATGGATAATACTGTGCCACCAACGACGATAGAATAATTGAAGACTTGTTTTCATATTTTTATTGATATGCATACATGAAAATTGAAGTTTGTATGTGAACATGCTGCAAATGCAATGAAGTACTACTGTTCGCTCAATTATGGATGTTTTCAAAGGCTTGCCCTGTGTGCCTGGTTTATTTTTCACCGTTTTGCCCCAACATTGTTCCGAAAATATCCGAAGTTATCCGAAATTATCCGACCGGATATCCGTATCCGAATCATTGGGAAAATGGCATTATCTGATTCGATCCATTATCCGAAAATTTAAAAAAGCGCATTATCTGAATCGAACCCATATCCGGAAATTTCAAAATCGACATTATTCGAGTCGATCTATTATCCGAAAAATTATCTTCGGATAACAAGTATAATACATCGACGACGGCGGGTATGGCCCAGCACCCCTGTTTTGGAGGACGGCAAATAGAGGGGGTGATACAGGGGCGGGGTCATCTTCTTACTCGTGTAGCGACACTGAGGGTCGTTTTTGGCGCTCCAAAATGCGCAAGCGTTGTAATCTGTATCATACCATTCTGTTTCCGCAGTTCTCTTAACCAGGTTTACGAGCATGTGAGCTGCCTTTAAGAAAAAAAAAACAAGCTAACCTATGCGCTGGACTCGTCGGAGCGGTATCATGGCGTGGCTGCTCCTCATCGTGAGCCACTGATGAAGGCTTCAGTGTAGACGGACGGCTACCGTTACGGAATACATCTGGCGACTCCGACCTTGGACGGTAGTACGCGCCATCATCATGGGGCTGAATTCCTTCCATATTCAAAAAGTTTTATTCACAGTAAAACACTTTGCAATCAACCTCTTCGGCGGCTTCATCACCGGGATTGGTACTGACAGCGGCTTCGCTTGGTCCAGCAAACTCGACAGCGTCAGGATCAAGGGCCTCTGAATTCTCTGCGCTAATTTAGAAGCCGAGTGAAAAAGTATAAACGTCAGGTACGGTCACTGCTAACCTTCCGTTGACTGCGAGTCCGTTTTGGACGTCACTTTGCCAGGTGAGTTCTCCTCCTCTTCGATAGCTTTAGGTTCCTGGGTTCCCGTTTTTTCTAGATCATCAGTTGAAGTATCCATCGGCGAAGGATCCATTCTGAAAATTGGATAGACACTCTCCAGCAAGAATCAATGCACGTATAAGCCTGTTTCAGTCAGAATTTCAACTTTGCCACATCGCGCTAACTAGGGACTGCTTCACCCACCCCGCTGCAATTTGGAAAACCAAGTTGGCATTGTAGGTCTGTGGCAGTACATAAATGACACGAGCTGGGAATTCCCTAAATGGCTGCGGGGACTTAGACCAAGCTACCCTATACCCTTCCTTACAAACCGTAATCCAAAGAAAATCGATAAGCCGACCACAGATTTGTGTTAGGCAGTCCAAATAACCCCTATGTAGAAGTTTTGAGACGATTTGATCGCAGTATACTCGAAATCTTCAAAAGCCGCGTTCTTCTTTTTCTTTGCAGCCGCAGGAAGAATTTTGTCAAAGGTTCAAGAAACGGGCGACTGAAACAGGATTCGTCCACAAATCCATTGTTGTCAGAGTGGTCGGCCTCTTTGGGCAATCAAATAGGTGCTCAGTTGTGTGGCCACGGCTACCACAGTACGGGCACTCTTCAGGCTTACAGCGATCGATCTTATGCAAGTATGACATCAGCATAGGGGAATGATCGCAGCGTAACGAGGCCAGGGTACTTCTAGCCCGCCTTCAGAGTTCCATCTCGGTGTTGCCGACTACAGGTGGTACGACCCCCAATATGGGGTTGACAGCCACCCTACTCAAGTGATACCTGACGAAACGGGTGTGCTCCGCACGTAAAAGACGAAGACGATCTAATTGGGAGTCCGTCCATCTTTGTATATTAACTTTCTCGGGAGCATCCGCAAAAGGCCTTCTGATATCTCTCTCTCTCACAGGACTCATAATCCTTCTTAATGGGTGATCAAGCTGCTTGACGATATTAATAACCAGTTGCTGCGCTTGGAGTTGACAGTGCTCCTTAACAGGCAGAATATGGGCTTCAGCATGAAGATGCTCCACTGGAGTGCTCTTTGCACACCCAGTGGCAATCCGAAGAGCAGCATTTTGAACTCGCTGCATCTTTGTCCACAATGAATCCGATACTATGTGTTGCCATACCGGTGCTGCATACTCCAACGCCGGCTGCAAGATTGCCTTGTACGTGGTCAGGATCGTCTCCTTACTGCTTCCCCACGACGTACCTCCCAGAGCTCGTAAAACGTTGAGCTTAGCTCTCACTGTAGCCTGTTTCTGATCAGTGTTTTTATGGAACCTCAGCGAAGGATCCAATACTAGACCAAGCAGCTTCGGGAAACGTGCGGCAGGCAGACGAGCGTCTTCCCAGTTCACAACGGGGTGAGCACAGTGTTCCTTAGGGTCAGTGGAGAAAACAGACACAGATGATTTAGCTAGCGGCAGAGACAGTGAGCATCATATCATCGAGAAAGCTCTTCAAAACGATGAGGTAGCTATTGATCTTGCGTGGAGCTATATTAATGTCTCTGTCTCGGCACAAGATGGTGATGTCATCCGCGTACGCAACGACTTTGATGTCACTTGGGGGGAACGGGCAAATCTTCAAGATAAAGACTGAACAGAGCAGGCGATATGACTCCTCCTTGAGGGACACCCTCCTTGAGGCAAAAGTCGCGTTTGGCAAGCGAAATCTCCCCATTTTGAAGCTTCGGACCAAATCAGATGGAATTTTCCAAATATTGACAAATGGGTCTTAGATTCGTAATCAGCACCCAAAACAACCCCTAGAAACGAGTTTTAAGCACAATCCGAGACATTTTTTTTGAACGCCCTAAAAATTTCCAATCGTGTACCCCTTTTCTCTTCGAAAAGCTAAGAAAATGCCCACTTTTGGAAATCTCCTGTTAATCTCTTAGTTATTTAGGGGATTTGGAAAACGGACTACCAATGCTGTATCACATAACTATCAAACCATGGTTTTATAACAGCCCTCGGAGAATGTAAGGTGAGCCGTAGTAGGAGGATCGCGGGTTTGGAGCATGGATAGGCGGGATGAAGAGGTCCCTGATTCACGCAACGGCAATGTTCACGCGGCGAGATCTCATCCCGTCAGAGTATAACTAGGGCCTAATACGGGGTTCGACTCCTCAAAAACGCGATAGATTGGGGATTCAGAACGCAGAATTCTTCTCATCCCAGGTCCGCAGGCAGAAATTCCCAAAAGTGAGCTGCAGAAGAAGAAATGCCCAAAAACAATCACTACGGCAGCGCCTTAATGCTATTACGGCGGAGCTAAATCAACTCGAACAGCTTCGTCAACAAGAGAAAGTGTCGAGGCATCCTCTTATGTATCCTTCCATGCACTGCAACAGACTTCCTTTCACTACAGCAAACTACTTCACTGGCTAGTCATGGGCTTCAAGTCAGCATTTTGGAAACCTACCGAATGAATAAAAATTTCCAAATCGACGAATTTCTCGTCTAACTAAGGCTTACCTTACATTTCGCGAGGGCTTTTATAAAACCATGTTTTGATAGTTGTAGGTATGGGGCGCAGCTTTGCTAGACCGTTTTCCAAATCTCCTAAATGCCTCAGAGGTTTACAGGAGATTTAAAGGCACTGTTCGCGATGAAAATCGCTTTTCTGTTTTTTGCCTATCTTGAAAAAGGTCCCATTCTGATTCCAATGATGCTTCTGGAACCGCACAAGACCTTCTGGGAACGGAGTTATGGTCCCTCAAAAATTGAGCTGGGGAAGCATGGTGGACGAGTTGTCCGAGGCTTGTAACTTCCGTCTTTTGCAGCCAATGTTTGCGAGCTGACCTGAGTAAAGAGAGAAGTTGAGAATGAAGGGAAGAACGGGGCTTTTGATCGGGAACCATCGCTCAACTCACGATTTCGCGTGTTCCTTTGTTCACGTCGAGGAGCGGAAAGGGGCGGGACTTGCCCACAGCGGCGGGGTTTGCCCACTTTTCGAAGCCGTTTTGCGGCTCTTGGGTAGCTTTTCTTCCCGTTTTTTCGATGCTGTTCTGCTTCTAAGAGCCACGAGAAGCGTTTGTCATGGAGAATTCGAGAATGAAGTTTATCGCGAACAGTGCCTTTAAAAAAGTGGGCATTTTCCCAGCTTTTAGTGAAAACGGGTACACGAATAGCATTTTTCGGAACGTAAAAAATGTCTCGGATTGAGCTTAAAACTTTTTATAGTAGTTGATTTCGATGCCGATTACGAATTTGAGACCCATTTGTCAATATTTGGAAAATTCCATCTGATTTGGTCCGAAGCATCAAAATGGGGACATTTTTCTGGCCAAACGCGACTTTTGGCGATTTCGAGAATGCTGCGATGAAATGTTCTTCAAACTTCTGCATAGAGGTTATTTGGGCTGCCCAACACAAATCTGTGGTCCGTTTATCGACTTTCCTTGGTCAAAGTCTCAGATTTGACTCAAAATTTCTCTGTATGCGTTATTTGGGACGCTGAACACGAATTTGAGGACCGATTTTCGTTTTAAAAGTTTTAAGTTAAGTAGCGCCAGCTAAAAGGCATTATGCCTACCGTAACCTACAATAGCCCTAAGTCTGGCGAGGAATAGACCCCAGCTTCGGGTTCAGCGCCCTAAATAACCCCGCGTTAAGAGTTTTGAGCCGGATTCGGGTTTTTTCTGAACACCCCAAAAATTCCCCGGCACCCTTCTCACCCTTTTGTGAATCAATGAAAACACCATTTTTTGGAATCCGCGAAGCCACCTAGCGAATTTCAAGCACGGGTCATTTACGTACTGTTACAGACCTAGAGCAACAACATGGTTTTACAAATCGCCATGGGAAGTTTAAAACAGCCCTAGGGAGGGTCATTACGCATTTGATGAACCTACCTTCATTAACAGATGTTCCTTACTGATGCCCCAGTGAAAGTTCTACCGCTCCATGCCAAAGAAAATATGTGGTCCTGAACAATTCGAAGGCAGTGAACCGTAATCAGTCGTGACTTCAATGATGCATAATTCCAAAACGAAATTCCGGAATGTCCAGAAAACTGTTTTACCTCTTCCCAAAAATTTCCAATGAATGAATTTCTCCAACATGATCTTTTCAAGTTTCCATCGCCGTGCGATGCGATAGAATCATAATCACGAGTATTGATCGTGATCGCGTCGCATGCCAAATCTGATTCTCAAACACTCGTAGTTCTGTTCCGCCAGACCACTGCACCGTATAAAGGCCAAATTGATTGACCCGAAACGTCGGCCGTTAATCCCGAGACATCACTCCTAAGCGCTTCCTTCAACGCTCGGTTTTGTCCGGAACACCTTCTGTTTCACACGAAAGACCTATCGCTTGCCACGAGACCAGCACAAACTACAGCGATCTGGCGGACCACAAGTACGAGTGTGGGATGAACCGTCGTCTCCGACCTTGGTAGATCTACGACCCTGCTGATGAACTAAAATTTCAGAAAAATAAACCTCGATAATTCCCCAAAAAGTCCGTTTATTATATATCTTGGCCAATTTTTTCCGATGCCCCCCGGCACAATTCCGCTAGACCCTGCTTCTTTTTATTTTCACAGCTCTGCCTTTGTCTCATGTCGTGTTTTTTTTTATAGGTCCGCAATACACAGTGCACAAAGCATCAGAAGAGAAAGTATACTCTGTCCCATGCGAGATAGCAAGCGAAGAGTTCAGAGAAGCAGCGCTCCCTCTGCGTCTCCGACATTTTTGGATTACGGTAAGATCTCGCGTACGCAAATCAAGCAGCATGTTTTACCACAATCCAAAAACGAAATTCAAATTTTTTTCATGTTCTCATTTTGTTTTTCAAATACCTCATTATTCTTATGCGTTCTTTAAAGGCATCGTTCGCGCTGGGAATCAATTTTCATTTTTCAGGCTCAATTTCATGATTGAGCCCGGTAGACCACACTGGTAAACTTTGGCGCGTCAAAAACGTTGGGCAATGAGGTTGGAAGGCGTCAAAGATGAAGATCCGCCACCAATTCTCACCAGTCATCCAGCACTTTTTCCTAGAATGTTGGTGCGACCGTAAGACAACATGAAAAATAGTAACGGCACGAACTCCACATGCAGAAAAACTCCGAGAAGGACAGTGATGAGGCCCCCAAATGCAGAAAAACTTCAAAAAGGATTTTGGCGCGAAATTCAAATTCTTAGTTACAATCTGTTCCGATTGACTTTTCTTTACAAATTGAGGTTTTTCATGGGCCCCTTTGACATCTTCGTTTACTAGAGAGGCCAAGCTATGCAAAAACATGAAGAAATAATATACGGTTTTCTGCGCGTACGATGCCTTTAAGCTCAAAATGCTCGTGGTACTCTCTCTCTCGATGCATAAACTACTCTTGAAGTGGCAGCTAGTGTTTCAGAACGTGAGAACTTAAAAAAAAACTAGTTAAATTCTGTTTTTGGATTACGGTAAGACATGCAGCGTGATTTGCGTACGCGACGTCCTACAGTAACCCAAAAATAAAAATAGTAGCAGAGGAAGCGCTGCTCCTTTGGACGCTTCGCTTACCATCTCGTTTGGGACTGGCTACAAAACCGCAGTCGAATATTGGAATCATTCGAACCCTACAGAGTGAACACCTAACCACGCCCACATTCGTGCTTCACGGTGTTCCCCATATTTTTTGAACAAGATATCATAGCTGTCAACATAACAGTTCCATAATGCGATCCTTTCGACTGACACTAAAAATTTATCTGAACAGATCTGGCAATGTTAAACATGCTGATGCCTACGGCAGCATATTATTCCATGAATTGGTAGCAACACACAATAAGACTAAACCGAGTTGTAATGATCGCTTTTGCACATAATGACTCAATCATATACAATTATTGTCGGATTGTGGCGGACTGCATGGAATCCCAGACTCTGGGAGACCGCTCGCCTGGAAGGTGCTGCGTCGCGTTCTCGACAAGCGGCTATGGTTGAAGCGAAAGTTTCCCGCCACTTGACTTTGACGATTTTCAAACACTTCAGCGTTGGCATTTCGGCCAAGCGCGATATACTGGTCAAAAGCGGAAATTCTTTTCTATCTAACACTGACTTCCACTTGAGCCAAAACCTGCCCATTTGCGAAATAAATGCTGAAAATCCAGAGGTAATCTTCAGTATTGAACAGCTTTGAGTGCTCATATTTACTTTGAGGTAAACCACCGAACCTGCCAAAATTGATAGGACATTTGAGCCACCTCAGAAGAAGATGGAAGAAGATGATAGCCAGAGGGGAAAATTTCTACGGAGCTTAATTCTTGATTTTTAGCGAATTTTGTAATTTTCCACCTCGGTCTTTTCTGGCTTATACGAGAAGTTTCGGCCTCGAAGCTTCAAAGATAAGTATGATGATCATATCTTCACTCAATAGTCCTTTTTCGTCGATTATCAATCGTCTTTTTTAGAATTCCCGATTTTCGCCATTTCTATCGACTCTCGAAAAAGCGATCGATAATTCACGAAAAGAACACTATTGAGTGGGAACTTAGCCATTATACTCAACTTTGAAGCTTCGAGTTCCAAACTTCTCGGATAAACCAGAAAAGACCGAAGTTGCAAAATAAGAAAATCCACTAAAATCATTATTGACGCTCCGTCGAAATTTTTCGCAAACGCTACAATTCAGTCCTAAGGTGGCTCAAATATCCTGTCAAATTTGGCGGGTTTGGTGGTTTATCTCAAAGTAAATAGAAGCACTCAAAGATGCACAGTAGTTAGGATTATCTTTAAATTATGGCATATATTTCACGAATGAGCAGGCTTTATCCCAAGAGTAGGCAGCGTCAGATAGAAGAGTTTACGCTTTCTCCCCGTATATCGCACTTGGCCGAAGGACCAACGCTGAAAAGTTTGAAAATCGTCAAATTCCAATGGCCTCTTGTTTCATATCTCGTATGCAGGGATTTTCTTTTTTCATCGTATCGGCGGTTTTACCAAATTTTAAATTTTTCTGTTGTGTTATAGTTACCGATAAAAATCATAATCATAATCAAATTCAAGTGGCGCGAAACTATCGCTTCAACCTACTGTCCTCCTTGGAGCCGAAATCCGGTACGCATTTGCGGACTACGGCTATTGCATCACACAACACGATGACAACCGTGCTGGGACCCCGGCACGATTAACCCTTCTGCACACACGACGAACATCATGTTGCGTGATTCAACAGCCGTAGTCCGCACACGCGTACCGGAATCGGGCTCTGGAAATGACAGTAATACTATAATCATCCACTGGTTCCGCGCTCCTAGACACCAAGAACAATTCGACTATACCGACTATAGTACCCCTAACAGCTAACAAGCATTGAGGAAATCAACATCTAATCTAAAATCCGTCCCATGCCAAGCACATCTGGGACAGACCACAAATCCAACACAGTAAGCCCAAGAAAGTGATAATGAATCTGACCTAGTACATAAATATAATTATTCACAGCGGCTGTAAATCACTGACCAAACGCAAGAAGAAATGTGTTATAAATAAATAAAAGTTGGCAAAGTATCAAGAGAAAATCGTGATTATGGCGTTAACGGTGTCATGTTAGACATTCCCCAAGTGAACACAATAAGACATCACCTAGCACTATCAAAATGTACAGGACAGATACAAGCAAAACGTGAGGATAACAAAATGATTCAGCTGGCATATGCAATTTCTTACCAATTTTTTCTGCGAAGCTTAAGACAGAAAACCCGACGGGAAGCAATTCTGCCACAGATAATTAGCTTTAATTCCATTAAATATTCAGAGCACGCTGTGTACAAGTATAAATTGGCATAAGATCGATGTTAAAGCGAAACTGAGAGTAGATGACGCGTTCCCCGCCGACTCATACCGGATAAGAGCTTTAAGCCCTACAACCGTAAATCAACTACGAAAACAAACACTGGATTACGTGCTCTGTTCTATTTCAGAACTCGACTCCACGCTGTTGGCAATCACTCGGGATTTCCAATTGCTGGCTACCTGGCGCTCAAACAGGACCTGCGCGAAACACTCCGCCATGTAATCCGCCTAAAATGCATACATAATGAAGTAGCTTCCTTCATGCGGTAATCAATAGTGGTATACAACTTGACCCGGCACAGAACAAGAACTCATACCCCCTTCAAACCACTCATAATACCGATATAATCAATGATAATGTAAACACGACAGAGCAAAGATTTCATTCCTGTCAGATGATGAAGGCTTCGGTTCATACGGGATGAAACCGTGCATTCTTATCAAATTTCTCGTGAAACAGTTCTGCAGTTTTTCCATTTTGCCTACACTCTTTAGTTTAAACGGATTGAAAACTGGCGTTTCGTATTCGAGTACAGGCCTTACATACGTTGTATAGGCTTCGATGAGCACAGACTTTGTTGTGAAACCTCAAAGATTTTGTTCATAGCGAAATAGGCCTTCTTTGATATTATATCGCAATGCTTGTCAAAACTGAGATCCTTAGTGATGATGAAACCTAAATGCGAGATCTGATCTACATCAAGGATTTGCGTTCCATCGACATTGTAGTTTTTTAGAGAAGCATTCGACAATTGTTCGAACTTTGATTAAATGATCATAGTATTTTTAGTATTTTGTTACTGCAAAAGGAGAGACAGTTCAAACATTCTCCAGAAGTGCAGAAGTTCGTAACTTCAGGGAACCCCCTTCTCCTGGTGACTTTTCTGTGCGTACATCCTTCGGACCTGAACTGCGATAAATAGATGGTAAATCCGAACATTTGCAAAGTTTTGGAGAACGTTTGGATTTTTCTCCCTTTTGCAGCCTCAAGACACTATGAACAAGGTTGAACAGGCCGTTGCGCCCAATTTCGGCGAGGCCCCGACCGCCTCTTCATTCACAATTTTTAAAATTCATTTTTTACGATCCTCCTTCCTGAAATGAAAACTTGCTTGAGCTTTTTTGAGTGACCAATTCGGAAAAACTTTAAACTTAGACCAATATAAGACTATTTTTAATTTTTAATAAAAAACGTGACGAAACTTCGAACCAAAAATGCACACTTCTCACACGCGACTGACTCTTACTACCTGATTTTAGCCTACCTAGTGGTTTGGAGAAAACCCTTTCCTCTTCTCCAAACTTTTTACGTTGGGCCGAGTCACGACCCTAATAAACCCCGACTATGAATCATTTAGAACAAAATGAGGTTGAGATACAAGAACGTTCCGCCAAATTTTGAGAGTTCACTTGATTCGAATAAAAAACACGTTTCTTGAATTCAGTTATTTTTAATCTGAAAGCATTTTTCGCATGTATCTTTTATTTTTCAATCCATACGGACCTTTTCAAATGGATTACCCGAACTATTCAATCATTCAAAAGCTGAAGTCGAATGCGAAGTGTAGTCAACAATATCGTGCCCAAATGTAAGAAATACCAACAATTGTTAACTCACATAATTACTGAACAGCTTGATCGGCTTCGCTCGTTTGCCTTCCCTCTTGAAACTGAATTGAAAAGCTCGTCCTCCATCTACCACCTGATACTCGATGACATCCTCCCAATTTATATCCACTTGCATCTAAAATTAGCAAACTCACTACTCTAGTCTTGGCCGAGAAATAGCCGCTAAATAATGCTCGCCGCGAAATAGCCGCCAAATAATGCTCGCCACAGATCAGCCGCGAAGTAGCCGAGAAATAATGCTCTCCACAAGGTCAAGCGGGTTTTGCGTAATTTTTCGAAATCGTAGTGACTCCCACCTTGATTTTTTTCCAGAATCCATTTTTTGCGACCCTCCCCTTCCCCCCGAGGCACGATTTGTTCATGGAATCTGAGTAAACAGTTTTTTTAGATATTCGGGTCGTTCGCAAAAGCAAAATATTCGATATATTAGATTACTAAAACTGTCACACGCCAAAAATTCAGTAACACAATAGCCGAAATCGAGCGTCTATAACCTGTGCACTGCTACGATCGTTTCCCCCGGTGACCAAAAATGTCGAGAATTTTTAAATATCTTCACCAGATTTTCATTTCTGATCCAAAATAGTTGCAATCCCCCTTGACCCTCATTTTCGGGTCAAAGTTTTTGCGACCCCTCCCCACCCCCCGTTGCGAAATTTCGCAACCCCGCTTGACCCTGGCTCTCCAGGTGTTCATACGACGCATTCTAGAGGCAAGATTCAGATGTCAACTCCTCCGTCGGCTCAACTACCCAAGTTTGAGGCACTTGAACCTCGCTCAGCCTCTGGAGGTCCAGACCAACCGCTGGCTGGCCCGGATAGCGGCTCGGAGAGCTAGCGACGGCTGCCTCTTGGCTACTTTCGATTATCTTTGTCCGTTTCGCGAAAAGCCGGGAAATAGCCCTCCAGGAGCCGCTGCGGAGCCTGGTGGGCTAATCTCGGCCAAAAGCCCCAGAGTAGACGGCCTCTAAAAGCATCGTGATCACACTTCAGGGCACAAATTCTACAATTCAGTCCATACTCCCGAATTCAAGGCAAAGAAAAAACGGCTCCATTCCAAATTTAAAAGGCAATCCCCTCGCAATCCGCATATTTTTTTCAGTACAGCCTCCATTAAGGACAGTAGACCTTTCAAAGTCTGGAGAAAATCCGGGAACAAAACTTACCGTGGAAGCAGCCTTTAGAAGAAATCCATTTCGAGATTAACATTACCTCGGCACTGGGAGGATCTGACGTCAACAAGAGGGAGGCGAATCGCACTATCACAATGACGTCACCCGCCGTCCTCGTTGGGCAACAACAAGGCGGAAATGCAATCTCGTTGTAACCCGCCATCTGCCTAGCCATTTCCAGAAACTGCAAAACAACAAAATACTCTTCTTGATAGGTCAAGCTCTCCTTGCGATAACTCCGTAAACTAAACAAGAACATGCGAAATAAGAAAAGTACCTCTTCAGCATTCCCCTCATTCTGAACCGCTTTCAACTGGTACATCTTCTGGCACGATTTCAGCCGATCCTAGGAAGTACCGCTGTGAGGAATCATGCGCCATGAAGACAACGATAAAATAGCGACGTACCTCATTAACATCAGATACAGCCTGATGGAACACAAACTGTCGAAAGAACGGGTCTTTCTGACACAGTTGTCGTTCACGATCAGGGTCAAAAATCCACTTCCTCAAAATTAAACATGAGGATGACGCACACGAATAGTTCTGGATATACAACTGATGCGGAGATTCGCCATCCAACAATTTACGTTCTGAAAGCATTTAGTAGAAGTGAGTGGCACTAACTAGGGAAATCATTTTAGCGTAGTCAGATTTGACAAGGTAGGTATTCAAAGCGTATGTCGTATCTGCGGAAAAGAGTTGTATTGCTACTATCCTTTGGACATCTGTAGTATGTCTGCGCAGTACCCCGTCCCAAGCAGCTAGTTCCAAAAACTTTCCAAAATGGTAGTTTTTTGAAGCTTTTTGTTTCTTCCAAAACGCTCAATGAACTTTCGAAAATCTGGGAACGGACCTCATAATCGTGATCAACGCCCAAAACAACCTCCCCCCCTGACCAAAGTTTGGGTCAATGCACATTCTCCGAACTTTGTGCACCCAGAGGGCGTTTGTACGGATTTTCGGTTCAGCGATTACTTAAATCAATTAGGGGTTCTGGAAGCGCTTCACAAAAAAATGTTCTAGATTTGACTCGAAATACTCCCAGGAGGGTTTTTGGGGCGCTGATCACGATTCTGAGATGGATTTGTCGATTCGCTTTATCCGCTTCAAGCATCCCAACGGTGGAAATTCTGAGCACAAAACGCCTCTTTCGAGATTTCCGAACTTCTTTGAAAGATGTGTCTCAAAATCATTCTCTGGGAGTAATTTTATTTTTATGTATTCATTTTATTTATCATTACGTCCAAAGGATGCGCATTATAAAACACAGGTTAAACAGAAATTCAAACTGAGCAAACATCAAGTAGAGAAAACCCTCTGCCTCACGATAACAGATCAAATACTAGATGACTATAAGTTTTTAATCCGACACTAGGTTAGTGCGGTACTAATGTTTGAGGGGGGGATACATATGCACTGATTTCCGCCTCGCTAACAGCGTTACTCATACAAAGCCGAGACTTTCGAGTGTGCAAATGTACAGATGTCCGCATCAGCCGGCAGCCGCACCCGAATTTGATGTGCTTAAGGGCAGTGTTTACGATAAAAAAAATGTTTCAGTTTCCACAAGGAGTAGGTAGTGGAGGAGCACACTGTGACGTCGACGTCGAGAGAACGCATGAAAACTAGCCAGAAAGAGCCCGAAGTTGCCGCTTTGGGCGCAAGGCAAACCCCAAAAGCGCAATGCCCGCCCTCCGACGTGAACAAATGAAAACCCGAGACCGTGAGATTAGCGATGATTTCCGATCAATATCCCCGTTTTTCTCTTCAATCTCAACTTCTCTCTTTACTCAGGTCAGCTCGCATACATCGGCTGCTGAAGACGGATGTTACAAGCCTCTGACAACTCGTCCACTCCGTTCCCAGAAGGTCTTGTACGATTCCAGAGACATCGTTGGAATCAGCATGGGACCGTTTTCAAGATAGGTAGAAAAACAGAAAAACGATTTTCTTCTTCGCGGGTCCTGGGTTCCTCTCGACGCCGGCTCTTTGCAGTAGGATCTTCAGGAGAGCTGCGGCCAGCCAGCACCTCTCCCATGACAAAAACCCTCTCCGCGGAGGGATTGACGTCGGTTTGCACGGAGGTGGTCTTCTTTCCTCCACACTGCCACGGCACGAACGTACGACATCTCGGCAGCTGCTCATCCCATGGTGAAATGGGACGAAACTCGCCTGCCGGCCGCCCGATTCCCTAAGCTGCTCGGACTCGTGTTGGACCCTTCGCTGAGGTTTCATAAGAACACTGAGCAGAAGCAAGCTGCAGTGAAAACAAGACTTAACGTCCTACGTGCTCTCGGCGGAACGTCCTGGGGGTGCAGTAAAGAAACGATCCTGACCACGTACAAGGCCGTCGTACAGCCCGCCCTGGAGTATGCTGCACCAGTCTGGCAGCATATCGTGTCGGACACATCCTGGTTCAAGCTGCAGCGCATTCAAAATGGAGCATTGCGAATCGCAACCGGCTGTTCTAAAAGCTCTCCAGTAGAGCACCTACACGCCGAGGCTCGCATCCTGCCAGTTAAGGACCATTGCCAACTCCATGCACAACAGCTGTACATAAAACATCCTGAAGCAGCCAAATCATCCGTCGCGGGGAGTATTAGACCCCGTCAGAGAGAGAAGTTTAAGAAAGCCGTTTGCCGATGCTCCCACGAAAATCAATATACAGAGATGGACCAAGGCACAACAAGAACGCCTCCGTCTCTTACGTGCTGAGCATACCCAATTCGTCAAGGATCACTTATGCAAGACCGCCGTAAACTCCATTCTCGGAGTCGTACCGCCTGAGGTCAGCGAAACCGAGATGGAACTCGGTAGGCGTGCCAGGTGCACCCTTGCCTCGTTGCGCTGCGGGCACTCCCCCATGCTTATGTCTTATTTACATAAGATCGATAGCAGCAGACCTGACGAGTGCCCGGATTGTGGTAATAAAGGGCATACTACTGCGCACCTTTTCAACTGCCCGATGAGACCGACATCGTTAACACCAGTAGATCTGTGGGAGAATCCGACGCTTGTGGCTCAGTTCCTCAATCTATGACAGGACCCTCTATGTGGCTGCAGAAGAAGAAGAAAAACGATTTTTATCGTGAACACTGCCTTTAATACAAATCTGAGGTCTGTTTGTCGATTTTCTACAGATTACGGTAAACATACAGTAGTTCGGTTGAAGTCTCAGATTTGACTCAAAGTTGTATACGGGGCTTATCCGAGGTGATGAATACAAATTAAATGTCCGTTTGTCGATTTTCAAAATACTAAGATGGGTTTTGCCCCCTAAATGACATAATACCTACCGTAACCTACAGTAAACCTTAAAATTTCGACTCAGATTCCAGATTCGTGTTCACCACCCTAGAATACCGCCAAATACAAGTTTTGAGCAAAATCCGTGGAAATTTTTTAAAACTCCCAAAACAGTTCCTGATGGATACACTTGCCTTTTCGCGAAGCTTGAAAAACGCTTATAACATCTTGGAACCTGCAGCTCGGGGCAAGATACCGCGCAGCTTTACTATTGAGCCACAGGAGAAACTAGCGATACCAGTCGTTTTCGCAGATGCGTTTACCACTAAAAACACTTCCCTTGTTAGGCGGTTTCCTTCGCTATTGAAAGCAAGCGGAAATGTGCAGAACAAATCCTATAAATTTGCTCGGGTTAATGCTCCTTCAGCATGTGAAAGCGCATACGACCTAATTCGGGGCCTCAAATATCTTCGCCGAAGTTCAAAATAAACGCGTAAAATAAGAATACATAGTTATTCAAGACATGACGAGTAATCACGTACCAAAAGATTGCTCCATTGTCTCGAATAATGCACACGATAGGGCCATATCTCGCGACATATTCAATTTTCGAGCCAGATGAGCAAATAGAAGGGAAGTTGACGAGTTCCTCCGAATCGACACAGATACATTGCCACCATCGGGAAGTAGAACCCGTACTTCAACTTCACACGATGGGTCACATTCCATCAAAAAGTCCTGAATTCGCTAAGAGTAAAGCCTGTTGTGAGAGAAAAAACACTAATGGACTGCATACCTGCATTATGTCGGAGTCAGCAATCACTTTCACAGAGCAAACACGCTCCAGGTAATGCTCAAGACCTCTGGAAAATGACACTTCATTAGAAAATCCTTATATTAAACTGTCATTCTTCCTGAAATTCTTTCCGATTTTAACATTGAACCCACCGCCTCCTTGAGTCCAGCTGCTGCTCCGACAATGAGAACGGCCATTTTCCGGGTAATTTGGGGAACGAAAAATCCACAAACTCTCTCCGCAGCAGTTGATGCAGTTCAACGAATTCACTGTATCGACGCGAACCGAGATGCCTACCGGCCATATACAAATTAAATACCTGAACACAGAAAACTCGACACGCAAATAACAATTGGGGATATCTTCGTCACCTACCACAAATTTCTCTACACCGTCATTTACTGAGTGATAACTGGGGATAGTTACTGGTAAGGATCGACTTTCCGAATAATCATGCCGATATGAGATCACGCTCTCTTCACCACACTCAAACCTAAAGATGTAAAGGGATGAATGAGCACAGGGTCTAGGTTTTGCACAGACATCGTCGTTGTGATTGCTTGGGATCAGGTATAGACAGAATTCCGACTTTCCTACGGGTTTTCCGCCTTCTGATTTCCGGAACACATTGCAAAACGCACAAAAAAATCGGAGATATCGCTAGGGACGGTTCAGAATCTCTTAAGGGAACCACTATAAGTCATAGTAACCATTCCAAATGAAATTTTTTTTTCTAGAACCATTTTCGGACAAAAAGTCCGAACATGCACATCGCAGCTGCCTAGACCCACTCTTAAAAATGCGTTTTTTCTATGATTTTCTTACCTACTGTGCCTCCCAAAAAGCGCATTATTCTTACGAAAATCCGGAAACGGGCTTAATAATCGTGTTCAGCGCCCAAAACTACCCCCTGGGCAAAGTTTGAGTGAAGGAACATTTTCAAAACTTTGCACAGACTGACAGCGTTTTGGACTTGTACGGATTTTCGGTTGGGCGTTTATTTACACCAAAGGGCTCTCGAAGCGTTTTAGGAAAATATTCCAGATTTGACTTCAAATTCGCCTTGGGGGGTTATTTGGGGTGCTGATCACGAATCTGAGGTTCATTTGTCGTTTTTCCAAAGTTTTCGACTAAATTTGTTAAAAGCTTCCCACCGGCAGAAAAAATTGACGGCAAAATCGACCTTTGACGATTTCCAAAATGTGCAAAAGATGTGGCTCAAATCGCTCTTCTGGGGATTCATTGAAGTGCTAAATACGAATCTGATGTCAGTTTATCGATTTTTGACAGCTTACGGTAGATTACGGTGGATATACGGTAGTTTGGTCAGAGTCTCAGATTTGTCTCAAAGTTTCTATGCGGAAATGCGAACCCAAGATTCGTGTTCAACGCTCCAGATTACCCCTACATATCGTCGATCACTGGTCGAGAGATCGCCGCGTCGAACACACGTGGCACGCATGCAAGCGAGGAGGTAATGATTGTATTGTATCATTACCACCTCGCTTGCGTGCGTGCCACGTGTGTTCGACGCGGCGATCTCTCGATCAGTGATCGATCATACATGTTTTGAGCGAAATCCGGAAAATTTTTTGCAAACAACCTAAAAATTCCATGTGGGGGGGGGAGTACCCTTAAATTGAAGCTTTAAAAATGCTCTTAACTTCTTTCAGAACGGGTCTAGACAGCTGTGATAGGCATGAGTTTTTGGGAGGTCACGGAAGGCATATCGATTTATTTATCGTTGCTGACTGGAGCATACCCTTACTAGGGACTGATCCCAGTGCAAACTGGAGTTTCAAAAATTATCTATTGAATGCAGGATACGGCGCGGTGTGTGGGTATCCACACCGGGAGGGGGGGGAGAAATACCGCTAATGTGCAGGTATGCGAGAATCGCCAAAACAATTGATCTACTAGGGCTACTGGGGGTCTGAAAAAACCGACAAAATTTTGCTGTTGGAGAGAGGGGGGGGATGAGCAGATTCGGTCTTGTCCACACCTCATGCCGCAATCTGGTTGTGGGGGAGGAGGACGAAAAAAAAATTTGAAAATTGGTAGATTCCCTTTCTGCACCTGGTAGATCAAAAATGATAACAAATATATAATTTCTTAAAATTTCAGGAGTTTCGAACTCTTTCAGCTCAAACTTTGTCCTGAAAGTAATTTGGGGCGCAGAACACGAATATGAGGTCCACTTTCAGTTTTCTTGGAAGATTACGGCAGCTTACAGTAGCTAAATGATACTTTTTCTACTTTAACGTACAATGATCTCCTGAGAGACTGAAACTGGACCTAATACTCGTGTTATTGCCCCAAATAACCTCCCTGGACAAAGTTTGGGCTGACAGTGTCTTACATTTTCTGCAATTTTTGATTTACCCATGCAAATCAAGGCAAACTTATTAACCTGACACGATTTTCGGATGGTTTTGTCGTAACTGCTGTTTAACGTCACAGTGCACGTTATGGTATGTTTACGCAAGGTGCAGAGTTGGTGGCAAAACGCATGGCTCCGGGCAAGGTTGAGCCAGCATATTCCTTTTCCGGGGAACGCCTTATCGCATTGCACCACCGAAGCCCCAGCGCCGCTATCACTCAACTGCTCGGTAAATCTTCAAATTTTTGTCAATCATCCCTTCACGCGCATAACGGAATGAAACAGGTATACCGTCATACTATATAACAGTCCTAAACCTGTCAGGACGATGTCCTAGCTAGGTCTTTCACGATTTTTAAATACTTAAGACTCAACTAGGGCATCGTCATGGCAGGCCTACGACTGTTATATAGTCTACGACGGTATACCTGTTTCATCCCGTTATGCGGGTGAAGGAATAATTTTTCCGGTGAAGATTCACCGAGCAGTTGAGTGAGAGCGGCGCTGGGGTTTCGGTGGTGCAGTGCGATAAGGCGCTCCCCGGAGAATGAATATGCAGGTTCAATCTCGCCCGGAGCCAAGCGTTCTGCGATCAACTCAGCACCTTGTTAATAGACTGCTTTCTTTCTCTTTACATTCCCCACAACACTCAACAGACCAATTTTCGAAACTCCAGCTTGTGCTGGGATCAGTCCCTGCTAGTAACTCGCGTAAAAAAAAGAATTTCGGATAAGGTTGAAAAACCTCTGGGCACCGCTTTTGCCCAATCTGAAACTTCGACCTCTCACGGTACACGTGCCGTAACCTAACCTGCTCTTCAAAAAAACTGATAATGAACCTCTTGAGCGATTCAACACCCAGATAACCCCCTGGACACAGATAGGGCAATGTTTCCCATATCTAAAGCTCGAAAAGAGGAGCACCTCCCACAAAAGAAGTTGTCATACCTGTCGACTTCGGAGTCCTCCACCGAAATCACTATCATTGTCAGCCTATCGCCCCCATGTTTTATTAAATCTACCACGTGCCGATGGGTTGCGCCCTCAACATTGACGCCATTTCTAAATCAGGAGCAAATAAAACTTCTCCAAAAAACTGAACGACGAAATATACGGAGAGCCTACACTTGGAGGATCCTGTCGCCTCTCCTCAAATTCGCTCGCTCCGCAGCTCCATCCTTCAACACTGCGCTAACATGTTGCAGCGGAGCATATAGCTGGCCATTCAAACTACGTAGTTGGCCTCCCTCGCTAACCTGGCCCTTCACATTGAAGCCAAAACCTGAACAAGGCACAATGAGTGCAGGTCCATACGTGAAACAAAAGACAAATCAGGGATAGGTAGACTGCTATTCAGAGCCACGACCAGTGTCAAGATAAGTTGCGCCGAAACACAACGAGTGATGCAGGAACTAGTAAAAAAATTTTCACCCAAGAACGGAAGTTTTTGAGGGGGGATCACAAAAAATTTGGGACTGAAGGCCTCGGCATAGTGAAAAATCTGCGAGCGAGCGAGCGAGAAATGATGAAGGGCGGGGAACACTACGCAGTTTGACCGCGCACGCGACCGCACCGCATAGAATGCAACGGAGGGGGATGCGCAGAGTGTCTTGCCCGTCGCGGAAGTCGCAAACTCGCGGCGAAGCTCGCAGCGAAATGCGCGAGACGATTGTGATTTTCAAGCGATTTTGCGAGTTAGGGGGGAACCTTACTTGAAGCGATGTTATCGCAGTCAGAAGGGTGATGTAGCACTGGTCGCCGCGCGCTACAAAGGAATCGAGAAGTCGCGGTTAGGTCAGCCGTCGCACGCGGCGTTTGCGTGGCAGCTGCTACGCGCGACGGCATCGCGCTCACATCGCGTCCAAACCATAGCGTTTTTGCGCGATGCCTGCTGTTTAGCGCGCGTTCAGTCGATTCCATCACATCGCAGCGCCCAGCACTGCGATGTGGGGACATCGCGGGAGCTTTTTTTTGACATTTTGTGGTTTCCTTCTCTTGTTTCGATCTTTCCCTCTTCTTTCTTTTATTCCCTCTTCATTCTGTGTCTCCTTGAGCGCGGTTAAACCATTCACGACCGCACGCGTCGCCTACCACTTCGAACCGCACGCTTTCAAAAAATCGAAATCTCCCAGAAGGACGAATTTCGAAGCTTTCTCGTGTTCAATGTATTACCCTATCCTAAACTCGATTACGGAAGCCGTGGTCCGTCGGCAGCTCCGCTATAGCACTATGCTCAAAATTTTGTGAAAATAGCTGAGGCTCAATCGGAAAAAAATTGTTGCGGAAACATTTTTTCGAGCACATTATTGGTTATTTTTCCTTTCACTGCCGTTTCTCAGCCCTCTCAGGAGGAAACTTCAATTCAAATCACGTTCTGTTTATCTGGAAACGTGCCACGACCATGACTAAACCTACCATGACCTTGAAACATCGTGTTTCTTCAAATTAAAGGTTTTTGTTTACATATTATTCAACAGAAGACTTGAACGTCTCATGCATTTTTCCTTTTTATGCGCAGAAACTTTGCGAAACCGAAACGACAGCGAAAATCAGCTTGAAAACTTTCAAAACCCTGCTCTTTCATATTTGTGCATGTTTGGATGAGGACGCAAAACGGCGTCGAAGTATGGTTTCTCTTTAGCGCGATGCTATGTGTTGGCGCGATGTACATCGCAGAGCAAACCACATCGCGCGCGATTTTCGTGGCGCGATGTAAGTAAGGTTCCCCCCTTACTAGCGATTTGCGGTTCCTTTGCTAATCTTTGCGATCAATTCACGATACTGATCAATCCTCATAGTATTCAACATTTCAAGTCTGCCAGCACCATCATTCAAAGTTTTGAGAGCTATTTTGTTTATTTTGCTTGCAGTTTTCCAACTATTCGCCATTTCCTGCGTCTGTTTTTATACAATAACACTAGTGTTCAGCTGTGAATGATGCAAACACCATCAGTTGTACTTGCTAATTTATTTTTGGTGTCATTAGGCTAAAATGCACAAATATGCCCAACGATGATGGTGGATACGAGATGCTCAACCTACGCGTGGTGGATCTGTGGAGTCGACTACCAAGATCAAGGAGACTCATCAAACGGGCATCAACAACTCCACGAGGAGTTTTTTCTGTATGGGAGTGCAAATGGCTGGCTGCTGCACTCCTCCGCATACTACTGCTACGAGCCGGCATTGAGAGGAACCCAGGGCCACCCAGCAAGACTCCACGATATCCCTGCTGTCATTGTGGATTATCGGCTCAACATGCAAGCGTTCAGTGCGGTGGTTGCCTCGGCTGGGTACACCTCAAATGTTCGGGGTTAACCAGTTATAATGACTACACTGATGCTTATTGTTGTACTTCTTGCTCTAACTCTCCCCTAGTGTTCCTCTTCATAGTCTAGACATTTTTCAACTCAATATCAATGGCCTGCATGCCAAACTTGCTGAGCTCACATTGTACATTGAACTCTTTCGTCCAGATGTCATTCTCCTTCAGGAGACTAAACTTAGCCCAACATCCTCCCTACCCAGCCTCCCCGGTTATACGTCTTACCACCTCCCTCGCAACTCATGGTGGAGGCGTCTCTACGTTTGTAAAAACCTCTATACCTTCTCATCTTATAGCTCTCCCTAATCATAATGTTGTAGAATGTATTGGTGTTCATGTTTTATTGCAAAGTTGCCCTATAGATATTGTTAATATTTATATTCCCCCAATCTCCTCATGTCCCTATTCGTTTGACCCCACTCCATTTTTGCAATCTGTGCACACTGCCCTCCCATCGTCTTCTGTTGTCATGGCTGGCGATTTTAATGCTCACTCCACATCCTGGTTCTCCTCTCTAGATCCCGATGACAGAGGGGAACTACTTGAGCTTTTTGCTGAGGATTGTGATCTTGTTGCCATTAACGAGGACGCCCCCACTCGCCTTCCTTCCACGGGCAGGCCGTCCTCTCCAGATGTCACTTTTGTATCATCTTCTCTTGCTGTTTCCTGTAACTGGTCCACTGCTATAGCTATGGCCAGCGATCATGTACCCATATGTGTTTCATTGGATTTGTCTCTCAACAGTCACCTGGCACCTTTCATAGGCTCTCGTAGCAAATTGTACACCAACTACCGTAAGGCCAACTGGGTCATGTTTAAAGAGGTGTTACTCAGTCGGGTAGCCTGCTATCCGCTAACCGGCTCCGTTCGTGAGAAGAAGAAGTTCATTGTTGATGCCATATGCAACGCCTCCAGAACTGCACTTCCTACAGGGCGCGTTAGAACGTTTCACCCTAACGTTCCCAAAGACGTCCTGGAGCTGATCGAATTACGGAACGAGAAGCGCCGAGCTGATCCTGCAGATCCCAGCATTCAACGACTGTCTGATGAGATCTTCAAAATGCTGAATGATTACAAACGGATGCGTTGGATGGAGTTCACAGAATCCTTGAACTTCTCCACTGATGCAAAGAAGACCTGGAGCATTCTTAAGCGGTTATCTGGGAAGAAAATGGCAGCGGATCGCAACGTAGCTTGAGTTCCCGTCAGGGAAATTCGAGTCCGGATTTAAGGCTGCATGTCGACTTGGAAAAGACTTTGCTTCAGCGACGTCCCGCCGTGATCGTTCCAACAGGCTCACTCTCCGGTCTATAAGGAAACTCAGCCGAAAAAGATGTACCTGCCATAACTGCCTCTGAGATGTCTTCCCTCATCAAGTCCATGAAGAACTCGCGAGCCGAGGGACCCGACGGTGTGTCAGCCGTCCATCTCAAGCACTTGCCGGAAGAGTTCTCTTGAATTACTTTGTGACCTAGTCTACTCGTCATTCAGCACAGGTGTCATCCCCGCTAGATGGAAGCAAGCAATTGTTCTTCCGATCCTCAAGCCTGGCAAACCAGAAGATCAAGCAACTTCGCATCGACCGATCTCCCTTTTGTCCCCTATTGCTAAGTTAGCGGAGAAATTCATCAACCCGCACCTCCAAGAAGCATTACGACATAACGTGCATCAACATGGCTTCAAGAAGGCCCACTCTACCATTACGGCACTCACGTCCATCACAGAACACATAATTGCTGGCTTCAACATGAAACCTCCAGCTGGTAGAAGTATTGTCGTGGCGGTTGACTTAACCGCTGCCTTCGATAACGTCAGTGTTCAGCTGCTGTCCAAATCGATCCTGGACTCTACTATTCCTGACTGGTGCAAAAGATGGACAGATAACTTTGTCAAAAATCTTTCCGTTCGTGTGAAATTTGATGGACACTTATCGAAGCCTGTGCCCCTGAAGGCAGGCGTTCCACAAGGAGGAGTTCTATCTCCCAGCTTGTTTTCTTTGTATCTATCTGATGTGCCGAAGCCGTCGTCAAACATCCACTTATGTCTATATGCGGATGACATCACTATTATTTGTAATGACCCTGTCATCGATCGAGCCACTGCTGAGATGAATAGATACCTCGTCTGTCTGGCCAAGTTCCTAGAATCGAAGCAGCTAAAGGTCTCTCCTACCAAGTCCAGCGTCACTTTGTGCACTACAGCGACTGCCGAACACAAGCTGCATCCCAAGATTATTTGGGAAGGAAATATGCTGCCCTTATCAAAACACCCTCGTCTACTTGGTGTATTCCTGGACCCGTCACTGCGTTTTCACGAAAACACACGTATTCGAGCTGCTGCTGCCAACACACGTAACAACATTCTACGTTCGCTGGCAGGCACTGCATGGGGCAGCTCTAAGGAAATTTTGCGAACCACCTACAGGGCTATGGTGCAGCCGGTGCTGGAATATGGAGCCCCAATATGGTCAAGACACCTGTCAGAAGCCTCTTGGAGCAAGCTTCAGCGTCCACAGATCACTGCTCTACGCGTGATCACTGGATGCCCTAAATCCACACCGGTATCTCATCTACATCAAGAGTGTTCGCTGCTTCCTGTAAAGCAGCATTGTCAACTCCAGTCGCAACAGTTCCATGTTGGCATTGTAAGGAATTCCACACACCCTAATTTCCCATTACTATCATCTGGTCCCCATTTCCGACATATTCGCTCGCCACTTCATGCTGCAGTCTCTGTCTTGGATCGCCAACGTTGGGCGACGTCGGAGCTCAATCGCGCCAGACTACTGCAAATGGAGCACACCCGATTCGTCAGAGAACACCTCTCCAGTGCTCCCCTAAATCCAATTCTTGGTGACGTGCCACCCCCGATCGATGACAGCGAAACGGACCTATCCAGACGTACACGCGTCATCCTGGCAGGTCTACGATGTGGACACTCCTCACACCTCAAGGCCTTCGTCCATAAGATCGACTCGCCGATCCCCGACGAATGTCCTGACTGCCACAACCCAGGGCACGATTAATTTCATTTATTTTCATGTCCTGCAAGGCCGACTTCTCTAACAGTTATGAATATGTGGACGAACCCGTGCGATGTGTCTGCCTTTTTACACCTATAAAGAGAAGCTCTATGTGGCCGATAAGAAGAAGAAGACGATGATGGTTTGTGTCAGACCCGGTTACGTCCAGGGAATAGAAAATTAAAAAAGCCAACAGACAAACAGTGGAAACAACAGATTCCAAACCAAAATCTCACCAAAGTAATGAAACGAAAGTCTCTCAATTGCATCCGCGCTCTAATCGAAATCACAATCTGCGGGGATGCCTGCGACTCCGCAGCGAAATTTTCAAGGCCACGCCCCCATTCGCTCGCTCGCTCGCGGACGCCTTAACGCGACAATTTTTTAGAAGTAATCTGTATTGTTTTTTGGTTCTGTGGCGCGATTAACACGGGAACTAACAAAACTAACAAGAAAGGCAGAAGCAAGAGAGCGGCACTGCGTGAATTATAACTGCGTACATAGGACAGAGACACAGAATCAGTGCCGGCTCTCTGCGCTCTGGGATGGCCTACTCCATGGAAACGGAGTATACACCCTAGCGATAGTAAAGATGCTCTACCTGTATTTGTCTTCACGATTGTGACAAGGTGTGGTTTTGGATCGAAAGGAAGTCGTTTTCGTGTCGATGATGAATGCCCACTTGGTCGATTGTCATCGCTCGATTCATCACTGTCATCATACATCTTCTGTAACCCGAAACTGATTATGAATTCAAAGAATAAGCGTCACTAACACAGAACATCCAGGAAATACTTGACTTTTTGAACGAACAAAAAAGTCTGATAGCCGAAGCAATATGGTTGTTTGCGCTTGATTCTATGAATAAGACACAGGAAATCTAATGTAAAGAGGTTCTCTTGCCGATATGTTCGACCAAGTAAATTGATTTGACGTCGAAACAACAGCTGCAGGTGCATAAAAGCCTCGGAGACAGGTGCTCTCTACACACCGAGGGAGGAGTTGTCCCGCTTTTGGCGGCTCCAATTCCACTAGGGACCACTTCGCTCGCAATGTGGTACGTGACATTTCAAACTGCAAAAACGGGACAGCTCCTCCCTCGGTGTATAGACAGCCGCTGTCCCAGGCTTCGCCATAGTGGCAAAGAAGCGAGCAATGATGAGTGGTGGTGGAGCTCTTATGGAGGATCGCCTACTCGTTGGCAAGAGCGTACGCGGAAGAAGAAGTCGTCTACAATGCCGTCATCCTTCCGAAGTCAAAGGTCCTCAACTATACCTCCCAGAATTCACTCTTTCACGAGTCCTGGAGCCAATTTTTTCGGTTACGGATCAGCATAAACCGGCTCAACTGATCCGTTGTCTTCTCCTGCGTGCCGGAATCGAAGCAAACCCTGGACCCCCTCGCCGTATCCGATGGCCCTGCACCCAGTGTGGTACCTCAGCCGCAGCAGGGAGTGTCCAATGTATCAAGTGCAGAAAATGGACCCACGTGAGACAATGTTCCGGCCTCAAGTCCTTCAAGGATGCGGATAGCTCATACGTATGTCCCCAACTGCAACATAACCGGGTCCAACACAACATATTAACTCAGACTCATTGAAGGTAATCCAATGGAACATAAATGGTTTTCGCCACAAATCAGCCGAATTGGAAGCTCTTGCTCATCGCATAGGGGCCGATGCCATAGGACTACAAGAGACCAAGCTGGACACAAGCCATGGTACACCTACTGTCCGGAGGCTATTCTTGCCTGAGGAACGACAGATCGAGCTCAGGAGGTGGAGTGGCTTTTTCTCGTCAGGTGCAATCTACAGTGCAGTGTGATTACTGCTGGAGTGGACGATGGTACAACGGAATCCCATCTCCATAAGTGTAGAAACTAAGTCCGGGCCTGTACACCTTCACAACATATATTCCCCGCCAAGATCCTCGTGTCCACCCTCTTACGAATTGTCCATTTCACCGTTCCTGACATGTGGGAAGTCCACAATCGTCGTGGGAGATGTCAATGCCCATAGCGCTCTCTGGTCACAGGGCGAAGAAGACCAACGCGGACAGTGCATTGAAGAGGAAATTTCCCAATCCAATCTAGTGATCCTCAATGACACAACGCGTCCTACGAGGAAGCCGACGCATGGAAGACCATCATCGCCGGACCTCTCCTTATGTTCGCAGGACTTAGCATCGTCGGCCGTTTGGGACACCCTGAACACAGGAGCCAGTGACCATCTCCCAATACTGATGGAATTCAAGAGCGAAGCCCCCATATCATCATCGCCCAGGACCACGTTCGTCAACTTTAAAAAGGCGAACTGGATCAAGTTTTCGTCAGTGTTGGAGCAGCAATCGGCTGGTTTTGACTTTTGTGCAAACCCGCAAGAGATGGATCGATTCCTCACATCAGCCATCAAAGCAGCAACTTCGCAATCTATTCCTAAGGGCAGACGGAAGGTTTTCACTCCTTGCCTATCTGATACCGCCAAAGACCTGATACGCGAACGAGACACCATTCGGAGAACGGATCCTACGAACACCCGAATTCCCGAGCTCAACAAGGAGATCGCAGATGAGGTAAAGAAAGATCGACAACAGACTTGGAGATCTTTTGTGGAGGGCATAGACCTTCGCACAAATTCCTCCAAGCTTTGGTCGGCAATGAAAGCACTTGATGGCCGATCAGCGAAACCGAACCCCTCTAACTTCTGCACAAAGGCCAGCCGATCCCAGCAACAAGAAGGCGGCAAACCTCCTCTGCAAGCAGTTCGGCTCTCCATGTCCTCAGAAGCCTAAAATCGTCCCGGAGGACTTACAGATGGATTAAAACTTTTCCAAGGAACGACGTTCCTATCATCACGGCCGCCCTCATCGACGCCTCTTTGAAGAAATGCAAGCCTTCTAGAGCTCTGGATACAAGTGGAGTGGCCCCTATTATGCTCAAACATACTGGACCAATTTTCCGCGGATGCGTCAGAGCGCTATTCAACAGGACCCTGTCAACAGGACTGATACCAGCGTCATGGAAGGAAGCCAGGATTTTCCCTCTGTTGAAGCCCGGAAAACCTCCCGAAGATCCGAGCAGCTACAGGCCCATTTCGATTATCTCATCCATGGCCCGTACTCTGGAGAGATCCATTCTGCCTACATTGGAGACTCATCTGCACGTTCCCAGTTGGCAGAATGGTTTCCGAAGAGGTTTCTCTACCACCTCCGCCCTGGTCGAACTCTTTGGAATCATCACAGACGGAATGAATGAGAAGAGACCACCAAGCCGCTCACTTATGGTGGCGTTGGATTTGAAGAAGGCCTACGATACTGTCGTCACATCCATCCTCTGTCAGAAATTAGCAGAATCACCGCTACCAAGAGGCCTAACCCGCTGGATTGCAAGCTATCTAAAGGGCAGAACAATTCACACAGAGTTCAAGGGACAAACGTCTAATGTGAGACTGGTGCGCTCCGGGGTGCCTCAAGGAGCAGTAATTTCGCCGCTACTTTTCTCGTTCTACATCGCCGACCTACCGAGACCCCCACCAGAAGTAAATCTCATTGGATACGCAGACGACCTCACACTGATCGCGTCGGACCCTGACGTTACAACTTGCGAGAAACATCTCAACGACTACCTACCAATATTAACAAAGGCCTTGGAAGACCATCATTTGCAACTGTCACTTCAAAAGACCACTGTTTCCCTGCTGACGACCCACACTGCTCAAGCGAAGTACGTGCCGAAAGTTTTCATTAACGGGGTGCAAATTTCGCACGAAAGAAACCCTACGATTCTTGGTTATCAGTTCGACACGATGATGACGGGACGTTTACACGCTGA
The DNA here is from genome assembly GCA_029168955.1 of Aplectana chamaeleonis. NCBI lineage: Eukaryota > Metazoa > Nematoda > Chromadorea > Rhabditida > Cosmocercidae > Aplectana > Aplectana chamaeleonis. The sequence continues at coordinate 113,608 of JAPDOI010001283.1, read as the reverse complement.
GGCAGTTCGCAAGAAGACAGCAAAGCGAGCGAACCTCCTGAAAGCTCTGGCAGGAAGAAACTGGGGACAAAATAAAGAACTACTAACTACTACCTATCGTGCCATCGGACAACCAGTGTTGTCTTACGCAGCCCTGCATGGAGTCCGCTACTGGCCTCGTCACACTGGGATCGGCTACAAGCTTGTCAAAAATGCAGCTCTGAGAACTGCGACGGGAAGCCTGGCAATGGCGAACACAACCCACATCAGTAACGAATCTGGAATCATGCCAGTGCAGGCTCATAATGAAATGCTGTCACTTCAATATCGAACAGTTGCGGCACTCGACCTGAACACCCCTCCCACGACATGATGAGGAAGCCGGCGCCGCCACGACAGATTAGGAGGCACGTCAGAACTGTCCCCCCAATGACGGTAAGGCCAGGAAATGCTGAGAACATCCGCAAAGAGGTCCACAAGGAGTTTGTGAAGGATTTCTTGGGTAATATGAACTCTCCTTTACTAAATGGACCACCGCCGCAAATCGCGAAAGAAGAAGAGACTTTACCAAGATCAAGTCGAGCAGCGCTATCCCAGCTTCGGAGTGGTTACTACTCAAAGTCGCAGTGGTATCTTCATAAGATTGGAGCAGCAGATAATCCACTATGCCCGGAATGCAGTCTGGAGGAACACACAGTACCTCACATGTTCTCATGCGCTACAAAGCCAACGCATCTCACAATTGAAGATCTCTGGCTTAAACCCGTGGAAGCAGCCAAATTTCTGTCACTTTGATTCTATAAGATTGTAAAGAAAGAAAAAAGAAAAAAGAAAATAAAAACAAAAAAAAAGATATATATAAAAAAATAGAATTAAAAAAAATAAAAAGAGGGCCAAAGAAAGCTCCATCAGGGATCCTCCAAAGAAGGGGATCCCAGCGACCGCTTCGATGATTCGTCTACATGCCGGAAATTGGAACCAGGATCCGTGTCTATGGTGGAGGATGGGCAACAACAACAACAACAACAACAGTGGTGGTGGAGCGCAACGCAGTTTGACCGCGCACGCGACCGCACTGCGTAGCGCTCCCCACCCCTCATCATTGCTCGCTCGCACCTTTGCCGCTATGCCGAGATCTTAATGATGAAGAATGCAACGCGAACTATATATAGTACATTGAGCACTTCCTCTATCGGAATGAAATTCCAGCCAGCAGTTGCAGACAACCGATTGCAGCACACAGCTCAAAAATAACCGTGTTGAACCCATGGGAACCGTGCACGATGATTTTTGAGCTGCGTGCTGCTGCGACGGTTATCTGCAACTGCGGGTGTGAATCTCGTTAGAGAAAGCGGGCGTAAAGTCGGCATACATTCTAGTCATATTTTGGGTTCCCTATTGATATTCGGCGCAAACTCGGTGCCATATGCTATAACATAACTGCACCGAGTTTGCGCCAACCTTCAATAGGGAACGGAAAGTATCATTGCGTTCCGTGCCGACTGTAGGTCGGTTCGATACGCGTCCGAGCCGTTTTGGGTTGGAACTGGATCACGAGAAAGAACTCTGCAACCGACATCTCCACAATGAAGGAGCAATGCAATTTCTGATGTTACACTACTGCATGACGCAATCATCAGCGGAACTTCTCACGATGGTAATGTTCAAACGGTCTCTCACACTTGAGAAAAAGAGCACCTTGTAAGCTTTCGTGGGTTCTCTACTAACCACGAGCGTTCACAATCACCATCTACATCTGGCGGACGATGAGATCTCAAACCCGGAACCTGAGCAGTTACCGGCAGGAAGTAAGCAAGACGAAGAGCAGGAACACGAAGAACATGACCGAAAACAGGCAGGGCGTGCCAAACAAGGTGGTCAGCAACGTCGACGACGAACTTCTCGCCGATTCAGTCACGTTCTAACCATTCGAGGTCGTGCCGTAGCAGAGGGTCGAAGTCGTAGAGGTCATGTTCAAGAAGGAGAAGGCACAGAAAATCATACTCCAGAAGGCAAAGAAGGACTCATAAATCCACCAGCACAGAGACGTTACCGCAATGAAGCTTCGAAGAGCTGACGCCGTCGATCACGCAATCTGACAAGCTCAACCAGAGCAAAGACACGTCGTCGTAGATCCGCTCATGCATAGAAAGAAAAGCAGCTCCCTACGCTAAAACGCTAATAAGTGTGCGACTTGATTTATCGTCTCGCATCAAACGTGGTTCGAAAGTAAAGGTGCATCCACATGCCCGTTATGACAATATGGCGCGTAACACGACCAAAACTTTGGTCTTGATGAGTGACAATCCAGAGGCAGAGGGTTGCGGAAACTAAATGTGGCCATATCAGCTAAATTGAAACCACTGCGACGAACTTTCGAAAAAAGGGGAAAAGACCTCATACTAGAGAGCAGGGCTTCAAACAAGTCCATGGACAAATTTTTAGCAATTTTGAGAACCCTTTCGGTAGCAAGAGTGGAGTATGCTAGATAAAAAATGCCAAGCTTCGGATGGTCGCCTAAAGGTAGCGAAAAGAAGGGAATGGCGGGAAATTAGGAAGCGAAGACACTGGCTAGAATAATAGAGGCGTAGAGCCGCGTCCAATAGCATGGCAGCTCCGAACGCTTTCGTTTTCCCAGCCTCTTCCTCTTCTTCTTCTTCTGCAGCCACAGAGAGGGTCTTGTCATAGATTGAGGAACTGAGCCACAAGCGTCGGATTCGTCCACAGATCTACTGTTGTTAACGATGTCGGTCTCATCGGGCAGTTGAAAAGGTGCGCAGTGGTATGCCCTTTATTACCACAATCCGGGCACTCGTCAGGTCTGCTGCTATCGATCTTATGTAAATAAGACATAAGCATGGGGGAGTGCCCGCAGCGCAACGAGGCAAGGGTGCACCTGGCACGCCTACCGAGTTCCATCTTGGTTTCGCTGACCTCAGGCGGAGGTCCGAGAATGGAGTTTACGGCGGTCTTGCATAAGTGATCCTTGACGAATTGGGTATGCTCAGCACGTAATAGACGGAGGCGTTCGGCAGTGGTCCTTAACTGGCAGGATGCGAGCTTCGGCATGTAGGTGCTCTATTGGAGAGCTTTTAGAACAGCCTGTTGCGATTCGCAATGCTCCATTATGGATGCGCTGCAGCTTGGACCAGGATGTGTCCGACACGATATGCTGCCAGACTGGTGCAGCATACTCCAGGGCGGGCTGTACGATGGCCTTGTACGTGATCAGGATCGTTTCTTTACTGCATCCCCAGGACGTTCCGCCGAGAGCACGTAGGACGTTAAGTCTTGTTTTCACTGCAGCTTGCTTCTGCTCAGTGTTCTTATGAAACCTCAGCGAAGGGTCCAACACGAGTCGAGCAGCTTAGGGAATCGGGCGGCCGGCAGGCAAGTTTCGTCCCATTTCACCATGGGATGAGCACTGTGCTCCGCAGGAAACAGTGGAAAAAGACTGTGACGGATGATTTAGCGGCAGAGACCGTAAGCATCTTGCTATCGAGAAAACATTTCAACTCGATCAAGTAGTCATTGATCTTACAGGCAGCTACATTTATGTCGCGATCCGGCATAGTATAGTAATATCATCCGCATATGCAACGACCTTGATGTCTTGGGATGGAACGGGTAGATCTTCAATATACAGACTAAAAAGAGCAGGCGATAAAACTCCTCCTTGAGGTACGCCGGCGGCGATTGGGATGCTATTGGAGACGTGCCCTTGAAATAGCACATTGTTGCCCGACGTCGCTTTGGTGAATGCGGTTATCCACCGCTTCTGCCAGGGCGGAATGGTAGACCTTAACAGGCTCTCCGACAAAATGCCCAAGTTTACAGTGTCAAAGCCTTCGTTAGATCGAGGGCTACACCTACGGTTCGCTGAGGTTTCATGGCATTGAAGCCGTCCAAAACATAGCTCACAATTTCCAGTAGGGCCGTAGTGGTGGAATGTAGCTTACGGAAACCATGTTGATGCTTTTGTTTGCTATTGTGTTCGGAGAGCTCCTCCACAGCCAATTTTTCCGCAACTTTGGCAATAGGTGAGAGAAGACTGATTGGCCTGTAACCTTTTGCCGTAGATGGTGATTTACCCGGCTTAGGCAATGGGATGACGCGTGCTACTTTCCAATCTTGAGGTAATGTACAGGTCCGAAACGATGTATTAATGACGTCAGCGAGCAGGGGTAGTAGTTCACTTGGCAGTCTCTTTAGAACTGCTGGGCTCAAGCCATCTGGCCCTACTGCCTTCGAGTTACTCATTTCCTTGATAACCTTCTCGACCTGAGCGGGCGTGACTGCATCATCTTCAGCCATAAGTGGCAATTTACAGAGTTCCCGAACAGTTATTCTATTCTGCTTCTCTCTTTTGTCTTAGTTATGAAAAAATGCTTCCCAAGAGCATTTGCGGCCTCTTTCCCTGACTTAAAGACTCCGCCGTCGAATTCAATCGTGGAATTGTTGGCGGAGGTGAACTTTCCGGAGATCCTTTTCAAAGCCTTCCACGTTGCTGCAGCATCACTCCTGAAGTTCATCTTCTCCAGTGAACTTTTCCCAAGATTCTTTCTTGTGCCTATCAAGGTCCATCCTGATCTCATTATCCAGCTCGGCAATGTCTGGGTCAAGATGATCAGCAGCTCTCTTTGCGTCCCTTTGTCCTTATCTTCTGCAGTGTCTCCCTGGTGACATTGGGAAAGAAGGTCTTGACACGACCTTCAGGGATCGCAGCTTTCATCGCCTTCCGGATGGCATCAGAGAAGTGGCGCTCCTTCTGGTGTACATTGCCATTCCACGGATATTCGGCCGCTTGGCGGAGTGCAACCTCCCTGAACAGGCTCCAGTCTGCAAAGGCCTAAATTGAGATAAGAACGATGACGAACTCCTGTATAGGGAGCAAGAGAGTTAGAGAGATCGATATTGACAACGACCGGAATGTGATCACTGGAAAGAGTTGTGGATGTAGACCAAGAGCAGGCATTAGAGAGATTAGAAGAGACAAGGGAGATGTCTGGGCTGGAAGATCGGCCGTAGGCAGGGGAGACGAAGTGGGCTGGTCATCGTTAAGGATAACCAGATCGCACTCCTCCGCCCATTCTTCGACGTCATTTCCTCTAGCATCAGAGTCAAGCGATGATGAGCAGAACGATGTGAGCATTGAAGTCACCCGCAAAGACAATTGAGGGAGATAGAGAGCAGTCATACAGCTGCTTGAGTAGAGGGATAGGGTTGTAGGTTGGTGGACAGGATGTAGGGAGGGAGGAATGTATATATTGAAAAGAGAAAGTGGAGTTTTTAGAGGTAGATGGATGGGGATGTACTTCGAGGAGTGCCATCCACTGGAGTGTTTGGAATGATGTGAGAGGAAGAGACGACAGAACAAAGTAGAGACTCCGCCTCCCTGAGATGACCTAGGAGTATGATAAGCTTAGTATAGCCCGGGATGTTTGGATGTCGAGAGGTAGCAGAGGGAGAGAGTTTGGTTTCCTGAACCATGATAACATCCGGGTGATGAGTACGGGCAAGAGATAATTCAGAAAGCTTGGCGCGAAGGCCGTTGAGATTGATATGTACAATAGAGAGGGCGGTTGGTAGATGAGGAATTTGAGTTACTGGAGGCGGAGCACACAATACAACGAAAGGAAGAATCGTGGTGCCTCACAGAGCTGGGACCCGAACAAGAGAAGTGCACCCACCTTTCGCATCCAAAACATTGGACGCTGGTTCCATACCAATTGACATCTCTGTCGCATGTGGCACATGGGTAGCTCTTCTTCTTCGCGGGTCCTGGGTTCCTCTCGACGCCGGCTCTTTGCAGTAAGATCTTCAGGAGAGCTGCGGCCAGCCAGCACCACTCCCATGACAAAAACCCTCTCCGCGGAGGGATTGACGTCGGTTTGCACGGAGGTGGTCTTCTTTCCTCCACACTCCCACGGCACGAACGTACGACATCTCGGCAGCAGCCTCTTCCTCCTATGGCGCCTAACGACTATCACCCACAAACTTCATCAACGGCTTAGTTTAGGCGCTGAGCGTACACAGAATGTTTGTTTTTAGTGTATTTGTAAAATTACTGCACTTTTGGTTAGGGTCATAAAATTTAGCAACATTTAACTACCATAAAACACTGTCCCTATCGTTTACCTCTCTCAGACCAGCGGCAGGGGCAGGGTTACACGCACTATTATCCAAGAGGTAGTGCACATTAAAACTAGGTAAAGCAACTATGTGGCGAAGATCAGCCGCGAGGGAAACGCTTGAGAACATCACGACAGTTTGTCCAAATGTGATCGCCCTTGTAGCTCCAGGAAGACACGCTGTTGTCGCATACGCTCGAAAAACGCTGAAAAAATCACAGGCCATTGCCTGTCGATGGCGGCACAGAATAAATTCATTCCATTCGACTGGCCTATGCATATAATGCGTTCAAAATGTCCATTGATGAGAAAACGGCACTATTAACTATTTCGCCGCCACATATGGAAGAAACAGGCGAAACTGGTCACACATTGGGTCGCAGTTATTGCCTGAAAATACTCACCCCAACGATGGCAAGTCTGAGAAGTTAAACTGTAGGGTGTCGTAATGGCACCGCATTGACGGTCCTAACGATTTCCAATTGTTTTCTTTTCGACTCGGCCGCTATAAGAGCTCCGACTCTTCTGAACTTTCCAAATTAGCCTAGCGATGGTTTTTATAGTGGATGCTGCCTCCAAGTCATAACCACAGTACGCAAAACAAGTTTAAGGTCAAAATGCGAGCTTCTCCTCTGCAGCCATATTGAGGATTTTGTCATTGGTGGAGGAACTAGACGACCAGCAGTGCATTCGCGCACAGATCCATTGTGGTCAGCGCAGTAGCTCAAAATGTGAGCGAATGAAAGCATCGATTTAACAGGGAACTGTATTCCAGGGTGAAGCATGGTTGTGATGTTGAGTGGGGGGTTGGGGTAGTAAGAATTGCAGAACGAAAACGAAAATTTTGGAAGGGCATCGTGAAACTTGCCGAAATTTTTGGTCACCAATGGCAGGGGATCGAAGCTCCGCTGAGATCCCACCCAACTTCAAATTTGAGACTTTGCCCAAACTGCAGTGAATAGCCCAGCGGCCCTCATAAACCTCTCCATTGCGGCTCATACCGGATAAATTGGATGCGCGACCTTCACAGCATACTGCTGCGTCTCGCTTGGACTTCGTTGAGCCCTACCAGTGAAGCTGAAGCTTGCAATGCAGCGCAAAGGATCGAGTGGGAGACGCCATTATTACATAGCTCATTCACTTACGAAAACCTAGTTTACTTTAGGCCCATTTTCGACACAGCTGTCATGAAAAGCCTCGAAACAAACCCATTTTGCGGTCCTCCCAGAAACTGTTTTCATGGCAACTAAGACTATGAATCAGCATCCACGATAAACATTCTTCGAGTTCCAACAGAAATCAAAAGATCCCGGTTCGCCGCAACAAACTTGCGAGGAAAAAAACCTCTGAAGACCAGCTAATATAGCCCATACGGCACAGAAACCATCGGGGTACGAGTCTTCTTCAACCCGAAATACCGCCCCCCCCTCCCCACACTATTTGCGACTGCTGAAGCTTGATATGTATTCCGCTCTAGGAAGTGAACATACCAACCCTGTAATAAATTCTATAACCATAGCAGCACATAAGTATCCACGTCGACGGATTTGGAGCTATAGCACTCTGCTGGGCGCAAAAAATCACGCGTTGGGCCTCGGACTATGAAGTTTGGAAAAAATAGTTTATGTTTATGTTTATTACACTCACTTAAGGCAAATGCGTGATAATACAACGAAGATATGGAGAGAAGACAACGTTATATCAACTAAACCCGGGAAAAAGGCAAAAACCAACCAAATAAAAAACTGGAGCAAAAAATTCTGATACCTTATACACCCTACCGGTCAAATGAACAAAGATCTATCTCAAGAAAGAAGCAACAAATGAAAAAAGTTAAGTCTCGTAGCTCAGAATTATTTGGTATACTAGTCGCCTAAACTGGCCCAAGGAAGTAGCGCCGCTGACTCTTCTAGCGATTTTCAGATATGCGCTACCCGCCCTATGTGGAAAAGATCTAACCCTAACACTGGTAATTGGACGACTGAGGAATATTTTCATTTTTTCACCTCTGGTTTTCGACGTGACCAGTTTGAAATAGGGTGCAAGCCTGAAAATACCGCTGTTTTCCAGAAGTTTGTGAACCATGCAAAGGTCAAATACTCTGCGCCGAGAATTCAGCGTTGGTAACCCGAGATATTTGTTCCTTATGTGGGACCTGGGTATTTTGGAATTCAGGAAACCACCGATTCGAATCATCAGCTTGCGAGTGAAACTATTCTGGACTTTTTCGAGCGCGTCAGTATCTTTTTCTTGTGCGGACAGAAAACTGCTGTTCCAGATTCCACAATGGGTCGTATATAAGTCTTGTATGCTCGAAGCAGAACCTGTTTATTTTTAGTTGAGATTCCCTTATAAATCTGAAAAATTCGCCTGTGAGCCGACTGCCATTTGATTTTGACATGCTCAGAAAAATCCAACTTCCTATCGTAGTTAAAACCAAGATCTCGAACCGCGTCTACCGCTGTGAGCGCGACACCAGCACATGTATATGAATGGGCCGTAGGCGCCGGACTCAGATGAACCCGCATAAACACGGTTTTCTGCGGAGCTAGAGGTAGCTGCCATTCCTTCGCCCAGTCAACCATCAGGTTAATCGCCTCCTGCAGCACTTGGGTGTCTATTGGCTCAGAAATGACTTTGTAGAGATTTATATCATCCGCGTAAAATTTCACAGAAACATTTTTGTCTGGAAAAATGCTGGGAATGTCCGCTGTGAAAATGCTAAACAATATTGGTGATAATACACCCCCTTGTGGCACTCCGCTTTCTATGTTTTTCACCTCGGAATAACAATCCCCGACTCTCACTTGAAACGTTCTACCAGATAAGAAATTGGTAAGCCAGTCTGTCAAAATCGGATGAAATTGCAGATCCCGTAGTTTTGAAAGCAGTTTCAAGTGCGAGACACGATCAAATGCCTTTGCAAAGTCAAAATAAATGACATCGCAACAGCATTTCTTGTCAAGGGCCTCGGTCCAATCATTTATGCATTCCAAAAGGTTCGTTTCTGGTTTAAACCTTGGAAATGCCATACGAAAAAAAACTTCTCTCCATACGAAGATAATATCATTCGTCAGCCTTCCATTCACGATCAAGAGCGGTTATGTAACTTTTCAAAGGATGAAAATATTTCAGCTCAGAAATGGACACTCTGTCCCGTCCTCAAAAACCATGGATATAGGGTAGGTTCGTAAGGAAATCTGAACATTTCGAAACATGTTGTGGGGGGGGGGGGTGACGCAGCTCCGCTGAGGTCCTATACAACGTCACGTTTGACTCTGCTACCATTTCCGTTTACGCCAAAGCTCTTAACGATCCCGACCAGATATTTTCTTTTTAAGTAGAAATTTTACGAACCCTTCACCGCCCGATGAGAAATAACGCAACAGCGCTCGAAACCCGACTCAGGTGGGGTGAAAATTTTTGAAGAATCAGACACCTCAGCCCGGGGTATGGAGCTCCCCGGGATGGTCTGATCTGCGGAGGGGGGTCTGAGCGCCACCGGGTTACCAGGGGGACCATTCTGAGTGGGAAATACACTGTTTAGGATCATTTTTTTAACGAGGAATTCGATTATACCTTCCAGTTCACAGAGAATGTTGTGTTAAGCAAGCTATTGTAGAGGACCTCCCAAAGTTGAATATAAGACACGTATATTTTGACGAGATCACACTCCTGGGGGGGGGTCTGAGAGAATAGCCAAAAATGTGGCCGAATCATGTTCCCAGCTTTGTCAGTATCATACGAAACAAATGCGGCTGTGTATCTTCTCAACGGCGGAGAGAGTCGTCAAAACGCAGCCCAAAAATGAAGAAATTATGTGGTGGTCGTACCTATTCCGGCCCAAAAACAAAGGATTATGTTCAAGGGAGGGGAGGGATTGTGAGAACTTCTGAAAATTTCTATCACCGTTGTGGGGTCGTAGGTCCACTGAGGTCCTCCACAACGGCACGCTTGGGTCTGCTAATATTTCGGTTTTCAATCCAAAACGCTAACGATTCCGACCCGATATTCTCTAATTAAGCTGGAATTTCACTACCCCTCACCGTACATTCAGAAATAACACAACCGCGCTCGACCCTCAACCCAGGTAGAGGTAAAAATTTTCGGAGAATCGGACACCTCGGACATCGGACGCGGGAATATGGAGCTACACAGGGGAGGTTTGATCTGCGGGGGGATGGAAGGGGGTCTGAGCGCCGCCGGGAGACCAGGTTGATAATTCTAAATGGGAGTATATATACACTGTTTAGGATCAGTTTTTTAACGATAAACTCGATTACACCTTATGAGAGAAACGTACCAGGTCACGCCCCTGAGGGATTCCTGAGAAAATCGCTGAAAACTGACCATAGCACGCGTCTGGGGAGAGGGGGCATCTGAGTAACATTGGTCTTCTCCAAGCCTCGTACAGCGCCTTGGCCCCAAAAACTACAAAATTGGGAGGGGGTTGTAAGAAAATCTGAACCTTTCGACTACCGGTGGGGTACAATAGCTATGCTGAAGTCCTACACGGCACGCTTGCCACTGCTATGAGTCCAAGGAAGGAGCGCTCCCCCTGCGTCTCTGATGTTTCCGGATTACGGTAAGACGTCGCGTACGCAATAACATAGCACGTCTTACCTTAATCCAAAAACAGGATTCGATGAGGTTTTCACGTTCTCACTTCTTTTTTTTTCATACTTCATCACTCTTTTGCGTTCTTTTCGCTCGAAATGCTCGTAGTACTCTCTGGATACAGATTTTCTTCTTTACGTGGCAGGGAAAGTGTTTCAGGACATGGATAACAGCTCGTATGGCACCAAGTCATCTGCATACCGTAATCCGAAAATGTCAGACGCAGAGGTAGCGCTGCTTCTTTTGACTCTTCGCTAGCCATCTCGTTTGGGACAGGGTTTACCATTCGGTTATGGCTCCAAAACTCTAACGATCCCGACCCGATATTTTCTTTTTGGGGGAAATTTGACGACCCCTTCACCACCCGTCGATAAATAACACAACCGCGCTCGACCCCCAACTCATGTGGAGGTAGAAATTTGAGCAGAATCGGAAACTTAGCCAAGGCCTCGGCGCGGGTGTAGAGCTTCAAAGGGGGTAGGATCTGAGCTGTGGAGGGGTCTGAGCGCAACCGGGAGACCAGGTGGACCATTCCGAATGGTGTACACACTATTCAAAATCAGTTTTTTTAACAAAGAACTCGATTAAACCTTCAAATTTACATGAAAAGTTCCTCTTCTTGAAAATTTACAAAAAAAAAGAACAAGTCACGCCTTTGGGGACCTGAGAAAATGGCCAAAAACGTGACCAAATCACGCTCCTGGGGAGAGAGCCTGGGTAAGATTCACCTTCTACTGAGATAGCTTTTTGTCCCTCATAGAACATGTTATGTAAACCAGTGCCGCAAACATAAGTGAGCGTCGAATTCAGCCTTTCCCAAGTACAAAGTTTACGAATAGTGACAATATAGCGGTAATAGTGTTGACTTTTATGGATAACATGATGACAGGGCACTTCCGAATCGGAAGGAGAGTGCAGGAGCAGAAGCAGCAGCAGGTGGCCGGCCGGCTTTCGAAGGGAATTGCGACGGCATCGGCGCGAATCAGACGACGGAGCATCTCGCGCGGTCAGGGACGCAGGGCGGATCGGTAAACTGCCGGTGGGGAACGCCGGGCCAGCCGCTCCCATCGACCTCTCATTCTCATCCATCAGTCTCACTCAATCTCCGCCTCCCATATATGGTTCTCTGCCCGAAAAAGTATCTAATGGCCTAAATTTTGGCGCTGTTCACTTTTACTATCCAGTGACTTTTCTTGGTCAACTTTTAGTGCAGTTACGACCGGCTTTATTTGGCAAGATAGAGTTTACGTAATAATTTTAGTCTGATGAATGGACGGGGCTGCGACGGTAGATCACAGCGCGCGAATCGAAACCCCATTGGCCTGTAATGTCGTCAACACCGCACGGACAGCCGCCTGGCCTATGCGTTAGACTAAATCGAAAACCGGAAACCGTACGACCCCTCCATAACCAGGGTCAGGCTGGAAGTGGTCCGAGGTTTAGATGAAACAGTTTACAGTTCATCTATGCAGTCGCGTCCAGTCCGCAAAGTGCACGCTGATTGCGTAAGCGTGTTGCGGCGCGGTTTTGGGAATCCTCAGACAGGGATGCCGGATCACCCGGGCGGTTTTGCCTTTTTTCCGGCGTAAAAAGCCTCGCCCTGTCTGAGGATCCTCGAAACCGCTCCGCAACGCGCTTTCGCAATCAGTGTGCACTTCGCGGACTGAACGCGACTGCGTAGATGAACTGTTGTAGATATACTATGCTCCAAACGAGATGGCAAGCGAAGAGTCCAAAGAAGCAGCGCACCCTTTGCGTCTCTGACATTTTTAGATCCAAATCAGGGATGAGCGGAGTTCCTCGTTTCGCGTTCCGAAACCCGCGGAAAAGGCTGCGGAACGCGAAAATATCGGATCATTCGGGAGGAAGAAAACATCAGATAATTTCCTAATTTTTAGCGCGTTTCGCGTTCCGAAAACCGCATTTCCGCGCATTTTCAGGCGTTTCGCGCCTGATTCCCGAAACCCGAGAAAAAAATTTCATTTCCGAAAACCGATTTCCGAAATTTTATATTTTTGTTCCGCTCATGTCTGATCCAAATGTACTCAGGCATTCGTAGAGGGCGACCTGAGTGGTGAATTCAGGACCAGGGGATCCCAGCCATTCGCTTCGATGATTCGTCTATATGCCGGAAATCGGAACCAGGATCCGTGTCTATGGTGGAGGATGGGCAACAACAACAACAGTACAGGACCAGCCGAGGGTACATACTCGGGCGACACCAAATTCACCTCGGGTCACCCTTCGATGCCATTGTAGGGCCAGCGGAGGTAATTTTGGAGCGAGCCGAGGGATTTCATAATTTTTTCTTCAAGCCACTTAAGGTGTTTCAAGGGTTTTTAGTGGGGACCCCTGTGACATTCCGGGAGATGTCCCCACGGTCCGCGGTGGGGTGCACCCCACTGAAAACCATGCGGAGATGGACCCACAGTTGGGTACCACCCTCCCCCAAGCCGTGGGGGCCTCCTCCCCTCGGCGACAAAAATTATCCTCTGGTATCCGCTGGATCTTACGGAAAGTGACTCGAGGCCACCTTCCAGGTCCGGCTCCGAAGAGCCGACCTGGAAGGGGCCTCTAGTCACTTTCCGGAGGATCCATCGGATTTTGTGAGATGAGGAGCCTTTTATACTAGCAACATGGTTAATATTTTTGTCCAAACATGTAAGTGATTCTGATATCGCCTCCACGTTGCACGAAAATGCGTTCAACGTGAAATTCCCGCGGGCGAGCCCCTTTTCTCCTCGCCTCGCCCCACTCAAGTCCACCCACTTAATTTCTATCTTTGGGTCTGCCTCAACGCCCAAAATTACCTCGGGTCGCCTTCTACCAAAGCCTAAGTACTCAGTGCAGATCACGAATCTGGGGTTTATCTGTCTATTTTCCAAAGTTTTCGAATAAATTTGTTCAAAGCCTCCAATCGGTGAAAATTTGTTGCAAAATGTGACTTTTGATGATTTCCACAACGCTGCTATAGAAATAACTCAAAATGTTTCTCTAGGGGTTATTTGGAGTGCTTAACACGAATCTGGAGTCCGCTTATCGATTTTCGAGAGATTACGGTGGGTGGACGGTAGTTTGGTTCAAATCTCAGATTTTAATCAAATTATTCGGGGTGGAGAATACGAATTTAACGTCCGTTCGTCGATTTTCCGAATTTTAAGGTGGGTTTCGCCCCCTAAATGACGTGTTACCTACCGTAACCTACAGTAAACCTCGAAATTTCGACAAATGGACTCCAGATTCGTGTTCACCATACTAGACTACCACTACATACAAGTTTTGAGCAAAATCCGAGGAAATTTTTTGGAACCACCAGAAAAATGCCTGTTGGTAGTACCCTCGCCTTTTCCCGAAGTTTGAGAAACGCCTATAACTTCTTGGAACCTGCAGCCCGTGGCGGGATACTGCGTAATTTACTACTGAGGCACAAGAGATACTAAAAATACTAGTAGTTTTCGCTGATGCGTGTACCACTAAAGACACTTCCCTGTGAGAAAGTTCCAAACCAGGGTTCAGCTGTAGGTTTTTAGTATGGTAACACAATACCCTCTGCAATGCGGGCGGAAACCCGTGCTGTGGCAGACGACACATTTACCACCAATTCCATTTCGGAAATGAGAACAGATGTGCTGACGCATCTAACTTCGATCACTTTTCACTATCTTTCTCCTTCTTCATTACCTTCACCTTCACTTCACAATATTGAATGCAAAATGTATTCGACTACTCGAATATTGAACTCTACTTTGTATTGGACTTGTGTATTATACGAAAAAGTTTCAATAAAGGTTTTTGTTAAATAAATGAATTTTGAATTTCAAATTGAAATTTCAAATAAATGTATAGATTTTGAATCTTTGGAAATTTGAAAACAGCCGAAATTCTTTTTTTTGTTCTTGAAAAAGAAGAGTACAACATTTTCTGCATTCTAGAATGCATTCCTCCCTCATTCGCAACCCTAATTGGTTCCCTACGGACAGCTGGGTTTAGTTAACCGTTTCTGGCCGTAACTGGAAATGCAGTTTAGGATACGCCTGCAGTCATGCTGGGAATTAAAAAGAAGACAGAGAGGTTTCAAAGGCGAATATAGAATTGAAAATATCATGCCACACCTGTTTTCTGAAACGGTTAGAGTTGAGATTTTCACCTTTCATACGTTATGTTTGTTGAGATTTGAAGTTTTTCAAAATTAAGCCGCATTCACCAAATATAGCCGTTTCAGTAGCAGCCTATGGGTTCATATTCATCTAAAGTTGTTATCAGCAGATCGCTTTTAAGGGAGAAATTTTGAACAGACAGCAGCGGCTGTTTATCCGTACGTGTTCCATCACATTTTTTGCCAGTGAAGGTGTCCTACGAGTTTATTTAATACGTCCAAAGGACGCTCTTTTTCTTAAAAACACAGGTTAAACATTTGAAGGAATCTAGCCAGTTGTCGGAGAAAAATAAAAGTGAAACCTCTTGATTTTCCTCATGTTTCAATGTACCAACTTCCTGAATATTCAGGAGACGAATTGTGAGTTCCGATTGTTTTTGGTCTTCCGATTTCCGAAAGTTGCCGCAAAAGTGCGGGAAAAATCGGGAATAATATTAAGATCAAAGTTTCAGGAAGTTGAGTGTTACCTTCTGAACCTTTAGGTGGTTCTTCAGCGTGTTTCCCTAACTCTTAGATCTGTTTTCCTTCTCAACAGAGCAAGATATGAGACCCATAATATCGACAGGAACTATATCTGCTAAAAATAAACGAAAAAATACGGTGAATAAGTCTTTTCCAGACGGTTTCATGTTTAATCATCCTTGAATTTAGCTAGTTTTCAACGAAATTCGGGTTTGTCCATGTTTTCAATCAACCTCACAGAGGCGAGGCGTCTGACTCATCTGTTTCGTGGAACTTACAATCTGAACACAGTGCGTACGGTATCTCGTAGAACTCAGTCTAATGAATAAACAGGGCTGCGGCGGTAGATCGTCACGCGCGATCAAAACCCCGCTAGCCGGCGGTGTCACGAACGCAGCAAGGCCGTCTCAACGATCGCCCGCCGTCCATTCGCTAGACCAAATCTGACAAAGGGTCTTCATTTACTACAGTAATTTTTGCCTAGGGTTACACATTTCCGATTATCCGATTCTTGATGGGTTTTGGCTCTTCGATTTCAAAAATCGATATGGTTGATCCGTTTTCCGAATTCCGAAATTCTTGAGAAATTTCCGCTCATCCCTGCCCTTGACGGACAAACCAGTAACGTCCAAAATCTACGGGTCTGCCCTCGGTCTACATTACTCCTGTTCCTTGCGAGACCGACATGGATTATGAAAACAAGGTCGCGTGAGCGTGACATGAAGCCATGGTCGCATATGCGCCACCAATCCATGTTGGTCTTGCCAAGGGCAGGCGTACTGTAGATCGGGGGCAAGCGCGCAGATTTTGACCGTTACGGGCTTGTTCCCTGCATTTGATGTTTAAATATGGCTTCTCGCTATGTTGTTAATCGTCATCATTATGAAATGATTAGTATCGAAGAGATTCTCATCAATCTAGGTGATGACTACGACGTCAGTTGCGGAAAGACGAAGGCAGGTGAGAAAATTTTTTCTCCTACATTCATTTACGTTAGAAGGGCGATCGTCATACTAGCGCAAGCGTCCGCTCGCCACGCGTTGCATGGCCCGCACTAAGAAACGAATGGAGCGGTCAGTAGGTACGGCATAGGGAAACGTACAAAAAATATTTGAGACAGTTGGCCAAGAAGTTGTCGATGGGTGACCCCCTGAGTTGACATGCACCATTAAATTCGCGCGCGCGCTAATTCATGCGAAATAAAAAATCATTCACACAGTGCATTGAATCGCGCACTCGGTGGTACGATTTGGTATCGCCGTCTTTTTCGATGGAAACTGTGTGAGAAAGTTCGCGCGGTCGTTCGCGCGCAGAAAATCATGACCATTGAGCGCGCACACCTACCTTAACCCTGTTTACATGCTTCGCAATAGGCACGCGCTGATATCAATAATGTCTGACCCTTTTGGTCCGAATGGCGGATAAATTTAATTGGCTGGAGCTAAAGGACGGTTTATCGTGGATTGGATGAACAACTCTTGCTTTCAAGGTTCTCGTTGGTGAGCTTCCTGTGGATTTTCTACGGCTCATCGTTCCTCGTGAGCAGATGCTTGCAGCTCAACAGCAGCAGCCGCAACAGGTACAAATGTAGCGATTGTTGATTTGAGCGCGACATTACGGTGTTGCGCATATTTCTTAACTGTGTGTCCTAAAACCGTCAAGTACTGATAGAAGCCGTTTCAGTTCATCTATGGCGCTGGCAGCTTTGTGCCACCAAATACGCGCGGGCGGGTTTCAGTCACAATAGCTGACGCCAATCTGGTAAGGAACTATGGAATCGTGAGGATGGATCCGTATTGCAGGTGAGATTTTCAAAAGATATCAAGGAGACATTTCAAAATGCTCTTCTTGCAAGCCCAGTCATTTTCTGCACCATAACGTCGGCATGGATCCGGAAGAGACTTCGCGTTCACTGTTAAAGGTTGGCGCAAACTCGGTGCCATATGCTATAACGTAGGGGCACCGAGTTTGCGTCAACCTCCATTGGGGAACGCAGTCTCATCAGGATCCGTGCCGATGTTACTTCAAAGCTATTCGATTTCATTCTGGAGGCGGGTCAGACCTACATAACGTTATGTCATAGTCAGTATACATTGGATCCGACTTATTTCGGAAAAGAGCAAAAACTGGTTTTTCTCTTCATTTTCAGCCTAATCAGGGTTGAGCAGACCGTTGTGGCGATTTTTGTCACGGATACGACCCCCCGTTTTTTTCCAAAAAAAAATCCCAAAATTTTACTACCCCCAGGGGGGTCCCTGAGACTAATTTTTTTAGCTTTATTTAGTGTCAAATTTTAAAGAGAAGCGAAAGTTTAGTTATCAAATGGTTTCAAAAAAATCCTATTTTTCTTCAAAAATTTTACGACCCCCCAATTTTCATTTTTTTTCTAAAAATTTTACGACCCCATCGTTGTGGCGGGTCACAACCCTGCTCAACCCTGAGCCTAATGCTTGAAGAAAGGATGGCTTTTCAATCGAAACTCATAACAATCATGTGATGAAAGTTTTATCGCCTAATGATATTGAGTGTTCGTAAACCAAAGGTTATAAGAAATGATTCGGATATGCGAAGAATTGGGTAATTTCGAATTTCTAGTTACAGAATTTCCTAGTTGCTTGAAAGTTGAGATAATTTTGCCTTTTCAGTCCAGATGCATCTAAACATAGGCCTCCCAGTTTATGGTAAAGCAGAAAACAGCGATTTTCGCAGTGATCCTGAATGTTTCGGATCCCAAGTTTAATAGTTAGCCGATAAGCCGGCCGTCCTACTCCCAATCGGTCGATATGTATGAGAAACACGCGGAGCGGGAAGAAATGAAAATTCTAAAATCTTCCATTTATAGGCCGTCCTAGGATCAGGTCGACTTTTATCTTATCACTTGAGGTTGATTTTTATCAGTTGAGGACGATATTTATCAGATCCTAGGTCGATCTTTATTTGAGGACGACTTTTATAGATTGAGGATGATTCTCGTCACTTCATTTCTTCCCATTTTGCGGGTTTTTGATACATATCGAATGGGTGGGGCTAGGACTGCCGCCCTTTCGGCCAACCATGAGGGGCCCCTAAAGACTCCATCACTACGGCTACTTTTATACACCACGTCAGGCCTTTCGCGGTCGCAGAACACTGCGGCGAAGGAGCCAGCCATCGATGTCGCTCAGAACCGGGAAAAAAACAGGCGCGATAGTGGATCGGACTCCCGCTCGCTATCGCTGGCACCCGCCGCAACGCACTGCGCTGCGACGGATAGCCGCGACAGCGACCAGTTGCCGCGCACTTTTCACATTTCCGGTGTAACATCCCTGTTAAAGCCAGCGACCGAGACAGGTGCTGCAAAGTTTCCCTGCGACAGCACTTTTGTACTGGGTGTGCCTGGTCATAACACAATTCGTGAGAGTTGACCGAACCTACGGCGGTAGCAACTTTTCGGTATGACAAAGGCCTACGTCTTCGAACCAATGTGGATTGTGTTACCTCTAACCGCCTCCTTGTTTGTTGAGAAACATTGGGAGAGAAATTACAGCAATGTTTATTTATTAGTCGTCCGCGAAAACTTTCGACTGCACTCCAGAACATTCCATGTGTAAATCACTTGGGCCCTCGTCGGTCGAAGAACCTGGTCGATATGCGTCTGTCTCATATCAAATGGGTGGAAAAATGCAGTCGGCTTCATCGTCTGTAGCTAGCTCGCTCGATTTCACAGTATCATTTTAAGCAGGTGGGGAATCTACCCGGAGTAGCCAGCTGTAGCCGGTTGCATCCAGGTCGATATGCACCATACATGTGTAAATACATTCATCGGTTGGAATGTAGGCGCCTTCCGACCAGCCATGACGAGGCTTTAGAGGCAATGCTGCAGGAGCATCGGCAGAAAGCTGGTGTAGCTTCTTTACCAGGAGCAGGAAATTGAGGTGTTCGATTAACGATTTCTCATTTGTTTAGAAAGCTTGAACCTTTGGATGATTGTTCCACTGAGCTTGATTGGGACAACAAAAACGTTCGATTTTTCCTTGGGCATCGTCTTTTTCATATGCAGCGCTTCTCAGGCTCTGAAGGAATTGGTATGCATCAGATCAGACTCTGGTTGATGCTCGGTGTTTTGAGAACGACGTCATCAGCGAGCCGACGATGATTTAACCACCGACCGCTGCATCCCCATATTCTGCCTCTCCGACGCGTGCATAGCGTAAAGAAGCACCATGGGGTTTTTGTGAAAAGGCGTCACCTGTACAATCTCCTTTCGTTCACTTCGGTCTTTCTGTAGTGTTTCTATACAAAACTTGTTGCACAGCTAACTGTACGCATTTTTTTAAACCGTGGAAACACTTTCAGAAACCGTTTTTCGTCTAACAGAGTCCAAAGACTTGCGATTTGAGCATTGGGAGGTAAACAGACTGTTCAGAACAGTGTTTTGAAGTCTCTCAAGATCTGAAGGTGCTTCATTACTGTGTAAATGTGATGGTTCGTACTTGGTCCATGCCGGAGTTATACTTTCTCGCACGTCTGTCTTTATTTGGCGCTGTGCCAGCGAGATTGACTAGAGTGAATGGCGTTTAGACGACAGGTGGTAGGCAAATAGGGCGAAAGTTGACGATGTTGTGACATCTTCAGTTTGTATAGTTATAATCTTTTCAGTTTTCCAATTAGATTATTCTCTTTTTCTGATCATATTTATATATCATAACATATAACACAGTATTCTAGATTGCGCGTGGGTCATGCAGTGTTTGAGACGCAGACGAAGCTCAGTGGTGGACGAAGTCCTGTGTGGAATCGTACTGTGCATGCGTACCTGCCAAATGGCGTAGAGAGTATCTACATCCAGATTTTCGACGAGGTACGTTTGTGTCTTGCCTGAGTTTTGGCATGTAGGCAAGCGCAGTTACGATCCTGCATTGAGTTGTCACCAAAATTTCTTTTCCAGAAAGCCTTCAGTGCAGATGAATGCGTTGCTTGGGCCCATGTGATGCTTCCCCAAGGGATTTTCAATGGCGAAACCATCGACGACTACTATCCGTTAAGTGGACAACAGGTTAGTCTTATGGGCTCGCTGATACTTCTAGGATTTTTTATGAATTCAACATTTTTTCATCCTTTCAATAAGCAGTTCAGGGTGAGGGAAAGGAAGGAATGCTCCATTTGATCATTTCGTTTGCCCCTGTCGCAGCGACTATACCGGAGGGAGCTATCCTGCCTTCAGTAGCGGCTCCACCCTTGCCAGGTTGGACAAGCCTTCCCGACATTTTGAGCACATTAGGTTGACGACAAAAAGAAAATACGACGTTCTCTGTGTAAGAATGTGTGAATTGAAAACGTTAAGCAGGTTTCTGAAATGTTGAAAACTTTCAGTAGAAATCACGGCTGAGGACACGAAGGAGTTGGAAGACATGTTCCCTGGTGTGGATCGAGAAGTGATTAGATGTGTCTTGGAGGAAAGCAGAGGTGTGTTCCATTTGCAAGGGGATATGCTTACGAAAAGAATTTTTGTTCGAGTTTTCGGCTGAAATATAAATTTGAGCAGCTTGTGGGGCAGTGGCAAGTGGCGCCACTGTCGCGCACACGGTCGAGTGGTCGATCCTCTCCCAAGGCCAACCAAGCCTCTTAGCCCTCCGGGGAGGCTAAATTGGTACCAGACTTGTCTGGGAGGATAAGAACCATGACTTGAACATTGGCTTGTCCACGCAAGTCATTGTATAGGCCCAACACACATTCAAAAGCGTCCACGATTCTGAGTGGAAGTAGAATTTGTGGTGCATTCTAAGTGGGATTGATATACGCTGAGATATTTCTAATCCTCTATCCTTTTAAGACAAATTTCCTGTGTTGGAAGAAGGTTGTCTCTACCAATGGCTCAGTACACCTGAAAAGAAAGAAAAAATAATTCTTTCTCGCTCCTTTTGAGGAAGGTGGCGCGCTGATTACAAAGGTGTCCTTACGATCACACAGAATCCTCTATGGACAGACTTATGGCCGCTACAAATTTGACAGATTGAACGGCGGAGGCCTAGTGGACGAGCTGCCCAGGCTTGTTTTCTGCGACAGAGGTTATAAAGGAAAAATTGTAATAGAATGTGCGAAACTAAACGGAAAGAAGCTGGTAAAATACATTAGTTGCCAATTGTAGCTCGTTTGGCCTCTTTTGTGCTCGAAAACCCGACTGAGGGGGCGTTGCAAAGTGGCTTTCCTTGGGGGCGTGCCATCAGGTGATTTATTGCTGTCAACGGCAACGGAAAAAGGCGGTTGTGCGATTGCGTATTTCCACTAAGTATAGTGTACGTTGCGGGATAATCGATGGCAAAATTATAATCTTATCCTGGATGCCGATGAAAAAACATCGGGAAGTACGAAAAACGGTATGTTTTCTCCCGCATGCACACGTTATCAAAAGTCTCTACCATGGATACACGCACGAATAACAAGAAATTGAATTTTTCTCTGTTATTTCCATTTTTTGTAAGTTTTCATTTTTCTCGCTATCCCTGCGTGTATCCATGATGAAGACAGGTATATTGATAATGTGTGGTGAGGGGGAAAGTTAACGTTTCTCCACGTCTCCGGGGGTTTTCCTTGAAAATTCAGGAAAAATACAACTTAGTCGTCGATTATGGCTCAGTCTGCAGTATTCATGGCGGAAATACGCAAACGCACAATCGTCTGTTCCCGTTGCCGTAGACTGTAGGTGAGAGAGCCCTCGGCTGGCTTCCTTCGCTTTTTGATGGTTAGAGCCCTTGCGCCAGTACACGACCACTCTCGTTTTCCGCAACCAGGCGCCCACTCAAGTGTTTTCGTACGGCACTCACCCATGCTTTCGGCTAAATATAAACATGCTTTTTGTTGCAGAAAAAAATTCTTTGATCAGTCAGTGAAAGAATCTTCTTCCTAATTTGAACACTTTAGGTGACAAGGATGCAACTGTGAGCGCTTTGTTGGAAATGAGTAAGACGTAACCATGACTGTGCTGCTGTCACCTCCATCTGCGATTCTTACCTTGCAGTCTTCATTGTCACCATTCACATGAGAAAAAGCTCTAATTTAAGCTGTAGACAAGGTTCTTTTGAGAGGATGAGGTGGTAATGAAGAATGTTGTACTGTGTTTCTGTGCATATTTAGTCATGTATTTCTTGTCTGCTTCTATCATTGTATTTACATTGTAATTTATGCTTATTCGACATAACCACGCGAGTTGTATCTGATTCCTAAAAGGGTAGACAATTCCTCGTCGTGTTTTCCCTTATGCATGTGATGTTTAATATTATGTGATGTCTCCTGTCTTTTTTGTTCCGATTATAAAACGTTGACGCCCATGTAACTAGTTTCTTCGCCTGCTCAGGCACTGGGGACCGGAGCCCAAAATTTGATTTCCCAAATGAATAGAATATTCGAGTGAATCCAATATTTAAAATCTCGGAGAAATCGAATTCTCACATAAATCCAAAATATGATTCCCCAATAAATGGATCATGTATTCGAATAAATCCAAAATTTAATTTCTCTAAGAAGTCGAATCTTCGAATAAACCCGACATTTCAATTTCCGTATGAATGGAACATCTGAACAAACCACGAAATTCAGATACCCGAGTAATCTAATATTCGAATAATTAATCTATTCGGTCCCGAGCTTACTGTCAACGCTTGCGGGTTACGGTAGCTAGGCGTGTTGTGCATTATACGCCACGCGGAGTACGCGGAGGTGTATGCTCGTGCGTGGCTCTATCGTTGAGTGGATTTGGAATCAGAGATGAGCGGAAATTCTTCCTAGGAAATCGGAGCGACTTTCGGAAGCCGGAATGTCAAAAACCATCGAAAATTCGTTCAGCGAAAATTTTCACCCTTGTTAACAGTGCCTACCAAAAAAAAACTTGGGATTATCCTTTTTTATTGAACAATTTTCATGCAAATACAGGCAGCCCTGGCTTTTTGGAAAGTGGAGACGGACCCGGAATTCGAATTCAGCGCCCGAAATAACCCCTAGGGATTTGGTAAGGGAAAAAGTAAATAAAAAAGTCTGATTTCGTGGATATTTCCGATTTCTTCCGCATTTTTAATTTTTTTTTTCGGAATTCGGAAGGCCAAAAACCATCGGAAATTGGAATTCGGCTCATCCTTGTTTGGAATGCTCGGAATGGATTGAATGGGAATGTGCACTGAGTTCGTTTAGTCGTATTCTGGTCCTCTTCTTCTAGGACTTCGATGTATTTCAACTGAGAAAACGAGACAATTTTTGGCCTGACTATTGTACCAGATGGGCAGAGCGAAATTTTCTCAGTTGCAGGAACTATCGCTCGGTGGGGGAATCGTATCCCTCATTCTCTTATCTTCCAAATTTCGAAGATTCCGGTTTTTGCCCTTTTTTCATCTCAGCTGGGACTCCAGATCAACCTATGTGTCTCCAGCTGTAATCGGATCGGTTTCAACTAACTGCTTTACCGGATATCCGGGGCGATTTGGTCAGAAGAATTATAGGTGAAAGTATTCAAAAAACGGGCATTAGTACTGTCACACCGACCGGATTAACAATGCAATCCATCGGCGTAGGTATGAATAGAGTACAACTTGCGACAAACTTGACCGCTTAGAATCCCGAGATCTCCTTTCCAGGACGCAAAGTAGTCTGCAAAAATAATTTTTTTTATTCCGAAAAATTCAATTCAAGCTGCTCAATCAACCTTGTTTTGCCAGTGATCGAATGTCGGATAATCCGAAATAGAACGTGAAAAATGTTGCCGCCATCCGTCGCCATTCTGGCGGACATGTGCGACTGCGTCGACGTCTCACGGTAGGCCCGGATCATACTACCGCCGCATCGATGTGTGAGAAAGAGCAGTATCGATCTATCGCGGCTATACTGCGCTTCTGAGGGTTTCGATACTGCTCTTTTCCATGTATCGCCGCGACGGAAGTATGATCCCGGCCTATCGGCGCCGCTCCCCATTGGGCAACGTTGTGATAAAATCGCGGAGATATGCATATTTGAATTCGGTGCTGTTGGTAGAAGCAGAGGTGTCAACCATTCTCGGATCATCTAATCACATTAGGACCGACGAACTGCCTTTGTACCTATGGAAACAATAAACTCCCTCTAAAGCGCTATATTGCCGCGATTGATCGATACTGCTCTTTTCCATGCATCGCCGCGACGGAAGTATGATCCCGGCCGTAGTGCTACTCTTGATAAGCCTCTTTCATAGTTGGCCGACCGACGTCGGACGACTCGTTATCGAATGTGAAACATCTATCTACCCCACCCTATCCATCTTGTCTATCTTAGCTTATCACATTTGATAACGAGTCATCCGACGTCGGCCGGCACATTATGAAAGGGGCACAGTAACTACAAGCTTGTGGGAAAAATTTGATATTACTCTCCTGCCGCTGTGTGTAGCAACCCTGCAAAATGCGGAATGTCAACACTTCAGAATAAGCGAGAAAAATCGAGCACCCGTTCGCTCCCCCCCCCCCAAATCAGCACCCATTCGCTCCAGCCACTTCGGAGCTTTCGAGCTTAGTAAAAACGAGACACGCCATGAATTTTATCGAAACCTATGCATTTGTTATCGGTATATCTTTATAACGTAGCCTGCTCCAGTGCGATGATTGCGAATGACATGGACAAACAAGCCCGAGACAACTCGTCCACGAAATTCTCGTAGTCCAATTCACAACATTTGAGGGACCACAACTCCGTTCACAGTGGGTTCTGAGCGATTTTGGAGGGACCATTGTGATCAGCGCGAAATTCTCTCCAAGACAAGCAGTAGAACTCGAAAGCGATTCTGAGGTTGGACTGTGCCTTTAAAGGCACAGTACACCCTCAGATATGAATTTTGAGATTTTCATGTAATTTTGTAGAAGATCCCTCCTGTATAACACCAGCCAAATGCCAGATCTCATTTCCTCCAAATAAGCGAGATATAAGCGACCACCACAGGCCCGACCCCCTTCGCTCACCACCACAGGACCGACTCCCTAACAGATTTTCGAACTCGATATTGGCTCGATGGATGGATGAATTGTAACAAGTCGTCGTTCTTCAGTCCTTTACCGGACTGTCTCCTTATTCTGGCTTTTTCTCACGCAACGATTGCGAATAAAGAGAAATACAGGTCTGAGACAACTCGTCCACCAATTTTTCACCCTCAAATCTAGGCATCTTTGAAGAGCCATGATTCTGTTCAAAGGGGGTCTTGGACGATTTCAGAGATACGACTGTGATCAGCGTGTGACTCTCTCCAGGATGAGTACGAAATCTTAAAATTAATTTTTTAGGTGTTCTGTGCCTTTAAAGCCTTTTTCATAGTGTGCCGGACGACGTCGGATGACCAGGGATGAGCGGAACAAAAATATGAAATTTCGAAAATCGGGTTTCGGAACAAAAAAATTTTTCTCGGGCTTCGTAATTTGGCCGCGAAACGCCTGAAAATGCGCGGAAATGCGTTTTCGGAACGCGAAACGCGGAAAATTGAGAAATTATCTAATGCTTTCTTTCTCCCAGATGATCCGATATTTTCGCATTCTGCAACGTTTTTTGCTGTTTTCGGAATGCGGAACGCGGAATGCCAAAAATGCGCGAAACTGTGGGTTTCGGAACGCTAAACGCGGAACTCCGCTTATCCCTGCGGTTGACCCGTTATCAAATGTGATAAGCTAAGATATAGTTAGGTCCGTGGCCTGTGTCCTCAAGAAAAAACGCTTAAATTCAAACCGCGGCCGGCGCGGCGGTTCGATTCTTGGAGATTGAGATTTAAACCGCCACGCCAGCCGCGGTTTGAATTTACACGTTTTTTCTTGAGGACACAGGCCGCGGATCTAACCATAGATAAGTTGGATAGGGTAGGGGAAATAGCTGTTTCACATTCAATAACGAGTCGTCCGACATCGGTCGGCCAACTATGAAAGAAGCCTAAGGCCCCGGTCAGACTTCGTCGAAAAACCTGCTGAGTCCGGATGAGTCCGGGGTGGAAAAACCTGCTGAGTCCCACTGAGTCCGGTTGCTCCCAGCACCAACCAGCTCCTCTGCGAAACACGCAATTGATAGTGACGATTATTACCTCAGCTGTGAATCGGAACGTGTTTGGTGGCTGATTTTCTTGTTTTCAACATGTCTGAATCTGATTTCCGTATCAGCAGCAGGTGGGGCAGAGCGCAGACGACGAGAGTCGAGATGCGGCGGGACTCGGCAGGTCGCAGTCGGCCGAAAAAAATGCACCCAAATCACGTGAGAAACACCTATATCGACCGGGTGGGACTCAGTCGGTCCATTGGCCCCGCCCTTGTTCGCATGAGAAATATCAGTATCGACCGGGGGGATGGCGGTGGCCATCAGACGGTCGCAGTCGGACTCAGTGGGTTGATTTTTTTCCACCCATTTCCCACGAATTCGGTGCGTATCGACCGGGTGGGACTCAGTAGATCCACCGACTATGACGGGGGCCTAAAGGCAGTGTTCACGATAATCTTCGATTTTGAGATTATTGGCTATATTGATTAGGTGGCCCCCGGGTAGAACTAAGATGATGTAGAAATTGAGAAAAACGCACCAGAAGTACACGAAATCTTTAGGTATCATCCAGCCTCTTGAGTATCGCAGGAAGGGTTTGTTGTGACAATGAAATCTTTTGTGGACCCGTCCCTTGCGATTCTCCACTCTCTGTTGCTCCGTTCTTTCTTTAGGGCCCTAACTAATCCTGTTTTGCATAGAATATTCTTAGATTTTCGATTGATCCATTTTTCCACCGGTGAAAACCACCATGAACATGTTCATCCAACCGGACAACTAGTCCATGTTCTAGAATAATGTCCCTAAAATACGACGTTTTAATGCGTTTCTCGCCGTTTCTTCGTAATTTTGGTAACTCTTGGAGGCCAACGCATTGTTTTCTGTGAAAAAGTCGGGGAGGAAAGTAGTCGTGAATCCTGCCTCTAAGCCACTTAAAGTATACGAACACCCCGCAAAAGAGTTAAGCAGCTGTTGGATCGAAGTTTTAGATGTTGGGACACGTTTCTACGCTTTCGAAAACTTCAAAAACTATGAAATATATCGTGTGACCACAGCTTCTCTGCTTGACCCTTATTTATAGGTAAGAATTTAGTTTTTGTGGGCCACATGAGTATTCGAACACTTAGAGGCAGTGTTCACGATGAAAAAGTGTGTTTCAGTCTCCACTAGGAATGGGTAGTGGAGGGGCACGCTGTAACGTTGACGTCGAAAGAACACATGAAAACGAGCCAGGAAGAGCCCCAAAAGAAACCGAAGTTGCCACTTTGAGCGCAAGGCCAAACCCAAAAGCGCAGTGCCAGCCCTCCGACGTGAACAAATGAAAACCCGAGACCGTGAGATGAGCGATGATTTCCGATCAATATCCCCGTTCTTCTTTCCATTCTCAACTCCTCTACTTACTGAGGTCAGCTGGCATACATCTGCTGCAAAAGACGGAAGTTACACGCTTCTGGCAACTCGTCCACCTTGCTTCCCTAGCTAAGTTTTTGAAAGACCATAACTCCGTTTCCGGAAGGTCTTGTACGATTTCAGAGGCATCGTTGGAATCAGCATGGGACCGTTTTCAAGATAGGTGGAAAAACAGAAAAAAAGGTTTTCATCGTGAACACTGCCTCAAAGAAACATTAGAATTTAACAACAAGTGGGACACAAAAATATAAACAAAACATTTCAAGTACGAAGTAGCAGCACTGCTACGTGTAGTAGGTTCAAACATTTTGTCTGGGAGCCTGTCGCTGAGCCGCTTGCGAACGATCCTCTCAATATCTTACAAGGTTGCTGAGTTGAATACAAAACCTAGGTGTCAGGCGGGAATTGAACCCGCATTGCATCGCTTACCGGGCGAGAGTGTTACCATTACACTACCGACACCCCGCTCTGCATGCCTCAGCTATTATAGCTGAGGAATGCAGAGCGGAGTGTCGGTAGTGGCAAAAAAAAGCTTCGATTCCCGCCTGACACCTAAGTTTTGTATTCAACTCAGCAACCTTGTGATTATATACCATACCAGAGAAGGCATTAAATATTCAAAATAACATCAAAATTTGATCCTCTCAATGTCGCTCCATGCGTCGAGGATGGTGCTTGAGAGCACTGACGTTGTCGTATTGCTCTCCATTCTGGTAAATCTTACGCACAATAATCCCCCTCAGGTTCTCAATGTGACTCAAATCGGGGCTGACGGCCGGCTAAGGCAGAAAGTTGACTTTATTACTCCGGAACCACTCTAAAGAAGACCGACTCATACAGATCGTGGCTTTGTCCTGTGCATAACGGAATCTTTCATGTCGTCGAGTACGCAGAAAAGACCGCAGATGGGAGATCAAGACTTCATGGTATTCTTCGTAGTTCATCGTGCTCGAAAGGAATTCTATACCGACCTGACCACTGCTGTTGAAAGCTGCACACACCATGAGGTTCGCACTTCCAAAGTTCCGGCAGCTGAAGTAGGCCAGATCCTGCCTCAGAGCTCTCCAGTATTTCCTCATCCCGTCAGGTCCGTCTAAAATAAATTTCTTCTCGCCGGAAAAGATCACCTGGAACATGTATTCGTAAGCAGCGCTCGAAGGGTCGAGCCTTGCAAGGAACTCACCGCATATCATCTCGTACTTATGTTTGATCGTGCAAATTCGAGTCGCGCAATCTTGTGGTGATGCTGTGAGCAAGAGGCTTTTTTCATTACGGATCTCACGCTGTTGCCGCTCCGGTGGATTGAGTGGATGGTTTCTGTGAAGACCGTCAGCGACATTACAGACCGAATCGTCGAGGCCGACACAATGGAGTTGAAGGCTCTTCGGGCAATATGCAGCTCGTCATGGGAGCTGAGCTTCCTGGAACGTCCTGGACGACTGTGGGTGCCATATGCATCAGGGCCGCGTAAGAAGCCTGAGATACACGCAGCTGAACGGCCAAGCTGCATGTAGATCTATCGGATTCCGAGTCGAGCATCACGAAGAGCGCCGATCTGGGCATGTTCCTCGAGGGAGAGGTGGGAATCACGTGGCATGATGATAATCATTAGCAGCTAACATTTCTTATGTGTTAAGCTCGCGAAACGGGGATTTCGACATTATCGTCGCGAATTCCGCACATCTTTCTTGAGTGTTCGTATACTTACATGGTATAAAAAGTGATTTTTTCTTTTACTGTAGACAAATTCCACAAGTCGAGCTCACATGGAGTTTTCCACCGTTTTTGGAGTAGCAGAAAACCTAAATACTATCTTCAAAATCCAAAACCTTTTTTCAATACCTTTTCAGCCCATTTTTAGGGTGTTCGTATACTAATGTGGCGCAGTGTAGGTACATACAGAAAGCAAAATCATTCGAATGTTGTGGAGTTGTTGGTGATGGATTCGGCAGGCGTCCTGTAAATTATCGAAGTTCAGTCACGGGCTAGCAACGATTCCGCGTCCTCTGACAAACAATTAAAGGCAGTGGTCACGATGAAAAACGTTATCGAAAAAACTACAAAAATCAGCTTAGATGAAAAGCAGCTGAGAAACTATAAAGGTAACGCGGTGAAAAACGGGCTAGAATTAGAGTTTCTAGGGCCCAAAGAAGCCAGTTCGTGCACACGTGCACAGCGCCGACCAGGGATGTGGGGCGATTGCAGTTTGCCGGCAGTTTTTGGACATATTTCGTCGATTGTCGTTTGCCGTTTTTCCCCTCCATTTTCAACAAATTCGGCAAAAATGTGCGCAATAGATAATAAACGCCGCGATTAGTACGCGCATGGTAAGCCCGACAAGCCGTGCTGCGATTGGCTCGGGAGGAAAGAGACAGGCTATACTTCAAAAACTTTGAGCCGATCGGTGTAACCTACAGCGCCATCGGTCACGTCTAAGCAATGGCTATGTAGTATCGTATGGTCATGCTCGTGTAGATCTACTTGTCTGGAAGAGTACCGAATGCATCACCCCCTTCTCGTTGAGACCTGGGCAATAAAGTAGAGCTATTCGGGCCAAAGTTAATACCCTAAACATTTCAAAAAAGAGGAGAGTACACTCCGATCTCAGGAAAAATACTGAATGTGTCGATTTGTCTCAGGTCTTGCAAAACACATTTCTTATGAGATCATCTTACATCATAATGAACGGATAGGAGTGGACCGGTGACCGTTTGTCGCAGAATATGCGGAACATCACTGGGATCGCATAGAGCGCCGGGGAAAGCCTTTGAGACCCGAATGGGAGTGCGCCAAGCGTTGGGAGAAAAAAGTGAGAACAAAATGGCAAAGCCCCAAACGCCAAAGAAAGTGTGTAGGACTCGATTGGGAACGTGCCAAGCGCCGGGAGCTCGTTAGAAGTGTGAGGAGGGCCAGTGAATGAGTGCAAGACTTTGCTGAGTGTGCGTTACTGTCTTGGAGTGTAAGCAAGACTTCGTTGGGACTGTGCAAAGCGTTGCGTAAAGGATGCTGGACTTCAGTGGCAGTTTGTTAGCTTATGCACTTTGCCTTTTTCTGCTATGCTCGCCATTTAGCTGAAAAACATGCTACTGAGTTGAAAGTTGGAGTTCTGAGTAGGAAGGGTCGGAGTGGGGTACGCGGCGTGGGGAACATCTACTTTGATCAAAATCGTTGATTGACTATAAACTGAATGCACGGAGTCTGGGGTGATCAGCTGGAAGGAAGAAGTGACGTATTGTTTGGCAAGAAGGTGATTTGAGATGACCGCTTTTTTCGAGAGTCGTTTTTTTAGCTAAGATTGAAAAACTACCCAATCGCACGTTTTTGACTAGTTAGCGCTTAGTTCATGAGAGATTTAAAAGTTTGGAGGGGAGAGGGTTGTCGAAGATGGAGCAGTTTATCTAGAATGCTCCCAAGACTGTCAGAAAGCGTGCGTTTTAGTAGCATTTGTGCAAGCCTTTATCATTTAGCCAGAATCCGGTCGAATAGTAATCACACCGTGAGACACGCCAACAAGTACGGGGGTACCACGCTTGTTAGAAAATAATCACTTAAAGTAATACCATATTACGCCCTTTATTTTTTGGATGAATCTCGGATGCTCACTCTGTTAACTCAGATTACATCATACTCTTAATTTTGTGCGATTAATTTCAAACACAAAACAAATGAATGACTACTGTTCCGAAAAGGTGAAAATCAGAGAACCTAGAAAAATTGATATATTTCCGGCCACAACATTCTTATCATTACTGTTGAATAGAATATTCATTTTGGTGCTGTTTTTTATACGTAGTATTCTACCAACGTAAGAAGTTCAATCTCTTGAGGTGTTAGTGAAAAACTATTTCTTATCTTGCTATTGAAATACGAAATGTGCATCAGAAAATAGTTCTTTTACATTTACTTCTAGGACATTAGTATCTTAGGGCTAATAAAAATATCTTAGGGCTAATAATAAGAAGGGCTTAGGCCCGAAACGTCGTGTCAATAAAGTTGTAAGAAGTTGAGCGTTCATAAACAGTTATATCAAGAATCATCAATGAAACTCAGGGAACCTACCATTTTGAGAGACATTAGTATCGTTTTTTGCTTGAGGTTTTCTATTTTGCCGTTTGTCGATTGCCGTTTGTCGACCGTTTTCGGGCAAAATTTGTCGATGTTCGTTTGCCGCTTTTTCAAAATCGTTTGCCGCACATCCCTGGCGCCGACCAAAAAGATGGCAGTTTCATGCCGAGTCGTCAAAAATCATCGACATTCAGAGGAAGAAATAAATGCAAATTTACCTAATAAAAACAGTTGAGCAATGAAAGCAAGCACTCCGTCAATGTTTTTGACTAGATGCTCTGGCAAACGCTGGCTAGTAGCCCCAGAGAAATTCACTTGTCGCCGAGGAGCTCCGGGGCGACTAGTCTAAAATTGGCAAGGTCGTAGCTAGACAATGGTGAATTTGTCAAGCTAGATGGTGAAAAACTCTAGCTATTGTCGCCTAGTTTCATTGAGCTACTGGCGCCTGCCTTGTCAAGCTATTGTCGCTTAGCTTTGTGGAGCTACTAGCGCCGGCCTCGTGTCAAGCTACTGCCGCCTAATATTGTGGAGCTATTATCGCAAGCAATGTTAAGCTACTGTCGCCCAGTGATATGAGCCCATTGACGCCGACCCCTTGTGAGGATACTGTAGCCTACTGTAGGAGAAAATGCCATGAATTTGCCTAGAATTCACCGGGATCCTGGATACTACGAAGGATTTTGCGCAAAATTACCGCGAGCCAAGAAAAGTCCGCGAACTCACCGCACAAATGCCCCGGAAAAAAACAAATAAACATGACCAAATTCCACCCGAGCCTGCCGCGAGTTCACCGCGATCAAAGAGCGCCCTACTGCAGCAGCGGCTGACACAAGAAAGCATCGTACTTCAAATCCTTGTATGCAACGGCGAAAACCACGGCAAACTTCGGTGCCATCGCTGCATTTTTGCGTGTCTTCTTAAGATTCTCCCCTCTAGGTCCATACTTGTGGAATAAACTTAGAATATCGGACAATGCAATACTTCATATCATAGTACGGGAGCAAAATTTACATAAAAAACATTCCCTACTGACATACGACAACCATAAAAAATTCGATTGAACAATGATATTCACAGAGATCATATTACACCGTAAGAGCAGAGAACAACATCAACAGAACAACATAGCAACTAACGCCAAAAAAAGAGAATTTAGCTTTGAAAAAAAAAACAAAATTAGAAGATTTAGGCTTCGAAAAAAAACAAGACTCGAAGCTCCACTTCTTAGCGATCTATTCTACACCACACAAGTATACGAACACCCAATTTTGAAATATAATGTTTCGGGCGTATTCTTGGCTTGGGCTTGACGAAACTTGACGAATCTTTTCTTGTTTTAAAGCATCATAAACCTCGTCTTACTCGCGCTCAAGCCTGAGTTTGAAAACACAGTTTTTTGTGTTTTCAACACAAAAACACAGTTTTTCAATAAGAATCCATTTACAAATTTGTGTTAATAAATGAAATTAAGGTTATTCGCTCAGAACATGGCTATTGAAAATCCATACACGTGCCACTTCTTTGTCATCAGAAGTGTAGGACTGCGAAAAAAATGATGTCTTGACTCATATTTTCAAAGATGAGCTCGGAATAATTTTATGCAATTTCGCACCTCTTCGGTATGTCATTTCGACGTTTTTCACCATCAAAAAATTGCCTTGGGATATTATTTGAACATTCGAAACTCAATCTTGAGTGTGCGTGAGGCACGTTTTATGAGGCCCTAGAATATATTAAGGTTTCGTCGCGTTTCGCTAAGTCCTGGCCCAGATACATTCAGAATAGCATCTTTAAAGAATGAATGTTTGTATGCTTACGTGCCTCACTAGCACTGCCTCATTAACATCTCATACATGTACCCTCTATAAAACGTCGAAATTCACATCATTCAAGGCGCGAGCGGCGCGCGCGACGTCTCAGCCTCCGTCTTCCCTCCGCTCCCTGCATATCTCCCTAACCTCCGCTCAGCACCAGCGCGCGTAGGAACCATGTGAATTTCTGCAGTTTTATAGTCTGTAACAGGGGTCTGGAGGGTGAAGCGGGCGTTGCGTAATTTTCCCAAATCGTGGCGACCACCCACCATAATTTTTTCAGGTTTCAAAGTTTTTGCGATCCCCCGAGACGAAGTTTCTGGACAGTTTATAGCCAGACGCTGAAAATTCTTATAATAACTGAGCGATTCTACGATCATTCCCTTTGATGAACAAAAATATTGAGAATTTTCGAGGCATTTTCATCAAATTTTAATTCTTTTGGACCGAAAATTCTGCAACCTCCCCCCTCCTAACCTTGGTTTTCGGGCCAAATTCTTCTGAAAAAATATTCAAATTTACTCCCACCCCCGTTGCAAAGATTCTCAGCCTCACCTGACCCTGGCCGGCAGTCCTAAACCTGGCTTAGGTCCTCCAATCGTTCTCGACCCCTGAGTCGTCCATTCGTTGCCGCTTTTCCGCATTGTCTTCGTCGGCCGCTTCTGTGATGATCTTCCTTCTTTCTGAAAAAGGATAACATAAGACGGTCGAAGAACTGGAAAACATACAAATAGTAAGCTATACCTTTCGAGCTACCAGCTTGTGATGATGTATGTGCAAGCTAATGATTATATGGAACAGAAACAGCTAAACTTTAATGGAATTACCTGATTTGAGAATGAGGCATCTTTGTGATCTAAAAGCAGTAACATGTCTGTTCCACTCTCGCGATAAAACAGCCAGATGCGGGTAAAGCCATTGATGGTAGGACTACGGCGTATTTCGGCTACCGTAATCCGGAAATCGCTTCAGGACCCAACGCTGAAATTCCTATTAGTCCAAGCCATTTGCAGCTTGATATACTTCCAGACGCGCGCGTTCCGCTTCGCAGTTTCGCTGCATAGGGCGCTTGCTCCCTATCCAGATAAAGCCAAAGATGGTAGGAATCAGCGCTTTTCGGGTGCCGTTTCTGACAATAGTTTCGGGACCCAACGCCGGGTTTCCCTTTTTCGTCGAAAACTGCTTTTGCAACCTCATTCAGTTCAGTTGCACGCGTTTCCTTTATGGTGTCACTTCTGGAGCACACCATGCAGAGGTGGGATCAGATCAGAACTTGTCACCCAGCGATTTTTCTGAACTTTCAGAGCTAGTCCTCAAACTCTGGAAGTGCTAGCTTAGAAAGAGACTCTCAAACTGAAAATCGTTTTCTGCATTCACCTATAACTTTATAGGTCCTTTAGCTCTCCTGATTCTGCAAAGGAGTGAAGGCCCTGCTGATGAGAACATTGTGGAGTGTGAAAACACGGTGTATACATAGATATCGTTTCAGGATTTTATACAGGAACTACTCCGCTGCTTTCTCCTTGGGTGGAGCCATGAATGAATTCCTCACTACTGAGAATTCCGATTGTTCGTGTTTTCGCAGCATTCTCGGCAACGAGAAATTTTCCAAGGGATTTTTCGGGCGCCTGTTCTTCTCATAAGGCCTCCTGAAAATTTTCTCCAAAA
Organism: Aplectana chamaeleonis; assembly: GCA_029168955.1. Lineage (NCBI taxonomy): Eukaryota > Metazoa > Nematoda > Chromadorea > Rhabditida > Cosmocercidae > Aplectana > Aplectana chamaeleonis. The sequence continues at coordinate 78,308 of JAPDOI010001283.1, read as the reverse complement.
TCAGCTACAAGTATTCCAAACAACAGCGCATCGGTGTGAATCACACTGTCTGATTGGTGTGATTCACATGCCTTACCCAGTTTATAATTCTGCTTCTACATCTCGGTATCACACTCGGAAAAGAAAACTTTTGACTACGGAGTTAGCTTTACGGACAAGTAAGAAAATGCCCCATCCAAAAATGATCAATTCAACTGGAATATCAAAAATTCGTATTCAATAAAAATCGACAAGCGCTAACTGTAAATTGAAGTGGATGAACAGAATGACTTTCTTCAAGGGATACTGAAGTGGTCAAACTCTTGATTTGAAAAAACTCATCAGGCGAAGTTTGAAATGTTATTCACCTCATCCGAAAAAATTGATCTCCGAAAACCTCCTGCTTCAATGGTGGTGAAAAGTTCAGAAAAGCAAATCGATACCATGATGAATAGTGAGTGGAACAGGCTGGGGACGGAGCACGTTTGGTTTTGAAGCGATTGCCGGATCACGGTAGCAGAAATACGCCGGAGTCCTACCATCAATGGCTTTAGGATGCGAGCAGTCCTGATCGAAGAGAATACGTCATACCAGATCACCGAAGAACTTCGGCGGAGAAAAGGCGGGGTTTCTCAGGCAGAAATACTGCAAAATTCCAACAATGTCGAGCTTATATCTAAAGGTTTGGGAAATCTTGAGCTCCATTTTCGGCCTTCCGGGACCCTTTCATCGGAAGAATGTCTGAAAAAATAGAAACTTTTTCGGGTCTACTAAATATTTTTCAGCCTATGTGAGTAGTGGAGAATTCCGCCAGATAACTAGAAAACTCTGCCAGATCACGAGAGAAATCTGACAGAATACGGGAAAATTCTGTCAGAGGAGGGCAACATTGTCTCGTAATCTGGCAGAAATTCTCGTAATCTGGCAGAATTTTCTCATATTCCCCAGTGCGTATACGTAAGTATTCTGCCAGATTACTAGGAATATCTGTCAGATCACGAAAGAATTCTGCCTGAATACGGAACAATTCTGTCAGAGGAGGGTAACATCTTCTCGCAATCTGAAGGTTTTTTCATATTCTTTCAGAATTTTCCCGTAATGGTCTGGCCTGAGAAGAAATGGCAAGAAATTGGCAAGAAAATAATAAAGGCAAGAGAAAGCGAAACTGAAAGAAACGAAAGTGCGCGAACTCTGATGCATGAAGGAAAGTTGGCTTCCAAGCGCGAGGCGAGAGACGATTTGAGAGTGTCCCCGATTGGCCGCCATGGAAATTCAAAACGCGATCGTTCGTGTTTCACACCGTCTCAAACACGTGATGTTAAGGCGCCATAGGTCGCCTCACGGGGACATTCAGGATCGGGTTGTAGCTTGATATCAAGCTAGATTTTCATGAGAAAATCACCATAATGACGTCACGCCCGAAGGTCGGCTATTATGGTGAAAAAGGCGCTAGAGTTTAAAAACAGACCTTTAGTATGGGGCGACTAGCCAGCGTTTGCCAGAGTGTGTACATAAATTCGAAGGTTCACTGATTGAAATTCAATTCCAAGCCAGCTGATGATCTTGATATAAGAGGTCATCGATGCCGATGATGTGGAGTGAGCTCGTCCACCATCAAAAGACAAGAAAGTTCAGGCTTCAAATTTGGCCCGAAACAGTGGTTTTTTCGCAATTTTTTCTTATACGTCCTACTTACTCGAGACCCAGAAAGGGGTATAGAGAGAAAAAGACGACAAGCATATTTGATCGCCACAACTGTCTTCGAACACAAATGGCAAAAAACCGAGTCAAAAATATAGAAAATTGTTAAATTTCTGAGCCATGCACCATTTTCGACCCTGCGACCCAAATTGAATTCCAAATTCAGATTCTGCGTCTTGGTTGGCTTTACTACTCTGAGGGTTTTGGGCGAGAAATAACCTACCAGGGCTTCAGTCTCTGTCCCAGAGTCCCGGCAGATACTCGTGTAGCCAAAATAGGCAGGGTGCATTCGTGAGACACACGTGGGCAGAGACTCTGAGAATGTTTGCCGCGGAAGTGCCAGGAGAGTACCGCGACCTTCAACTGTTCCGTGTTAGTTTCACGGTAGTACCGCAGCGGCTGCGTAATGATGACTGTGCCGTGAAGATTTTGTTGCAGTGTCTTGAGCCTCGACAACGCCGCGACATTTCCGCGATCGTACCGCAACCGTTCCGCTTTAGAACCGCGCCGACCCCGCGAGGATGCATCTGCGGACTCGCGTCGGCTACGATGCACTTTCCATTGTGGTAGAACGAGATTGTCGCCGGTTCAATAGCCCAAGTTTGAGGTACATCCCGCATCTCCTTGGTCGCAATAACCGGGATACCCCCTGTCCCTATCAGACAGAGGACGCAAAAGCCGCAGGTGTGTATAAAAATTATTCGTAGGCCCCACCTAGTTGTATTAACTCATTTCATATGAGTTACTCGCAGTCGGTCTTATTTGTATTAGAGTGCACCCACCGATCGCGGAGCTGCAGCGGCAGTACCACAAAGCCGCAGCGGCACAATAGCGAAGTCGCTACGACATTGCCGTTGCGACTCCGCGATAGTGCCTCTTCGGTACCTGCGGGAGCCGAAGCGGCTTCCGCGCAAAGCCGCAGCTGCAATTTCTTTGACTTCCATGAGGTCCCACATGTCTTGTTTTTTGTTCATTTGATGCCTTGAATGAGCACTTCCCATTCAAGGCATCAAATGAACCCTTTCCTTGAGAGGAATTATTAGAATGTTGACATAAGTATTGGAAAAAGAGAAAAAAAGTAGAGCGGCACATATAAATTACTTTCGAGTTTTTTGTAAGGGATGAGGTTTTCTGCCGACTGCCGTTTCCTGTCCGTTTTTGGAATTTTTTCGCCGATTGCCGAAATATCAGAATAGTTTGCCGCACATTCCTGGTCCTGACACGATTCCCTGGCGCCGCTGCGAGGGACGAGCCTTGTCCCACTGCCTCACACGAGTTACTGGCATTTCGTGCTTGTTGTTTCACCTTTTTCTGAGTTTACCCCCTTGTTATACACTGCCGGAATAGGAAGGTCTCTCGATGCACTTCTACAGTTTGCCGCGTTGATTAAGAACTCGACGCGGTATTCCAGACTAGAAATTCCTCAGCAGTACAGTTGAACTTTGCCGATATTTCGCTTTTCTATCGCACATCCATTGCGGAAATCTTCTGTTACTTCATTCTCCCTCTGATTTCCGTGATGCTCAGGCCATTTTTCCAATAGATAAACTTGTCAAATGCAATCGAAAAGGGCCAGAATTTTCGGTCTGCATTATTGCGTCGTGTACGCAAAACTGCGTGAGCAAGCTGCGGCAATTTCATAGCGGCACGCTTCCATTCAGCTGGTGTATAACTAGGGCTTTCGAATTCCTCGAAATGAGAGATGATTCTTTTTTCCACGAAGACATTACACTTTCCCCATCAGGGCGGTATGATAGTGCAGGTGTTGCTCCAATCGCAATTATGCGCCCCAACCCGAACACGAATCGAAGATTTCCGTTTGGGGCCCGCCGCTGTCCGTGTTGAGCGAAATCAGCTGTGGCACGACTCGCATTGATCGAGCGTGGTGGTGTTTTTCTCTCCTCGTCAATTTAGTGGTGTATCGCGTTTTTATTGCTGTGGCCGGTGCTCCTCGTCGAAATAAGCTTCCATTCTTCTCCCGGATCGATATCGCGGCCCGCATCTTTACAATCGCCGAAGAAAATCGATCCGATTCCAACTATTGACTGAAAACAGCATTCCCGTAATATGTCTTTTCCATCGAGGCTTTAACACTAAATGCACTTCATCTTATGCCATGTTTCGACTTCATGCTTCGCTCGCTCGATCCTGTCACTTTGTTTATTCCTTGGGTCAAGTTCTAAGAATCTCATCTCCAACCGCCTACTTCCATGTTTAGCGTCCAGCTGCATTTTCTCTGAGTTTGGAAAAGTTCATCGAATTTTTCAAGGTAATCGTACTGCAATCTGTTCCGTGTGCCCAATGTTACTTACAAGCCTCTGAAACACATCGATCAACGTTAGAAGGATGGCTAAAAATTTGTATTTTTGGAGAAATACAGATGCCAGATATAAAAGTGAAGTACCAGAGACGATCGTCTATCGAGTGGCACCTCTTGAAAAAATTGGCACTGATTCGCAACTCTCGCTTGAAGCGAATTCTTATATAAGTTAAGTTTATTACGAATGCATAAGGCAAACGTGAGAGAAAAAAAAACAAACACTAATTACGCAAACCACTATACAACCATTTTCAGAAAACAAAAAAAAGCTAAGCTCTAGAAATAAAAACGCAGTTAGGTCAATCACACGGTATGATCGCTGGATTCGGTTTTTTGTATCAAGTTTACCACATGACGTTTGAATCGACTCAGAGATAGTGGTGGAGTGATACTCTTAGTCATTTTAAGGTACGCACTACCCGCTCTGAACGCGAAGAAGCTTCGCCGCAAAGCAGTGCGAGGGCGCCCCAAGATGAGCTTGGTTCCTCCTCCTCTTGTATAGGAATGACGTAATTTGAAAAGTTATGATTTCCAAAGATACCCGAGTAGTGCAACATTTTATAGACCATGCACAAGTCCGATACTTGACGTCGCGCCTCAAGTGACGGAAGACCTAGGTATTTATTCCTGATTCCAGCTCTAGGTATTTTGGAATACAAGAAACCACCAACTCTAACTAGTAGTTTTCGCGTAAAGTTATTCTGAACCTTCTCAATCGCCTGTATATCCCTTTACTTTTCTTGGGTAGTACACAGCAGTACCCGATTCTAAAATTGGTCGAATGTAAGTCTTGTAAGCTCTGAGAAGAATGTTTTTGTTTTTAACGGACAATCCTTTGAAAAAGCTGGAATGTTCTAGAGAGAGCCATTTTACAACGAATTTTAATATGTTTGGAGAATTCAAGTTTATCACTGTAGTGGAAGCCTAGATCCCGAACAAACTCCACACGAGGTATATCAGTTGCACCTACTACATGAGGTTTCCGGAATGGATTCCACCGTTCCTACTCGCATGAAAATGGTCTTTCTGCGGAGCTAGTGGTAACTGCCATGACCCTGCCCACTTCCATATCTCATCTACAGCGAGCTGGAGGATTTTGTGTCATCTGACGTAGATATGGTCCTATAGATTTTGATGTCGTCAGCATACATTTTACAGTTTACTCCGAAAGTTTCAAGGACTGAGGGCAAGTCTGCAGTGAAAATGTTGAACAAAATGGGAGACAGGACGCCAGCTTGAGGGACCCCACTTTCACCCCATTTTACCTCAGAATAAACCCTCCAATTCTGACCCGAAAGCTTCTGTCGGTTAGATACTCAGTTATCCAGTTCAAAAGAACAGGATGAATCTTGATTTTGCTCAGTTTGAAAAGAAGCTTTGCATAAGACACTCGGTCGAATGCTTTCGCAAAGTCAAAGTAAACGACGTCACTAACGCTCTTCCTGTCAATAGCTGCTGACCAGTCATCTAAACATTCCAAAAGATTAGTCTCGACCGATCGCCCCGGAACGAATCCATGCTGATTCCTTGGTATAATGTTCTGAGAGGCAAGATGCATGACTATATGTTGCTTCAAAACTTTTTCGAAAACTCTGCAAAAGATGGACGTGATGCTAACTGGCCGATAGTTTTCAGGATTGAAGCAGGCCCTTTTTCAAAACAGGGTTACAAACGAGTGCTTCCACCTTCTTGGCACTTCACCATACATTAGTGACTGATTGAACAAATAAGATAAAGGCCCTGCAATACACACATGCCACTTCCTTTAATAAAGAAAAGCGCGGATTTGATCGGGGGGTAACGGAGAAAGACTTGGGCCATTTGGTTATCAAGTCATGAACCTTTCTAGGATCAAACCACGGGAAATCTAGCATTGGCTCACACTCAGGAGAGAATGATTCATCGATGAACCCATTGTCTTTTGAAATGCAGCAGAGAACTGGTCGGGCAAGCATATTAGCCTTGTCGATAGGAGTTGTCGCTAAAACATTCCTACTTCAAATGTCAAACAACTGATGTGCCGTTTTTTGCTGAATTTTATTATTCAAATATCTGTAAAAACCCTGATTATCACCAGATTCGATAACCTTTTTCTCAACATTACAATTATGTTTATGCAAGTTGAGCAGCGAATTTTTGTGGCAAACTCCTCATATGTTCCCCAGTTGTTAAGTTCTTCTAGCTTCATGAAACAAACAGTCTCGGTGCTCAAGCATTTTTTGCAAGTACCTATAGGTAGGCGGGCTTGACTTCCACAGAGATGAGTACCATTTTGAAGTGGAACATGTGCTTCAATAGCGGCATGAATAATTGGACAGGAATAGCTCGTATTTGTCATATTACATTCGACTGAGATTCAAAAAGACGCCACAATCCAGCGCAATTGAGCTAGATAATTGCAGACTTCTCTAAAATCTACATACAACCTCGAAAACACCCTTGCGGGAAGATTTGGAGCAGCTCTGACTTTTGGCAAACACTGTATATCGGTTAGGATATACTGTAGTGATCAGCTCTTGGCCAGTAGGTGAGGCTGCACTCTTAGTATCAGTAACAAACGCGAGACTACTAGAGAACACTAGGTCGAGTATATTATTACTCCCCTTGTGGGTTCATGCACACATGCTGCACAAGGTCATGACAGAAGACTAGCTCCTCCAAAGGAGAGACAATATGAGCAGCGTCAGTGTCATCCTCCTGTGAAGAAAATCTACTTCTGGCATGTTGAAGTCACCGACAATCACCAGTATCTTTTTCACAGCGCAGTCAAGTCACTGAGTAATTTGGACAAGTTGTTCCAGTGGAATGAACAAGACAATTTGGAGTCCTATATACCAAAATAAATCTGAACCTGTAGCCCGTAGTGAAAATATCGGCTGCAAGTACTTCATACGCATTTTCTACAGATTCGGAAAATATAGTATTAGCAGATAACCTTCGGTGGACAAGTAGTATCACACCACCTCCACGTTTTTTGGGTCGATCACAACGCAGTATATCGTACTCGCCCACTTTCTCGCTGTTGTCCAATCACGTCAGCCTTTGCTGCGCCTGTGATAGACCAATGGTAAGAAAATGGGCGGGTCTCAGAAAAATCAAAACAAGTTACTTGTAATATAAACGTAACTTGCTTGAATGTTTCAAGTAACTTACATTTATATTACATGTAACATACATTTGTATTACATGTAACTTAAATTTATATTACATGTAAGTTACACTTATGTTACATGTAACTTGCACTTGAGTTTTCACTACGGGTGGCCATCACGTGACGCAGACGACACGCGACGCAGAGGGCGCGTCCCAGGCCACACATTACGCCAAAAAAATGCTGTGCAGAACCTTCCCTGCTGGTATGGGGTCAAGTACCTGAAACTTGGGTTATTGAACCCACAGCAACGCCAGTCGTATGGCTGACCCCACGAGTGCGTCGTACATCAGCCTTGGGAATATCTTCTTGGCCGATTTAAGTTACTTGCGACTTATCTCAAGTCATTTAAGTTACATGTAGCATATCGGAGGCGCACGCAGTATCCCACCGATATGTTACATGTAACTTAGATGACCTGAGATAAGTCGCAGGTAACTTACATCGGCTTAGATATGTTACAAGTAACTTGTTTTCGGCCTTTTATGTTACAAGTAACTTGTTTTCATTTTTCTGAGGTAATCTCTTCTGAGCAAGAGGTCTACATGAGAGCCGAAAAAAGTGTATAGATTTTTTGATGGTCAGTAAAATCGTTATTTCTAAAAATATAGATGTTCTTGATGAAGGCGATTATCGACAAAAGAAATTCAAAAACACGTAACTTTTGAATTTGGGTGGGAGTCAAATTTTCCAGGGAAAGGAAAAACAGATAATTCCACAGCGCTGAAAGGTCTCTCCTGAAGTTCACTTTATAGAGCCCTAATATCATTTAAACATATTATTGTTATTAGGTTCTGGCGAAAGTAATTAAGGCGAAAAAAAATTTCTGAAATAATTCATGGTGAATCCAAATCATATATTCCTAGGGGACGGAGATTGTTCACCCGTGCGTGCTGCGTCGCGCGCGGCGAGATCATGGAGCCTCGATTACTCGACTTAACGGTCCCGAACTCACGACTTTTCTAACATAATTGGATGTATTGCGAACATCTTGAATATCACTTTTTTCGAGTAAAACTTCAAATATTATGCCACCTATTTTTTATGACTGGAATGTTGGATATTCGAAAAGTCTAAAATCCAGTTAAATTCGAAAAGTGTGATATTCAAGAAGTTCGAACTTCAACTACATTCGAATAATTCGAAAGTTAGGTGTCCATTCATCTTAGAAAGGTTGTGAGTTCGAGAAGCTCAATAACGAATATTTTCGTAAAGTCGAATATTCGAAGTCTGAAGTCCGTCTGTATCCGAAAACTCGATCCGAAGAGCGATCTTTATGGGTAGTATACTTCGCTGGGTCGTACGTTTTGCAATTTTATTTATCATTTAGTCTCGCTTTTTGTCATTCCTCGTTAAGGGTGGTGGTTTTTTTTTACAGTGATCGTAACACAGAGAAAAATTGTTTGAGCACTGTACTCCAAATCGGCTGTAAAATAAAACGCGTGGTGTGTGAATGCACTAATTCGTTAGATAAGAGGAAAACACCGTGTGCGATGGAGGTAAACATGATTTTAACTTCAGTTTAACACAGCTTCGTAATCGGTTTGCCTGACCCATTGAAGGAACGCTCCTTTCATAGTACCAAACGCGCCCCTCTAGGCTAATGTTCACCGCAATTGACAAAAGTTCTGAGATGTCTTCAAAGTTGAAGACACGCTTAAAAAAATCTTTTCTTGCTTAACGGAATGGAATCCTTCTTTCTTCACCAGTGGAACTGCGCGTAAACACAGAATCACATTCCTTCATCTTTAAAAAAAGGCTAAAGCAATGACTAACTACGCAACAATTGCGTCTTTCCAAGCACTAACTCCTGAGAAAACGCTCAAAATGGGAAAGCTAACTTTCTGCCAATGATTTACTTCTTAGGCCTCCTAACTCTCCCGATTTTGGAAGGGGAGAACCTGCCAAGGTTTTGGTATGTTAAAAATTGGGCGCGAATCACTTCTCCACTAATGTTCCATGGTGCTATCGCAGCGGGGACATTGTGGTATTGCACTTGACCACGCCCATTTTTTCGTGCCGCAACGGCTCTCCTATTTTAGGCGGGGGAGGGAAACTCCGGATAGGTGCTTAAATTCAGTGCGGCACGGTAAAACGGGCGTAGCCAAATGGGTCGAGCCATAGTAACCTCCCCCCCGCTTAGATAGCACTTGTTCCAAAACACACATTAAATCTCCACGCCCGCAAACACAATCCTAGTATCATCTGAGTAGCGAAATGTATACGGTGCCAAAGAAAAAGCGGCGTATTATGCGTGCAATGTGAAGTTTGGTGCAATCACACACAAAACTTCCGTTCACGGCTTGATTGGATTACGGTGCCAAAACGATTTTTCTCTGTGTTTCGATTTTTTTTCTCTTGTTTTGTGTTGTTATCGGGCCGCATTTTTTGCGACGGGGTCGACTGCGGCGCGGTCGTGGCGCGCCCCTACTGGCGCATCGCCAGAGCACGGTTTTCGCACCGTTCCTCATGGTAAGAGGAAGTGTCGTGAAGGAATAATAGCATATATTCGTTTTAAAGCATCAACAACTTGTACAAAGCTGTCATAAATGAAACATCTGCTGGTTTCGCTAGTTTCAAGGGTGTCTGCCAACGATCACAGTGAAACGGGCCAAAGGTTTTCCTCGCGGGGACTAAATCTGCTCTCGAACCGGATGTTGCCAATATATCTAACTAATCAGAGACATTTTTTTTTAATGCTTCAGTAGAGATCGAGTGCAGATACCTCATAGGTGCAACTGAAGACGTCTCACAACAGCTATAGTAATCTTGCCCATGTATGCAGTGGAGCTGCTTACTGCACAGTACCCGTCTGCTGGATCCAAACTTCACTTTCGGGGAAATGGTTGAACTTGATAGTAAACGAAAGTATATGTAGTAAATATAAACCTCCTCAGATTACCTTTCGTAGAATTAAAATGAAGCCTTTTCCACCGAGAGTCCAAAACTTTCCCGAAGAATATTCGGCGTTTATATCAATATTTCGCCCACTCCGTGACTGAGGGCTACGTAAAATTTTGAAAAACGTTCTGCATCCACACCGCAATATCCTTACTACCACTAAAAGCTTCTACCAGCAGGGTCGAGCAGGACTGGATAGCTTGCTAACGGGGGTGGTAGAAATTTTCGGGAAAATTATTGAGAAGGATTGCGCAATTTTGGAACGAACAAAAGTAAGGGTTGGCAAAAAAAAAAGAGGTTATAGAAAATTTTGAGAGCTTCGTTGCATAAACCGCAGGAATATATCTTAGCCCAGGTTTTTTTTTCAAAGCAGTTATGGATATCGGTTGCGAAAATTCCCCGAGCAAAGTGAAAATTTTAATTCGAAACATTTCACCTGTTGGGATGTGAAACATTTTAACACAATATCGGTGGGATCATGGATTTTTCCTAATAAAAAGTCCTTATAGTCGGTCGTTACTCAGTCAAGAACCTTGCTAGCGCGCTGCAGGACCCTGCCTTTCAGCTCAAGCCAGCCTATTTCGTTATTTTTAAAGCGTATTTGACTTTTCGCTAGCTAACACTATGTTCACGACTAGCGGGACACTTAACGCTAGCAAGGAACAATTTAGTATCCATCACTCCTTAGATTCTTCTTTGATTAGACCTCTTATTCCGTCATCATTCTGCGATATAGAGATGGTGTTGTAATCTGTGTCGACATCTCATATGATTCTTTATCAAAGCACTTATTGCTACTATATTGCACTGCTTTTCGCTCGCTAGTACACCGTTATGCCTGAAAGTAACAAAGGAAAGCGAGCGCTGGCAAAGCGCCAGTATGGGCGCGCCGCGACCGCGCCGCAGTCGACCCCGTCACAAAAAATGCGGCCTTGTTATCGTTCACACGGGCTCCCTTGTAATAAATGAAATTAAAATTCTGATATTTGAGAAAACTGAAATAGGAATATTTCGGCAAGTCGGAAATTTAACGTTTGAATTTGGAATATATTTTTTCGCAAAGTCGACTGCTTGAATAGTTCAATGTTCGACCATATTAAGAAGTCGGATACGCAAAGAGTCCGAAATCCAGCTACACTCGAAAAGTTCGGTTTCAAAATCCCAGACTTCAAGAGGTCTGGAATCCGACTATACCTGGGTATTCGGAACAAAATCGCTCCGGGGGGCCCAAGTATAGGAGTGGGTTCTGAGATTTTTCGGCGCTATGCCACTTCTCTGACTCCACGTGTCGGCTTTGTATCAGAATGTTTAAAGTGCTGAACACGAATATGATGTCCGTTTTGGAATCATCGGAAGGTAACGGTTGGTGTACGGTACTCTCGGGAAAAATCGAAATTCACATCACTTTGCGCGCGTTGTTGTGCTCCCTCCATCTGTCCGCCATCCTCTCGCTGTCTGTAGTCTTCGCACCCGCACGCGGAGGGACTACGGGAATTTTTGCGTAAACATTCGAAATTTCCAAGCTCTATTCTGAGAAATGTTGCCGCGACTCTTATGCTACCGCCCCGCGACTCCCCCGTGACCCTAGATGTCCGCGACTTCTCCGTGGGTCAAGCTTTCGCAACTCTGCCGCGACTTCCCCGGAACTCGTCCTCGACCTTACCGACTGCCCCGCGACTCCTCCGGCTCGTCGCCGAGGCAGAGAACTCGCGGGTGAGACGGCTATACTTATCGGAGAGGTCGCGGCTCCACCGCAACGGTCCGTTTGAGCCTGCTCACTTGGCATATGGCTTTTTGTCGTGGTGTATTTATACTTCTGCTGTCAACCCAATTTTTCAGCTCGAAAACATTGAGTCTTATTACATTTTCATCCACTGCACGCATGTGAATATTCATAATTACTTCGCTCAAGTCTCCAATTTTATCATTTTTTCTCATGAGCAGTTGCATTTTCTGCTGAGCCTGAGCCTGCTGAGCTGCAAGTGTTTGTTGAAGTTCGCCTGAGGGGAGAGGTGGAACGAAGTTTCCCTTCTTCCTGCACGTCTTTCTTCTTCCCCCGTCCTGCCTCAATATTCTCTAATCTCTTGAATTAATCCTTGATATATAATAGAAATCAGGTACCTCGTGCACAGATCCGTCTGCGGTAAACGACTTGTTTTCCTCATCAATTGAAGTTTTTAGGGTATTTTCGCTCAGCGCGCCCGAATGGCGTGTCTTAGGAAGCTCAAGGACGACATTTCTGTTCTTGAATCTCTTTTCCCTAAGAACCATGAGCGATTACAGGTTAGTTTGAAGGTTGTTCTGTATTAGGGTTTCCCATTATTTTTTTTTGATAGGATTGCGCTTGGCATAATGGTGCGACTACAACTTACAGAAAAATTTAGTTTTGAAAATTCTGCATTGAGTTGTTGAGATTTTTTTGTAGGGTTTTGGAACTTTTTATCTCTCATGGAATCTTCGAATAATGGTAAACCTCTTGGTTTTTCATAGCTTTCAGAGTTCTGCAAACAGTTAGCTCTTAATGAAGGAGTCGCTACTCTCCGTAAAACTATGACGCTCCTCCAGCGTCGTCATTATCTCAATATCGTTGTCCTTATCAGAGCGAAATTCTGGTCCCAGCACAATTTTTCGCGGATTTCGTGTTGCAACAGCGGTTGTTCGCAGCTGTGGACCGGGATTTCGCGCCGGTAAAGACCGTCACTGGGTCTATTCACGAGACTCGGCTGAGGTGACTTCACGCCTTCCTCTGGAAGCATTACCCCTTCTAATATACCCCACATTTCCGTACCTTTTCCATTCTCTTAATTGATGTATTTTTAGGTTCTGGTAGCATCTGTAGATGAGATCACCTTGAGATTCATAGATGGCACAGGTCGCTCGGTGATTATCAATGCCAACATCTTGGTGGGTTTCCTTCTCGCTTTGGAAGGCTTTCGATCTGGGTGGTTCTCGATCATTTTCGGTTTTAGTTTTGATGTTATTCAAGCAGGGTCCAGCAGAGTTATCACCTAGTGTAATAGGGTTGGACGCGGGTCGTTAAAATAATTCATTCTAGGGAAATAAATCTCGTAAATTTGGAGAGGGAATCGTAGAAATTGCGGGCTAAATTGCTAGGATGGGAAGTGTGTAACTATTCTGGACAGTTTTCGTAACATTTGGGCAGCAACTCGGACAACTGGGGGTCCCGTTTGGCCACCGTAGGCTTTCGATTCGACTACAAAGCGGCGTGAACTACGATGAGGCCGCGTAATTCCCGAGCGCCATGTGGGCTAATTGTCGTCGAAGTGAGAAACACGCGCTGTAACACACAGGCGTTCCACTCGGCCAAGATGCGCTTTTGATTCGACTACGATACAGTTTGGACGACGAATGAGCCACGATGCTCGATAGCTCCACAATTGATCAGGCGCTTATCAGCCGCAAAGCACGTACCCTCTATAAAACGTCGCAATTCTCATCATTCGAGGCGCGAGCGGCGCGCGCGATGCCTCAGCCTCCGCCAGCCCTCCGCTCTGTCACTGTCTCTAACCCCCGCTCCGCACCAGCACGCGTAGGAACCATGTGAATTTCGCCGTTTTATAGCCTGTATATAAGGGACCCCGTCCCAAAGAGAGCGCAGTCGGCCTTTCGGGGTCGCTCCTGGAAGGTGACTACGAGTCGCTTTCCGGACGATTTTTGACCGCTTAAGGGGTCTCCCGTATGGTCCTCAGCGAGGGGTGCTCCCTCGCTGTCGACCGTGGCGGGGGTGATGTCCTCTTGGAGGAGTGCGGGGGGGGGTTGACTCCCTGCTGCTGACCGTGACTTGGACCGTATCCCTGTTGAGGGGGACCTGCTCCTATCGAAGGGTGGGACCCCGCTTCCAGCGCCATGTGCTCCAATTATAGGACGGCGTGCTTTAGCTTGGGAAATAGGGTGCGGCGAAAGTTCAGCCTCGCTGTGCCACGTGGTTCTATAACAGGACGACGTGCTGGTGCCTGGAAAACGGTTGCTGCAAATTTTGCTTCTCTGAGCTACGTAGTCCTATCGAACAGGCCACGTGCTCCTCGGAGCAGCACATGCTTCTGCGGAGCGGAATTTTCTTTCAACTCGACTAGGTATCCGATTAGAAAGCCTATCGTGGCCGAATCAGACCCCAGTTTCTGAGAAAGCGAGAGGGGCTGTGGCTCGGCCGAGATCGGTCACAACGTCCAGCTGGTTCCTCTTTGTAAGCAAGGTTCAGCCAGGGTGAAGCGGTACGTTGCGCAGGAGCTTATCGGGGCCACGACCCCTCCCCATGGTGGGCGAAATTTTTTTGATCCTCAGTTTTCGTTTCTCTATCCGAATTTTTATGATCCCGACCATTTGCATCATTGTTAGTTTTCATTCTTGGCATATAATTTTTACGACCCCGCCGTCACCTGTTGAGAAATTACTGTGTCATGCTTGACCTTGGGTTCAGCTTTTGAATTTTTTTGACTTACATTCGTACTCGCGTAATGCGTTCTTCAAAGGTGGGAGTGAGGGCAAATCATCTAGGTCTCCACCCCAGTCTGATTTGGAACACAGGTTTCCATCGAAGGCCGCATAATGTGGTTGACAGTGTGATTTTATCCGATAATCTTGGGTCTGCTTTTAAGTTCCGCAGACCCCAAGATTCTTGTCAACTTCGGCGCCTTGAAAAACTCAGTGCGTGTAAAACTGGCTTTCGGGGAGGGACAGCCGAGTGTCCCTCCGTAGAGCTTGGGTTGCTCAAAATCCTGCTCTTTCTCTTTGGACTCAATTATCATTGTTTTTGTTCCGTTGGATCACAGTACTTCTGCTTTTGATAAATCCTTTTGAGGTTGGTCTATTTCAGGAAGATTATCCTCGTCAGCCTCCTTTGTGGTTCAGTGAATCTGACGATGCTGTGATCTGTTCAGCATTGGAGCGACTGTCTTCTGGTGGCGATCAGCAGAATTGCCTCATGGCCCAGGTACATATCCTCTTGAAGATTTTCGCAAATAAAATAATCTTATCGTTTTGTGTTTTAGATTCATAGCTTGGTGTGCGAGCTTTGTCGCCAGTACAACGTCACAATACCGTCAGAACTAACGCGTTTGGCTCCCCCGGACGAAGATGATCTGAAGGATGAAGGACAGGGTAGCGATATGGAATCTGAAGAAGAAGAGGGAGATGAACTGGTTGAGGTTTATTCTCAGTCCCAATCCACTTTAACAGTTATCATTCCGTTTAAAAAATCTTTCCAGATTCCTGAGGTCGACATGAACGAAGAGGAGCCTCATGGCAGTATGGAGGACGACGTCTCGCCGGAGGGGAAGGAGATGCTCGAGAAAATCACACGGTCTACTCGTCAGCAGCACCTGAATGGGACTGTAAGCTGTTTTTTCTCCTAACGTCAGACCATGAAGGCGAGGGAGGCTGAACCCCAGATAAATGTGATTTATTGTAGATTCAAGGATCGGTCACGGCAACGGATCGGCTCATGAAAGAGATGAGGGACATCTACAAGAGTGAGCACTTTAAAAATGGTACGTTGCTTCAATGTCTAGTTTTTTAGAAATGTTACGAGGATATATTTAGTTTTGGCGAAAGGGGCAAATGCAAGCCGTCATGCTTCTAAAAGAGGATTTTTCAAAGAGAAGTGGACATATAGTTAGCCCCATGGTTTGTCTCCTCAAGAAAAACATTCAAAGCTCACCCGCGGCGGTCGCCTGCCCCGACCCGCTAATCGATTCATGTCGAGAGAAGAGCGCAGCTGGTCAGCTCACCATGCCGTCGGTGAGATTTGAACCGCCCGCTCAACCGCGGGGGAGGTTTAAATGTTTTTTCTTGAGGTAAGCCACGGACCTAACTATATCTTGTCGGTCAATTCTTCCGTTCTCAGAGATGAGTACATGTGCCTGCCAGAAAAATAAACAGTTTCCTATAGGTGAGCAAGCGGGCTGCTGGTTCACTTTATATTCTGTCACATTTCTCGTCATTTTTGACAGTTTCCGACGTCCAATGGAGCTGTTCTATGTGTACCTACCTTCTTTTTTCCTCTTCATTCATTGTTCCCAGTCTTCAACGTTTAGGTGTAGTGACCTGCTTAGTGAAATAATAGCACATCGTACGCCTTTTTGGTTTGCTGACAAGGGATCGAAAACTGTGCGCAAACGCCGTTTTCAACGAGATTCATGCCAGCTGATGTACTTCCAATAACGAATTTTGTTTTGTGTTTGGATTTGTGAACTTCCTTTTTGTGTTCAGGACCCCATATAATCCTCGGAAATAAGTTTTTAGTCGAATACTAAACAATTTTCCTGAACACCCTGAAAATTGTATAGTGAGTGTACCCGTAGCTTACAATTAGCGCCCAACTGAAGAAACCCGCTTTACTTGTTTCAGGTAATTCCGCAGCAGCTGCAAACATGAATTTGAAAACACCATTGGAAGTACAGTTCACCTCCGCACTGCCGTTCAGTCCGCAAAGTGCACGCTGATTTTGAAAGCGTGCTGCGGCGCGGTTGAGAGTATCCTCAGACAGGGATGTGGGATCACCCGTGCGGTTTTCGCCTTTGGTGCCCGGGTGGCCACACCGCCCGGGTGATCCCACATCCCTGCCTGAGGATACTCTCAATCGCGCCGCAGCACGCTTTCGAAATCGGCGTGCACTTTGCGGACTGAACGGCAGTGCGGAGGTGAACTGTAGAGTCTGCGTAATGATCTTAGTCTGATGAATGGACGGGGCTGCGACGGTAGATCACCCCGCGCGAATCGAAACCCCATTCTCTAGGGAGGTTGCCAACCCGGCACGGCCAACCGCCTGGTCCATGCGTCAGACTGAAATGAAAACGGAAACCATACATAAGCTAGTGTGAATTTCGCTGGGAACAGGAACTTGCGACCAGTTGTCGGTCTCTTTGTAGAGGAATCTGCCAGAGGTAAGGCTAGCCAGCAACTCTCCATGGCAGAAACCTTCTTGGTGGAGTAGTTGTTATCTGCTTGCACGAAGGTGATGTTGTTTCCTCTTTCTTGCTGCGCCACGAACATACGACATCTTGGTAGGGCAACGCTGGTGGCCCATTTCCAGAGTCTGTGACAGCACCCGCTCCGAGAATGCTTTGAGTAAGACATCCTTATTGCCTGCCAATGGGTGCATAAAGGTGGAGAGAAAATACTAGCGCTGTGATAGACACAACCGACGGGTACCTGCCTATCTTACCAACAGGACGCCCAGCGGGCATGTATGGTAATAAGATTTGTTCCTGGTAAAGGTGAATGTTGGATAAGTTCCACTCGGAAAGGGAAAACGGATAGGCCAAAATAGTTCCGAAATGGACAACAGAATTGATAACAAATACGGGAAATTGGTACTCTCGTGCTTTGCCACGAACTCCTTTCCCGTATTTTCCTTATACTCCTCCCTAAGAATCCGAAAAACGGCTGCCTGAAAGAGGATGTACGAAAATGGTTATAAAACGGATATTTGAGCTCGTCCGTGGCGTCGATGCACCCCGTCGTCACCTTGTTGATCAGGTCTGACTCAGCGTGGGCGGATCTGCCCGTGGTCAACGACACACTTTATTTAGGGTGCTGCAGATTTTTCAAAGGCCTAATTTCTCCCCCAGTCCACAGTGCTTCAGCTGAGATTCAAGGTGCCACTTTTCAGGAGTGTACTCGGTTGAGTTACGTGATGGTGACAATCTGTATGAGTGGTGGGTGAAGCTTTTCAAGGTGAGTTTGCCTACATTGTGCATCAAAGTGAAGATACAGCCTGTACAGTATGTGCCCAATACTCATTTTTTGTTTTTTCGTGTTTCTGCTTGTTCCGTAAAATTCTTGAACCTCTGCGGGGTTGTTATACACAGTTTATTAAGGAGAAGCGTTTTGGCAAAAAAACACATCCTTCCGATTCTAGCATGGGATTGAGCAATCGTGTAGACTTTCTTGCTGTAACGGCGTGGGTAACAGAAATCGTGAGAGTTCTTATTTCGTGTTTTTCGAATGGGTTCCATCGCGAAACATCGACAGACCGCCAGTTAAGCCGAGGCCTCGCGGTAAAAGTTGTCGCAGGCTGGTCACAACCAGCGTCTTATCAGAAATAACTGAAAGCAGCTGTCGTCGAGAGCAGTTTCCAGCGGAGTCGCGATCTTATACAACGGTGCTGGAGAGAGAATCGTAACGATTCTAACAAAAAATGAAAAATTGTAAGTTTAAGGGGGTCGTAACAATTGTGGACTACATAACAATTTTGGACTAAATTCTCACCCACAAGGGGATCGTAAAAACTCGAATTTTCTCGATGATTTTGTTCGCCGGGCGCTTAGGTCGTAGCTTTGCCAAAGTCGGTCGCAACGTCCCGCTGGAGCCTGGTCCTGAGGCACTTTCATCGGTTCATGTCTGGACCTGTAGTTTGCTTTCAGAATGCACCCTGACTAGAGACTTCTAGCCACATCACAACCCCCACACCCCAATTACTTGACTTACTTGACTTAATCGGTTGGCTTTCGCCTGACGCGGTCATTCCGCATCTTCACCGAGGTGTGCCGTCCTAGTAGTCAGCCGTGTCCATTTTTCACGGTCTTCAGCCACAATTTGAACACATTCCATCCAGCTGTCACTATTCCATTTCCTGCGAAACGAAACATCGCGCCTGAACTGTCTTTCGATGCCGAGTGACTTCAAATCCTCTTTAACCACATCCGTCCAGAACTTTCGCCTACGCCCAGGTGGCCGTTTCCAGACAGGATTTGGAAGCATTCTTAAAGCGTGTTGCACGAGACGATCCGACGTTCTCCTTAGTATATGCCCGAGCAGTCGAACTCGACTTTCCATTGCTGCTTGAGATGGCGTTAGGAGATGCTGGCACCTCCCTCGTGTCAAGCGTTTATGTACTGCGTCGATTTCCTTGTAAAGGTCTTCGGTATGGCATACACGCGGCCAGAAATATCCAAGCAAACGCCTAAAAAGCTTCCTCTCCGTGCAATCCAACCTTTCCATCTGCGTCTTCGGTGCTGCCCACGTCTCCGATCCGTACATCATGATAGGGCGAATAGCGGATAGGTAGACGCGCAACTTGACTTCCTTCGCGATGGTGATAGACCACAAACACTTGGTTAGAGAATTGAATGCAGACGTAGCTTTCGCACATCGTTGTCGAATATCCGCTGCATAACTACCATCGTTCTTCAGCAAACAGCCCAAATAACAGAAATCGTCCACCAGTTCGATACGTTGTCCGTTCACACAAACTCCCGTTGAAGGCCTCTGAGAGACCCACATCTGCTTGCATTTGTCGGGACGAAGACGAAGTCCATAGGCTGCGGCATACTTCGAAACGAGATTCACAATCCTTTGCAGTTTTGCGTTGTTTTCAGCAAATAACACGATGTCGTCGGCGTACTCCAGGTCGGAGGGAGCGTCCTGATGGTGTTAGGATCACATGCGCAGGAAACTGTTCTGCAACTCTACGCATGATGTCATCAACGGCGAAGTTGAAAAGAAAAGGTCCTGCAACGGCTCCATGCCTTACTCCTGTTTTCACCTCGAAAGCTGACGTAAATCCGACAGGTGTACGAACTGCTGCTGTTCTTCCTTTGTTCATGTCCTCGATTAACCGAGCATACTTTTCCGGGACTCCATCTGCTCGCAGAGCATTGAGCAATCGATCACGATGAGGAGAGTCGAACGCGGCTTTAAAGTCCAAAAAAGTAAGCTGTAATGGCTTCGAATACCGCTGCCACGATTCAATTACTCTTCTCACGACGAACACTTGGTCGGTGGTCGATCTTCCAGGTCGAAAACCGGTTTGCTCATCTCTGGTCGTTCTTTCACGATGTTTGATTAGTCGCTCGAGAATGATACGTTCTAAAACCTTGTACATGACACGAAGCAGAGAGATTCCTCTGTAGTTCTTAGGATCCGTGACGGATAGCTTCTTGTGAAAAGGTACGATGATCGCATGTCTCCACGAATCGGGTATCCTTTCGCTCATCCATATAGCACGGATGGTGTTGGTCATTTCACGAATCCCAGACGGAGGAAGAGCTTTTAGCATTTCAGCAGTGATGTTGTCATCTCCACCAGCCTTTCCATTCTTCATTTTCCGGACACAATCTAAAACTTCAGACTCAGTCGGCGGTTCCTCACTGACATCGTAATGTGCTCTCTGAACATGCGGGAGCTCAGGTACTGATGGCGCTGGACGATTCAGTAGTGAACTGAAGTAATCTTTCCATATTGGCAGCGTCGCATCACCAACTGCAACTCCATTCATTGGTAGTGTTTAAGACAGGAGAACATCTCTTCATCTTCCCGCTATACTGTCGCAGCAACGTGTTGGCTTTCCTCGGATTCTTCTCCTCCCAAGCCTTCTCGAACTCCTTAGCTCTACACGTCCACTCTCGCTCGCGGTCACTTTGAAGCTGCCGACGCAACTTCCTCCTCAGACGCTTCTCCTCCACGAAGTTCCCTGCAGTTCGGAGAGCACATACTCTGTTGTAGGTAGATGTTGTTTCTTCTGCTTCTTCTTAGGCTGTACAACCGGGAGTGCCTCTTTCGAAGCGTCCTGGATGCACTTGACGAAAGAGTCCGCGTCGCAAAGTTTCTTCTTAGTCCGTACTCCAATATGAACAGAAACGCCGGAATTTGTCGGAATTCCCTTCTGCATTCTTGATCTCTGAGACTTGTCATGTCAATCCTCTGGAGAGGCTGAGCCCCTCGCTTCCTCTTATGAACCCTCGCAGTGAAGTTCAACAGAACAGGACGGTGATCCGAATCGAATGCGACATCCCACACAGCTCTAGATCTTCGAATGTCCGATACTGGAATATTCCTCGTCAGGACATAGTCAAGCTGTAGTTTCAAAGTTGTCATCTTCCGCTTTCGCTGCTCTTCTGGAGATAGCTGGGTTGGTCCCTGCCACGTAAGCTGATGGCGGCGATGATTCCTCTTGAATGTCGATGCAATAATCAGACCACTGCGTTCACAAAAGTCGACAAGGCGGTAGCCATTGTCCGATGTTTGCTCCGCTGGGTAGAACCATTTACCGAGTACTTCGGATTCCTGATCAAGTCCCATCTTCGCATTTGCGTCAATCCCCACGACAACAGCATGTTGACAAGGTATCCTGGCCAGCAACGTATTTAGTTCCTCATAAAACGCATCCTTCGAATTGTCTTCGGCGGTTTCAGTGGGCGCATGAGCACTCACTATCCACAGATTGAATCCTCTGTGATCCCGCAGTCGTACGAATGCATTCCGACACGACGTTGAGCCGAACTCCTTGACCATACCATTGAAATCCTTCCTTACAGCTATTGCCCAGCCTCCCACTCTCCTATCGTCAGCGTTACCGCAGTAGATGGTGTACTCTCCGACGCTGATGACGGGTCTATCCTTGAGGCGGGTTTCCTGCAAAGCAGCAAACGGTGCATGGAAATAGCTCAGAAGTCTGGATAGCGCAGTTTTTTTTGGATATCACTCGACAGCGATCGACAGTTCAGGGTGGCGAAACTGTGTTTTGTGACCAACGACTCCATGACCTCCCTAGGTACGGATCCTAAGGTGTTATGGACCAGAGGCCTTGGTGTGCCGGACGGCGACACCTTTATGCAATGTGCTGGATACTTTCGCGATATAGTTGTGCACGCTATATCGCTCGAACGTTCCCTGTGTACACTCAAACGTCTGCTGGGCTCAGTAGAAGCAGGGGCACCAACGAGCAGGTACCAACAGACTTGTATACACTCCCCCACATATATATATATATATATATATATATATATATATATATATATATATATATATATATATATATATATATATATATATATATATATATAATATATATATATATAACTAATATATATATATATATATATATATATATATTATAGTTATTAACTTTTGACTAAAGCAGATTGGACCGAATGAATGAGATGAATGAATATATTCGACCTAAAATTTTTCGAATAAACGAATGAATAGATATATTCGACTTCAAATTTTTCGAATAAACGAATGAATGAATATATTCGAAACTTCAAATTTTTCGAATAAACGAATGAATGAATATATTTCGACTTCAAATTTTTCGAATGAACGAATGAATGAGATATATTCGAATTCTCTATTTCGAATGAATGAATATCCGATAATCGAATAACTTCCGAATGAAAGAATTAATTTTAACTACGGGCCTACCGAATTCAGAATTATTATGCGACTCTACTGCTTTGAAGAAGGCAATTCTTACACACATGGCGTCGAAAGCATTTGAACTGCTCTAATATTTTCAATATTTCTGCACAGGCAGGGTTCATCGATATCGGCACGCAAATTCGATACGTATCATTTCTACACTAGCAGCATTTTGGGTGCCACCCACAGCGGCTCTAATGCGTTATCCATGCCAACGCTTCAGCGCGGTGTTTGGTTGAGCCGCGTTCAGAGTTCATTCGTGTGTGCAGCGTCGCGATGTTATAATCAGCTTACACGTATCGATCACGCGACGTCACGTCGCCATCTACGCTTGGTGTTCACAGTGAAGAGGTGCGATACATTTTTGAAATCACGCGCAATTCGCCTTCGCGCGGCGACGACCATCGCGTCGCCTTGCAATGCAACGCGACACGATGGACCGTCGCGCGATCTTTAAACTGGATTGCTGCTTTTTCGTCCAGTGTTTTTTTGAATCAACCAAGTCTAACAATGAAAGGAATGTAATATCCATATTTAGGATCACATGCACTTGGAAGAACACTGGGGAAAAAGCTGTTGGGTGGCTCTAAAAAATTGTCGTTGCTTGTTTACGAGGAAATTGCGTACGTGCTCCAGTTGCACGTAGTCGCCCAGCGTTCGCAGAAGCGCTCACACCTGAATACGTGCGCGACGCGATTTTTCACGTCCGCACTGACATTTTCAATCCGCGTCGCCCAGTGGAAAATTCTGAGTACGTCGCCTCAGGGTGTGTGGCAACCTGAAGTCTCGTTCGCGCTGCACACGTGTTTCAGCCCTTTTCGCTATTGCGCGGCAACGCTCGTACCGTCCCTTTCATTGTTTCCACTGCTCCTCCTTCGATTTGACGATCTAATTGCAGATTTTTGAAGCAGTTTTTCTCCAAAACTCAAGTCCAGAGGTAATCAGAAGCGAAGCGCTCTACGTTTATGGCGAAATTGGTAATTATTAGAAAACAGGGTGTTTAGGGTTGTAACCGGAAGATCGGCTGCTGGTATTGGAAAAATCTTTAAAGCAAAAATTTAGCCAAAAATCTATAAACATTCTAAGTAATCACAAGTCCCGGGCAAAGTCAAACCTCTCTCCAGCCGCTTTGCGGCTGGATGATTCCACCTCGCATAAAGACTCTCGTAAGTGAAAACCAGTCCTCTGAATCACGTCGTAATGAGAGGCGTGAATGGAATGCCGTCTAATTGTAGGGAAGTCTGTGGTCAGACTTGAATATTAAGAGGTATTGCGCAAACCTCTACCGACGAACATCGCTGTCGTTGACCTTCATCAGTTACTCTAAAAAACCAAATTTGATCACTGAATCCTTTGCGGAGTAAAATGGAACTCTCCACCAGATCGCAAAGGCTTGACCCATAGAGATAAGCGAAAGTTTGAGATGAATAGCGCTGAGAGTTCCCAGAGTATCGATGGGGCATTTGGACCCATATATGTATGTGAAGTAGGACCGGTTTTGGACCGACGCGTTCGCCAAAGACCCTGCCGAGTGGATAGCGGGAGCATGGCAGAGCAAATGGGCGTTAAAGGCAGTGTTCGCGATGGTTTTCATTCCCGGAGTTTCCCTCCACTCAAAATAAAGCGTTGGCCACCAAGTATTACCAAAATTACCATGAAACGGCACGAGAAATGCACTAAAACGTCTTATTTCAGTCACATCATTCTCAGGCCTGGACTAGTTGTCCGGATTTGTATGCCAGGAGCATGTTCCAATGTGATTGTCACCAATGAAAAAATGGGGCTAATCGAAAATGGTAGAGTATTTTGGACAAAACAGTATTAGTGAGAATCCGAAGAAAGAACGGCAGCCAGAAAAAATGAGAGAGTTACCAAAGGAACGGGTCCACAAAAGATTTCGCTGTCACAACTTGAACAGTTCCTGTGAGGAAGTAAAAAGGCTGGGTGAGAGTAAAAGAATTTCGTTGCCCTTCTGATGTGTTTTTCTCGGTTTCTTCGTCTTTTCAGTTCTAGTTGGGTTGCCAAACAATCGATTCAGCAATAAATCTCCAAAATTGAAGAAGATTGTTGCCATGAACACTGCACTGCCTCTAAGCAAAAAACACTCCCTAGGGGCTATGCGGAGTTCTCAATTTCGGTCATGATCACGGGCAGCACTAAAGCAGCCATACATATCTCTATGCCCGAGCTTCATACTAGAACGATAGCGGTCGTATAGTGAGATGGGAGTTGTTCGGCCCGCCAAGCGCCAGCGGTTTCCACATCGGTGTTACTGTCTGAGTTGTTAATAATGGTCGCGGAATTTCTCGATTAGGCGTGATTCTTAGCTTTATTTTCGGTTTTTTCGTGAAGATTTGTTACATCGACATTTTTCTGATTCTATGAGAGAGTACACCGCGCCGCGTTAGGTAACTCTATACATGCAAAATAAAGGCGAGTTGTCAGAAAGTCCGACTTTGTTTGGATTGTCAATCCTCTAGGCAACTTGGTCTTTTGATTTGAAAAAGGGAGGGGATGACCCTGGCTTGTTGCGATGTTTTTAGGTGAGTGAAATTGCCCGGGGACGTGTGTGAGTTCTCCGACGACCACATTTTCTGCCCCTAACGAGTATTGTAAAGCCGCAAAACTTGCTGCTGTTGATATTTACTTCACACCTTTTTAAGTAATACCAATTAATTTTTCACCTATTCAGCATTATCCCTTTTTTATTTAGTTCTCATAAAAATCGACAAAAAGAACAAAATCCGGAATTAGTCGTGGTAGACAGCCGTAGAAAACAGTTTGTTAAAGTTGGTAAAAAGTATACAAATCTCGCTCTGTATTGAGAATTTCCGTGCATATTTTGATCTAGCGCATATGTCGTGGGTTCAATTGCCCTATCCTATTTCGCGGCTTTAGTTTTGGCTACTAAAAATAGTACAGACGCTCAGTTAATTACACGCTGGATCTCTATCAAATTTCAGTTTCAATTTCGGAAACCGTCAAGAAGTTTGGCTGAAAGAAATTCAAAAAGCGTTGGATAGAGGAGGATTTGAGCATTCGACCAGTAATTGTCCTTATCAGAAGGAAATTCCGGTCCGCAGTTATGGACAAAGCGCTGTTGCAGCACGTAATGCGATCTGGAGTTCGTGGCTTGGTCGAAGGTCAATCGTGCAGGGACCACGTGGTCCCACCACACGATTGTCATCAAGTGTCGCCGTGCTGCCACAGCGCGCGTCTGCAACTACGGACCAGAGATAGGAGGTTTTTGAGGTATTCCATCGAAAACAGATTTTTTTTGAAACACAGATCATCACTGGAAAGTTGAGGGAACGTTTTCCCGTGTTTAATGAGGAGGTTTGGGTTTGGGAGCTGGGTTTGAGCTCATTACACTTTATCGTCGATTTTACGAATCACGATTTACGATTTACGATTTACGAATTACGAGGGTTTTTGAAATTTGCGATTTAGGAAATTCAACTTTTCAATTACGCTCAGTCCTGACCCACAAAAGTGCTGGTGCATTGGCCCTTCCATGCAATTTCTGTGTAGGACAGTTATGGCTGTTAGATTATTCGACTTATGTTCGAAGATCAGAATATGTTCGAATAGTTGTTAGAGTTCGATAGTCGATTTCGAATAATAATCGAATATCTGTAGGTATTTTCGAATAGTCAGATTTCGAATAATAATCGAGATATGAGGAGTTTTCGATGAAGTCGATTTCGAGATAATGATGATCGATTATCTGATTTTTTCGATAGTCGATTTCGAATAATAATCTGAAAAAATCGGAATTTTTTCGATTACTCGATAATCGAATAAATAATCGAATAATTTATTCGAATGTTTATTCGATTGCGAATATTCGAGCACAACTATAATATATATATATATATATATATATAAATATATATATATATATATATATATATATATATATATATATATATATATATATATATATATATATATATATATATCGATTACACGGCAAACTACACTGAGACTGCATGACGAGCAGCGAAAGATTTCGAATCAAAATTGTTCAACTTATGTAGCACGTGTTAATAGCGAAAGCCGTATCTTGCATATAGTTCAGGGTTTTTGTTTGAATTTCAGGGAAATCTGGGAATTCGGACTTTTCTAATACGTCACCAAGTCTCTGATGAAAGAAAATTCAAGTCGAGTGAGGCCACTCTGAAATTTGCGCACTGATGAATGAATTCGCAAAAGCTTCTAATAATCCCCAGATAGATGATTAGCTCGAATAACACTGTTTAGAAAATTTTGATTGGAAGGATAATTCAAATTATCCCTTCAAGGATTGAGAACTTGAATTAATGAGCAAAATCGAATGAGGCCTTTGGAAAATTTCGACAAACAAATCCGGAAAAGACCTTTTTGAACTTCGCGATTGAATAGGTCAAACAAACATTAATAACAACACATACATTAAAGGCAGTGGTCTCGATCGAATATGCTTGTCGTCTTTTTCTCTCTAAACCCTTTTCTGGGTGTCGAGTAGCAGGACCTATGAGAAAAAATCGCGAAAAACCCACTGTTTTGGGCCAAATTTGAAGCCTGAGCTTTCTTGTGTTTTGATGGTGGACGAGCCCACTCCTCAGAGGATCGCGGGGTCGTAATGGAGCACAATAGGCTTATACCTCGACGAGGATAGCGAGGGCAGCACGAGGCGAAGAGCTGCTGCTCGAGCAGCACGTGCTGCCTTTGTGCTGCTCTTAGCAGCACGTGCTGCCCTCGTCCTCCATTTGTCGCTGCTGCTCTTTTTTGTGGCAATTGTAGTGTGGTAACATTTCTCAAAGTGGTGCGTTTGGACAGCTACGAGCATATTTACAATCAGCATGGGGACTTCTTTGTTTTGAGCATGCACATATAGACATCTGATTAGTTATATGTCAATTCACCAATTCTCTTTTCTCCCCCAAGCAAGGTGTATGGAATCTAAGCAATCGATTGATCTTCATCTCCAGAGCTGATCGTAAGGCTGTCAAGGAGACGCAACTAGCTCTCTATGTTCACTAGAATAGCGAGAGCAGCACAAAGGGGACGAGCTGCTGCTCGAGGAGCACGTGCTGCCCTCCTTCTCCAATTGTCGCCCCAGCTGCTGCTCTGTGTTGTAGCCAGCACAGTGTGGTAACACTGCTCAAAGTGGTCCGTAGGTAACTACGACCATACTCATGATTCATGGAGAGTTCTTTCCTTCTAAGAACATGAACATGCCCACTTCCTGGGAAGTTGTATTGAGTTAACACAACCCAATCGATCTCCAGCCCTATCACACGGAATACCTTGGAAGAGCCCAGTGCCCACGATTAAAAAACTTCGGGTTTCCAAGCGTAAATCGGAAGAACTAGGGCTCAATGCATCAATAGTGCTGAAAAAACGGCTAAGAACGATTACAAAAAATAGCCCTATACGGTCCCAAACTTGAATGTCCGCTTTCACGCCACGCCCATACTTCCTCAACGGCTACCGATAAAAGTGTCTGACTGAAAATGACCCGACTAGAAGAAGGCGACCGATTATCAAATGGGGGTAAGTTTTATTGAGCGGAGTGGATTGTAACCTCTTGGATGTATGTTGTTACCCCTAAGGCCGTGGGTTTTCCAGTAGTTTACGGATCGGAACCGGTTGAAAAGTGGAGCGTGGCGTGAACGGAACACTCCAGGTTTAGTGCCGCACAGGTCTTTTTATGCTCGTTCGTAGCCGTTTTCTCCGACATTGCTGATGTTTTTCATATTTCTGGATCAGTGAGTGCATCGGAATGATTTTTCGCATACCTTCCCGGGTGTACACTTTTTCGACAGTCCTGTTATCAGGTCGACTGTATCGCTAATATCTGTTGTTTGCAAAAAACAATTGAGGGAGTTGAAGTCAAACGAT
This sequence comes from Aplectana chamaeleonis, assembly GCA_029168955.1. Classification (NCBI taxonomy): domain Eukaryota; kingdom Metazoa; phylum Nematoda; class Chromadorea; order Rhabditida; family Cosmocercidae; genus Aplectana; species Aplectana chamaeleonis. The sequence continues at coordinate 50,208 of JAPDOI010001283.1, read as the reverse complement.
ATCTCCTCATGGATTCTGCAAGCAAAAGGTTTGTCAATTCAATGCCAGTTTGTCTTCAGTTTGTCTTCGAGTTAAAGACCAGGCGCCGCCCGGCGTCGCAGTCGACCAAGACACGCTGCCATCCAGTCTAGCGAGAATCACGCGCCGCGACCTGACGCGCTTTTAACTGCCAACAGCTCGAAGCCATTTTTCAACACTTTCATTTCATCTCCAACTGGTCGCCTTTCTATGACTCAATCTTAAGGCCCTTTCACAGTTGCCCGACCGACGTCGGACGAGTCGTTATCGAATGTGGAATATCTATCTACTCTATCCTATCCATCTTATCTATCTTGACTTGTCAAATTTGGTATTGAGTCGGCCGACGATGTTGTGTAAACTATGAAAGGGCTTTGGAGCGATAAACGCGCGGTGGTGGCCAATGAATCGCGCGGGAGATCTCACTTTTATCAGCGCGCGACCTCTCTCAGACGTGGTACTTTTATGCAAGATTAACATTTTCGTTGCATCAAGTCTTCAAAAAAAACTTTTGGTATTTCACTCATTATCAAATTAAACGTCGTTTAACTCTGAAGAAAATGTCAAATTAAAATTTTTAAATGGCACACTCGGAGAAAAGTAGAAGTTAGTTGCGAGCAATTTAAACGGTTCAGCTCACGGCTAAAAAACTACAGATGAATCGTTCTGGAAAAAGGAATGAGTCGTTCTTCTCATCGGATGGTGGTTGTAGTAAAACCGGCCGAAAATCTCGAGAAGGCGGTCGGCTCTTCTAAAAATAATTTATTTAGCGTGTTTTTCCAGATTTGCAACATATTGCCTTTTTAATCTCGAAAGGTGTAAGTCGGAAAATTCTGAAAAATCACCTTCTCACTCTGAAATGCGTTTCCCTTGAACTCAAACTTTACCTCGCATTTTTCCACAGAAAAACCAATTGTTTTGGTTTAATGTCAGAAACTTGTATTTTTTAAGTGCTGAGTGGCGAAGGATTGCCAAAATTGAGCGGGAAATGGAGAATACATACATTTCTTCACGAAAAAGCACAATGCTCACAGAATTCAAAGCCGACAACGTTCAAAAACAACCTTTCAATGAAACCACAATTCGAACTCTTCCGAAAAATGTTCACGGTAATAATTTAGAAATAAGAAAAAAATGTTCAAGAATTTAAAATTGCCTCTGTTTTTGGAAGAGAAGAAATCACCATTTGCAGGGAGATCAATAAATGATGAATACTCTGATATTTCTCAATTCCGTTTAACCCTGAAAGTTCATCTAAACAGTGCTAGTATCGGCTTTGACTCAAAAATATTTTGAGGAATCTTTATTCTTGGAATAAATATGTGGATATAACTTTTTTTACCAAATAAAGTCATAATTCTACACGTGGAAACTCTGAGAAAATTGGTATGGGGTTCCCCAAAACTAATCTCCAGATTGAACAGTTTCACATGTAGGGCTGGTTCAGCATTCGTCTCATTGAAATTAAATTTGGAGAATACACCCCGTTCTTTTCCTGCTTTCCAAACGCAAAGCTTCCAGTATTCTTCTTGCGTGGTATTTTTCAATTTGTTTTTTTCTACTGTATCATACTCTACGCCCGTTTTCACGTCGACCTTATGTAGTGTATTGATAAAAATAATAAATAAATAAATCGTCATTTTCAAAATCGAGAGAAACATATTATCACGCCTAATTCACATCTCTACTGTCCCGAAACCGGGTGAAAATCCAATTATTGTTTAGGGAATAGAGAAATTTTGTGTCAAGAGGAATGTTTTTGGAGACTCACGTTCACTACTGACCGAAGGCCTGTGTTGAACGGTCCTCGCTGAAACTCGTGCCAGATACGAGGCCCAGTCTGGGGTGGAGCATGAGACAGTCGGCAATAGTGGCCGCATCATTTCCATCGATCGGCTGCAGCGAAGATCAAAGGATATAACCAAGGATGGAAATAAGCCCTGTTAAGGATATGAATGAGGCCTTCACCGAGGTCTCTATTTTGATAAGTCGACTGGCCAGCACTGATGCTGCACTCGACATATCCCCTCCCGAGAAAAGGATTTATGAGGAAAAAAAGGAGGAGAGATCATAAATGAAGAGCAGCAGTTGGGGCGAGCAATGAAGAGCAGCAGTTGGGGAGTGAAGAGCAGCAGTTGGGAGAGATGAGCAGCAGTTAGAGGCACAATGAGAGCAACAGTTGAGACCACAATGAAGAGCAGCAGTTAGGGCGCGACGAATGGAGCAGTTGGGGCTGACTGTAGCAGGTGGTGGGCGCAACTGTACGGAGGCAGCAGTTGAGGCAGTGAGCGGAGCAAGAGGACACAACGTGCTGCCCTGGGCAGCAGTTGGGGGAACGAAAGGGGCTTATACCTCGACGAGTAAATGCGTTAGTAATCCCCTCGTGCTGCCTTACTAAGCCGCGAGTATCTGAGGATGTAAGTGAGGTGTCTATACTTCTGTTGCGACTTCCACCCGAGACGTCCACTTCTTTTTGAAGGAAGGTTCAAATCAGGGAATTTTTGGGCGTTCAGAAAAAATTTCCGGATTCGGCTCAAAACTTTCAACTGGGGGTTATTCAGGGCGCTGAACCCGAATCTGGGGTCTATTCCTCGCAAGAATCAGGGTTACTGTGGGTTACGAAAGGGATAATGCCTTTTAACAGACGATACCTGCCTTTAAAATTCGAAAAACGAACCTCGATTTCGTGTTCAGCGTCCCAAATAACACCCACAGTGAAATTTTGAGTCAAATCTGGGATTTTGACCGAGCTACCGTTTCCCCACCGTAACCTACCTAAATTTATCGAAAATCGATAAACGAACTGCAGATTCGTGTTGCGCAGCCCGAATGTACTATGTACAAATTTCGAAGCGATTTGGTCGTAGGGTTCTCGAAATCGTCAAAAGTCGCGTTTGGGCAGAAAAATTTCCCCCATTTTAAACCTTCGGAACGAATCAGACGTAATTTTTGAAATATCGATAAATGGGCCTCAGATTCGTAATCAGCACTCAAAACAACCTCCAGAAACAAGTTTTAAGCTCGATCGGAGGCAATTGTTTTGAACACTCTAAAAATTTTCATCCGTGTACCCCTTCTCTAGAGGCAATGCTGTGAAAATGCCCTATTTTGGAAATCTACTGTGAATCTGAGGCATTTAGCCGATAGAATATTGGAGCACTGTGCTCCCCCTAGAACATGTTGAAGTGGCATTTCGAAACTCCATCTTATGTGTGTAACCCTCCCTAGTGAGTTTCCACGGGTTAGAACAGTTTCCAGTTTCGGTCGGGATCGCCGATTGAGTGGGGTATTTCGTAGCTCACCTGCTGGTCAAGCAGGTCCAGGCGACCTGCTTGATTCTGTTAGGTCGCTTCGACTAGTCGCGTCGCTTCCATGATTGAAGCGATTCGTCTAGTCGAAGGGATTAGGCCGTAATCTTTCGTCGAGACGTGGGCTATTCGGCGCCAAATTGCAGACCCCACACTAAATCTTGCGGCGTTTTCCGCGAGTCTCTGTGATGTTTCACCCAAAATTGCGTCCCAACGAATCTGAAATCGCCTTATGGAGCGATTTCAAATCGGTAGTACTGTTGGTGACTTCGAATTGAAGTCCAAGCGACCAGCTATGGATGGGACTTAGAAGCAGTGTCCACGATAAATCTCGTTCTCGAGGTTTCAGTGTGAAACACTAAGCTGGCAGATGCTGGAGGGGTTAGGCCCTAGTTATACATCGGCGTTTAGCTGCCGCTGGCTTTTTTCGGGACGTCTGCAATTGGTGAGATTTCGACATTGGCCAATAGCAGACATGCCGCGGGAGGCAGCGGCAGCGAAACGCCGGTGTATAACTAGGGCCTTAGGCCCCCTTCAGACTTCGTCGAAAAACCTGCTGAGTCCGAATGAGTCCGCGGCGGAAAAACCGTCTTCGACCGTCTGCAACCGACTGAGTCCGGTTGCCCCCAGCGCCACCCAGTTCCTCTGCGAAACACGCAATTGATAGTCAGCGGCAGCAGTAGGTGGGGCAGAGCGCTGACGACGAGAGTCGGGATACGGCGGGACTCGGCAGGTCGCAGTCGGCCGAAGAAAATGCTTCCAAATCACGTAAGAAACTCCTATATCGACAGGGTGGGGTGAGGATGATTTCGGTTGGGACGCAGCGGGACTCAGTGGGACTCAGTCGGTGCATTGGCCCGCCCTTGTACGCATGAGAACCATCAGTATCGACCGGGGAGATTGCGGTGGGCACCAGAAGGTCGCAGTCGGACTCAGTGGGTTGATTTTTTTGCACCCGTCTCCCACGAATTCGGTGCGTATCGACCCGCTGGGACTCAGTAGATCCACCGACTCTGACGAGTGCCTTAGTGTCGAATAAAGCAGCGAAAACGGGCCTGAAATCGATAAAAACGTATTTGAAAGTTATCCAAGAGCGCTTACCTATCTCGGTCCACCCCCCCCCCATTCGGACGAGCTGAGGCGGTATTTATACTCCTCACTGCCAGCGCGGCACGGGCGTCACGCGCTTGCGGAGACTATGAGTACTCCAGCGGCGACGCCATGGCGGAGCTGAATAAAATTGCCTTAATTTTACTAAAGCAAATTCTGTTTACTCCTTCATCCTCCTTAAAGCAGAGGATAGTAATGGAATCATTTACCCTCTATAAAACGTCGTAATTCACATCATTTGAGGCTCGAGCGGCGCGCGCGACGCCTCAGCCTCCGTCTGCCCTCCGCTCTCTTTTTGACTCTAACCTCCGCTCCGCACCAGCATGCGTAGGAACCATGTGTTTTTTCGCCGTTTTATAGCCTGTATCTTGAAGCGGGATGAAACTGGTGGCGGATTAATAGTGAAAAGACTGAAAAAGTCATTACGGCCGTCGACACCATGGTGTAGCAGGCGTTACGCGCTGGCGTGGCGTCAGGCCATTCATACTTCAACGCCGCGCCCGCGCGTGCCGCGCTGGCGGTAAGTAGTATGAATAGCGCCTGATGGCGCCGCGCACGTCTTCGATGGCGAATTGCCAAGCAACCCTGCCGCGTCCAGCCTGATCGATTCGCGCACGCTTGCGGGAGACTAGCAGGGTCCATGGGCTCATCCACGCCCTGAACGTTAGAAACACTTATTCTAACTCATTCTGAACGTTTTTCTTCGCTGTTTCTTCACTATTTGTTACCTCACCACCAAACAACTCCATTTTTGTGTCGAACTCGAGTGTGATTTTAATCGTGAACACTGCCTTCAAAGTTTGAGACGAAGCTAGGGACCGGAAAAATCTGCCTAACGTGGGATACAATCCCCGCACTGTTTTGTAAAAACGTGGAGCATTTCCTAAACTTGGCAAAAAGCGTCCGATGCTTGTAACTTTCGCTGGATGACGACGTTTTAGAATTCTGGAAACGCTGTCATATTCACCGCTCAAATTCCTACCTAATAATGCGCTTTGTGAACCGAAGTTCCCCAAAATCGCTTGGTTTTTTAATTGAAATCGTTCTTACGGTCGTTTCCCGAAAACTTCGCGCGCGGCAAAGTGCGGCGAAACTTTGAGTAGTTATTGTAAAAGGGATAGAAGTGCAATCTCTACGTCTCCCTCGTGAAGATGAAGGTGGGGCACTCTCGAGGTTTGTGCAGGTTAGATTTTTGATTTATTTATCGGTCTGCGGCTTTCACAATACTTGTACAATTACTACTCAAAGTTTTGCCGCACTTTGCCGCGAGCGAAGTTTTTGGGAAACGACCGTAACAACAATTTCATTAAAAAACAAAGCGATTTTAGGGAGCTTCGTTCCACAAAGAGTATCATTAAGTAGGAATTCGAGCGGTGAAGATGATAGCATTTTCAAATTTCAAAAAAAGTCTTCGTTCATAAAAAATTACATGCATCGGACGCTTTTTTTGCCAATTTTGGCAAATGTTTCCTGTTCGTACAGAGCTTGGCGTGGGTATTGTAGCTTTCCCCGACTCCCGATGATTTGCGCAACCATGTTTTCGAAAGGCGTGCGACAAGAAAACGCTATGTCTCCAAATCTTTTCGCGGCTGCGCTCGGATCCCTATTTCGCCGAATGAGTTCTTAAGGTGGCCTAACGATAGATGGAGAAAGACTCACGCATCTGCTTTTCGCTGACGATTGCGTTCTACTCGCAGACACGATAGGGGACCACCTTCAAAAGGACCTGCAAGCGTCTATCGACAAAGGTCGGACTGGAAATGAGTGTAGCGAAGACTAAATGGAGGCGGAACAGGGATGGACGAATTCCCGATGGCTTTTGGCCTCCCGATTCCCGAAAGAAGCCTGAAAATGCGGAAAAATAGGAAATATTCACAAGATTAAAATTTTTAACAAATTTCCTTGCCAAATCTCTAAGGATATACGTCTACTTTGTCGCAGTCATGATATTTAGCACAAATTGTGGCGGGACCAGCATAGGAGCAACGGCACTGCCCGTCGTAGGAGCAGCTGTCGCGTGTCAGTCGCAGCGACGCGTCGCGCAGGGCTGACATACTGCAAATGTGCCAATGCCTGTCGTTGCCACTGTCGCTGTGCAGCCATAGCTTCGTTGGGTGGAGCCATTTACTCCACCAACCTCCACCTCTGGGCAGGTGAAGTGGGGAACCTTCACCATTGGGAAAACCGGTGAAACGCTCTAAAAAAAATGGAAGTGACCGAGCACTCATGCAAGTCATTTTCAAGATTGGGTGGGTGTCACTGCCGGTTTTTCGGCCATAACTTTTTTTACCCTAAAAGGTAGCCCTTTGGTGAAGGTCGTTTTCGAAATCTCGATGGAATTCTGCGTCGACTGGTGCTTCAAGTTTGGAAAAATATCTTCTCGATCCTTCACCCTAATTGTGGTGCGCGCGAAGCGCGCACCAGGATTGGCTTTGATCTCTTCCCGCGCGGATGCCCTACAATGAGATTACCTATTCATACCGTCACCAGAGGTATGAGCTGTACACCATTCGATGCGCTGCAAGAAGTCACATATGTGTGCAACTTTTCCTCCCAACTGGTCCCCGCTTTCTAAAGTTATGACCTCTCAAAGTACGCAAAAACGTTCTCCACCACCGCCTCCACCTCCGTCCATCGAAAACCATTTTTTGGAAGGCGTGGACTAAATCGCTTGAAAATTTGTGACTAGAGGTAATCGGCAACGGGAATGCCGAAAATAATTGGCAGAACTCACCATAATGACTTCTGAGCCCCGAACGGGCGGTTTAAACTCGGAAACCGGTCTCTCAAGATTAGTTTATGAAAATGTTGGAGTTTTTCGTTATCAGTCATTGTTTTCTTAGACTCCATATAAACACCTTGCTCTCTAGGGTGGTGTATTTTAAACGTCCGGCTCGGAAGAGGACACTGTGCGGGAAGGATGTTCTTGAGCGCAGCGCGTAATCGTTACATGCGCACCATCACTAAGAGGGCATCGTAGGGTGGGCTGAAGTGTCGGTTGACTACGCGAGACCGCAGTAGGAGTGTGCAGGACGTCATGGAACTACAGCAGGACATCAGTAGGGGTGTGCAGGACCTCATGGAACGTGTGCAGGACCTTAGTAGGAGTGTGCAGGACATCATGGGACCTGTGCAGGACCCTAGTAGGGGTGTACAGGACGCCGTAGAATATGTGCAGGACCTCAGTAGGAATTTGCAGGACATTGTGGGACCTGTGCAGGACCCCAGTTGGGGTGTGCAGGACGTCGTGGAATGCGTGCAGGACATCAAAGAACTTGAGCACGACCTCAGTAAGGGTGTGCAGAACGTCGTAGAATGCGTGCAGGACCTCAGTAAGGGTGTGCAGAACGTCGTAGAATGTGTGCAGGACCTTAGTAGAAGTGTGCAGGACATTAAGGAAATTGTGCAGGATCCCAGTAGGGGCGTGCAGGACGACGCAGAATGTGTGCAAGACCTCAGTAGGAGTGTGCAGGACCTTAGTAGGAGTGTGCAGGACATCATGGGACCTGTGCAGGACCCCAGTAGGAGTGTGCAGGACATCATGGAACCTGTGTAGGACCCCAGTAGGGGTGTGCAGAACGTCGTAGAATGCGTGCAGGACCTCAGTAGGAAAGTGCAGAAAATCATGGAACGTGTGCAGGACCCTAGTAGAAGTGTGCAGGACGTCATGGAATGTGTGCAGGACCTTAGTACGAGTGTGCAGGACATCATAAAACGTGTGCAGAAACACTGTAAGGATGGGCAGCACGTCATCATGGAGTGTGTGCTGGATCTCAGTAGGAGTGTGCAGGACATCAAGGGACGTGCGCATGACCTCAGTTTAATGCTCAGGACACCGTATGCAAACCATGCCTCCGAATCAGCAAGAACGATAGTTAAGTGCGCCAGAACATAGCTACCTTAATATCACTCGTGTTGGCTCTAAAAGTTCTGACTCCGAATTCGCTACATCTTCCCCACCGGTAGTGCTGTTTTCCTGCTTTGTAGTCCAGATCCAGGCAGATTCTCAACTGCTGACCTCTGGAGAAGGACTGTGTGTGAATCAAGACACACCGCTCTTTCTTTTGCTTTTTATACTTTACCTTTGATCACTTGGATATCATCAAATTTGTTTACGAGAGTCGAATAACATCATTCCTAAGATTACGGTAGTCCTCTTCTAGCGCACTTAAGTATCGTTCTCGTTCCGAATCAGACATACGGGCCGGCGCAGACGAGCCACATCAGCATGAGACGGTGAAGTTTGGCTAGAGCGGCTGACCCTGGGGCTATCCTACTCTGCCAATTCGAGACTTGATGCTTCGGGGAAAGCGGCCTTCATCACGCTCTGTTATCATTAGGCATCAAATTCACCTTGAGCGCCTTCATCAAAGCTTATCCGCGCAAAGGGTGAATTTGCTGAGCGGTCGGATATCAGTCAGCGCAAAGAGTGAAAATAGCGCCAGCGCTAACATGTTAATATCAGTTGTTGAGCGGCTGGATATCACTCAGCGCAAAGGATGAAATTACCGCCGTTGCTGGCATGTCAGAAATTTCTTAACAAGTGAAATCATCTCAGTGAAAAAATGATAAAACTATTGATCACGTCTCGATGTGTTTACCATGAGCACAGCCGGCATAAAAGCCGCCGCCTCATCTCACCCCTAGAGTCCTCACTCGGCATTCTGATGTCGGCCCTGAAAGCGTGACATTCTGGGTCACTCTCCGGGAGAGCCAGCATAATGGTTTGGCTGCTGGAGGATACAGTGGAGCTATCCTCACGGCGGGGGCGAGGTTACGCCGCGGCTCGCAGAGGGTGGCTCCTCACCGCCAGACCTCGGTGAAGATTACGCCCATGTTGCGAACAAGGCGGGACTTCTTGCGCTGTGGACCTTCAAACTCGTGAAATTTTCGAGGTAAACTCACCCATTTTTCGAGGTAATTTCACCTCATTTTCGGGGTAATTTGAACCCTCTCTCGCTGCCAGTTCGCACCACTTTCACGGGATATTCACCTCATTCTCACCTATCCTACCGGCAAATTCACCCATAAAGTGAATTTAGCGCCGCAAATTAAGACCATGCCGACTTCTACATGAGCATCAAGTCTCTTTTGCTTAGGCATCAAGTCTCGAAATGGTAGGGTTAGACGGAATGGGGCCACCCAAAATTTACTCATAGAAATGCTGAAAAACTCCGATAAAAGATGCCTGATACTGCGCTAACAATCATTGATTTTATAAGAGCTCTATAGAAATACTTCGACTGTTAGCCTTACCAATCGATGGCTCATTTCATTTCTGTCTTGAATGGTGGGTGCCCCCCCCCCCTCTAGGATAGTGCCTAGAGTTTGGAGCTCGACGATATTGTAGAAGGGGAACCCTTGGAAAAAGTTGTGAAAATTCTGAAAGTTGGGCTCCGCAGAAAAGGGCAAGGATTTGGGATTGCTGTAAAAAATGTCGTGAAAATTGTCCCCCATTAGATTTGGCTGTATCAAACTGATTTCCTGAATGTAGTGAAATTGTTGAATCGATTTGGCTGTTGTTGGTATATGCAGATTACATAATCATTAGATGTAGTGAAATTGTTGCAAACAGATTTGGCAGGAGCTCTATGAATAATCAGAGTCAAATCACGCGTCAGAAGGGGTTTTTCTTGGAGCGCATATTGAATCAAATGAGAAAAAGAATAAGTCCAGCAGCAAAAACGTTTCCGTACAATGTGAACCGTGAAAGCGTTGAGGACACGAAGACATAGCGTAAGTAGCTAATAAACTGCGTTAGATTTCGTTTTCATGATTTTTATCTAATCGGTGAGGGAAGGTCTGGTATCTTAGTGGGAGCTACACTTGTCGCGACGTGTGCTACCCTACGCCCCGAGTCTGCGTTTCCGTCCTTGCAGCATCGGTTGTCACGGAGTGTGAGTAGCCGCTAGCCCGACACGAATGAACCAGAGGACTTACGGCGTGCCCCTATGCTTATGCCTGCCACGCGGAAACCGAGTATATGGAATACTACATGTGTGTTAGGCCCTACAGCCTCCGGTCGCACACTACGCTGGTACCACGCCCTTTACCCACAAACCAGGGCCAACTCCAGGGCTAGGTCTGACCCAACTACAACCGCCATTGCGCGGTACACACAAAACATAACATATGTCACCGAACCAGAAAGTATACACCGTCTGTACGGTATGATATTGCCACACAACAGGACACAGAAGTATTAAATATGCGTTTACCACTTTAGAGTACTAACCTACTGAACGCGGCAATAAATATATGCCACATAAGTTAAAAATACAATTACTCCTACGTGTCAGGGATGGACGGACCTTGCCCAGCTGAGGAGACGGGAGAGGACAAACTGGCCACTACTCTGACGAACTCCCAGGCATGGGAGGAGGACCGGACGCACGGGCAGTGAGGGCTGGAAGTCGACCTGCGCCCCTGCTCTACCATCAGGCGATGACAGGAGCAGGGGAGGTGCGGAAGCAGGACGCCACCGCACGGTAGACCCTCCTCACGTACGCGGGATCGGGCAGGACGACTCGCAGGGACTGACGACGATCGAAGGGAAGCAGGACGTCACAGGCATGTGACGCGAACGCACGAAGAGCAGCGCACCCGATGACGGCAATCGATGACACACCTCTGACGAGGAGGCGTCGACACTGACGCTCTGACTTGCCAGGCGACGGGGGTCGTGCGGATTCTGGCGTCCCTGCATGATGATGCAATTCCTTCTGTAGAGATCGTGGCGGGACCAGTGACGGAAGGCCGAAGGCGGCGGCCTGCTTAGATGAACAAGTCGGACGGAAGTCACGATTAACTGGGGGCCCAAAGAAGAACGAGCCAAGACGCCAAGCAGAGAGAAGAAAGTCCAACCTAACTAGAATATACATACATAGTTAACTTTCTCAGGGGCACCCTAACCCTACGATGGACGACGACCATTACGAATGACGGGCTGGAGGTCGATCCACAAGAAGAGACAGGCTCGGTCCGTGGTCTTGCAGCTTCTGACATTTTAGGGGAGCCATTGCACTTCTATCATCCTCTATGAAGACATTCTACGGTGTGCGGGAGAAGGGCGCACAATACAAAAACTACAACACAAATATATACATAAATAAAGTGCATCACGGGTAAACGCAGTTGACGAGATCCTTTGACGAACGGGATAGCACCATATGTACATGACGGCTGGACGCATTTAATAGACGATAGGAGTGTAACGGCATGACGAGATCGAGATTTGACGGCAACGTGAAGGATTGTGAGTCGCGTATTGAGGTAACGCGACTGGACAGTACGGCTTGCACGAACGGCTTGATTGCCACCATAACGACTGAGAACCGAACGGCATCATCAACGACACGTCGAACATGAAAACACTTTTTAGATTAGTTTGTGACGCGGGGGGAAGTCACGAATTTCATACACGTTCCGTCACCGAACGGTGGGAATTTAGTGAAACGCTTCTTGTTTCACGCCAAGGAAATATCCCCACGGGTCACCACGAACAGAAACACGTGTTAAGCCACGTGTTAATAGGAAACTCCTAACCCGGGCCGACTACGAATCGAACAAGTGAGAACCCCAGGGAAAAGCAAGTATATACAGCCTCTCGACTAAAGCCAAGGCACTTGATCAACCATACTGCAACATCCAAGGCACGTCGAAACCCGAATCTGAAGTAGAGTTGACGCGAAAAATATATACACACGGGCGACTTAAGGTCTGCCAAAACAACGAATATTAAACGCGGTTTTGATAATACGAACGCTGTTTCAACCTACCCAACTTACTCATCATCCTCTTCATCCTCTCTGCTCTCTCTTCTTCATCTCCATCTCGTATGCTTTGAACTCGGCTTCACGATGATGATCACGTACGGCTTGAGCCTCCAGCGTCTAGCGCGACGCATGACGCGATCGCAATCGCTGTGCGCGTACATCGCAGGTAAGCCGAGAGCTATTCGGGCAGAACGCGGGGTGATGACCACATGACCACCACACACGCTCGGCACGGATGTTTCCCCGAAGCTCGCATTCGTTGCTCAGCATGGATGCCTCCACACATGAAGCATCTGCCGTCATCCGCATGAATTCTCACGCGGTTCGACAGACCACGGCACGACACGACAACCCCTGCTGAAGTGGTGTGCTGACCACAGAAGAAGACAGCGGGATAGAGGGAATGCTCGTGGTCTCCGGGTTGGAGTTACGTAGACTGGTTTGAGGTCTACCTTCCTCGTCGAACGCTGCTGTAAAATGGGCCGTCTTAGCGGGTCCAGCCTGCGGAAGCGCGAGGACGGAGTGGGACCACACGAGGGGGCTTGCGAGCGGAAGATGCGCGAGATGAAGATGGGGGCGGCAAACGTGAGGCGTCAAGCTGAGTGCTTGATTGGGGAGGATTGGGGTAGATTGACGCGTAGGCGGTGTTGGCTCCTGCGCGATGATAGTGCGCGAGTGCGTTCCACATGGCGATCCTCTCCATGAGGGGAGTGGTCGCGTGGACGCGGTGTGGGAGAACGAGCCCTTCGCGAATGATGTTCCGCCTCACGTGGCGGGCTGTGATAGCTGCGCTGTGATGTATTTGCGCGGCGCTGTGGGCTATAGCTTGCACGCGGTGGACTGTGATAGTCCCTGCGTGAGCTATAACGCGGCTGATGGTAATAGCCGGGACCGTATGTGGGACCCATTGGGGTTCGCGCATAGCCAAATCCACTAGATAGCGGTACCGACTTTGACAGTTGGGGCAATGCGGCTGAAAACCTCTCAATGGTTGTCGCACGACGGTTGGAAGTGGCGGCAGCGGATAGCAATGTTGCGGCGCTGGCGGATGGTAACGCTGCGGCTGCGCGTGTGCAGCGGTGCGTAGAGCTCCTCGTCATGATGACTGACGGCTATGCTCACGCGGTGGGCTGCGATGTGGTGAGCGCGGCCTTGGCGAGCGCTGCTGGCGATGCGCGACGCACCGGCGATGGAGAGACGCGGCGGCGAGCCTGATGAGGGCAAGGCGCGACGAGCCGGATGTGGCGAAGCGCGACGCGATGGATGGAAGCGATGAGCCGAAGGTGCATGGGGCTGCCTTGGTGAAGGTGGATCGTAGCGCGGATAGCTACGCCTCCACGGCGCTCCATATGAGCCGGCGGCTGCACGCTGAAAGACTTTCGCTGCACGGCGGCGACGTGTCGCTGCGGTACATGCGATGAAAGCCTCCATAACGCAAAGGCGAGCGCACGCGACCCTGACGCGGTTGTTAATATATGCGCCAGTAGGCTGCTGCTGCTGTGCCGAAGTAGACTGCTGAACCGTTGGCTGCTGCGGAGGCAACGCGGAGGATGGGGCCTTGGGAGGCTCCACGTCGCTCTCGACCAAACGCGGGATGTCCGACCTAGGCGGATGTTCCGTTGTCTGGTCCATAGCAGTCTGACCACCAGTAGGTTGAGCAGGCGCGGGTTGCGCAGATGTTGTTTGCGCGGGCGCTGCTAGTGCAGACGCGGTTGATGGCGCTGAATGCGCTGGTGAGAGCTGAGCCGTAGCTCTAGTATTCGGAATTGGTCCGAACACTAGCTCGATCACCCTAGGCCTATAAGCCATGTTGATGTCGTCTGTGTTCAATAACTCCCGAGCCGCCACGGGGGTCGTACGGGGCGATCACCTCGGCGACCTCACGAAGGAGACGCCTGTTGGCAATAGCTTCCTCATACTGACGCGGTGGCTCACGAGGCTGAACATGTACGACGCGGTTGTACGGCGGTAACGCCGGTGGAATAGCAGCGGGCTGCGCAGGTGGAGCAGGCGCAGGCGGCTGCGGCGTTGCAGCCCCAAGAGGGGTTGCTGAGCGTCGCATTGTGGTTCCTTGGAACCGTTGTTCGCATTTTTCGACATGATCGCTGTGAAGCAGGGGACCTCACGAATTACCTGAAAATAAAGTTAAAAACGCATGTCGGAACCAAACACTATGCGAAACGGCATAATCGACGATGTATATTTATTATGTCGATAACCGCAGGCACTCGCAGAACAACAATAAATGAAGCAGAAGCTGGTTAGTAACTAGCTGACTAAATGTGAGTGCTGCAGAAGAGTACTGAATTTGAGCGGTTAGGATGCCATAACGCGAAAGGTATAAAAATAATTATATTTTTGTATGTATGTATAGTTGAGAATAAATTGACAATTCTGAGCTAAAGAAGACCGATAAAAATCAAAGCCTACCATTAGCTATTGAAAAAGATGATTATCACAGATGATATAAAGTAATTATGATGTGATTATGTGATCTACAATATAGCCGAATCGAAAATGTGATAAATGTGAGGTGATTAAATGGACTTGAGTCAAAAATAGAAAAAAGGGTATTATGAACGGTGAAGGATGTTATTGATATGAAGTGCTAGCCTCGACTTGCGTGAAACGCGGTAAGTTAGCATATCAGATCACACCCATCATAATACAACGTCATATCCGGGGATTTATTGCTGGTCAATTTGCGTGGACGATACGCGGGCAAATCATTGAGCAGTATAGGAGAAAATTTTGAATTGCGATTTAAAATTAAATTGTAGGAAGAAAAATTGTTTGGAATTTTGTTGTAAAAATAGGGGAATTTTAAAAATTGAAACATTTGAGGAAAATTGCGATTGAGTGAAAAATGTGAAATTTGGAAAAGGTTGAGAGTATTTAGGAAACTAGATAGAAAACGAGGGGAATTTAGAAAAGGAATTTTGGCCGGAGTCCACCGAGAACAGTTTAGACAGGACGGAAAGGGACTGTGGTAGTTGGTGGACGCGGTTAAATATAGAGAAGTAATAAATGGTGTGAAAGGTTAATACAGAGAATTAACACTGCTCAATGATGCAATCGCGGCGCGCTAATTTAATTGTAGCACACATGAGGAACAATAGCCGATGATGACGCAAGAAGTGCGCGAGCTGACACGCAACGCGGGTACTGTAGCCAACATGTGAGAGAAAAACCTAAGTGTGAAGTCCAGAGATATTTTTTAGAAAATATTGACCAGCAAATTTTAAGTCAAGTCCAGGTAGGAGAGTGTAACCACTCTCTTGTGTTGAAGTGGCAAGTCACCACGCGAGCATTTACGCGGTAACGTGCAACAAAAACACAAACGCAAGTCCAGAGTAAAATTTAGTGTAAGGGCAAAGGAATATCCCACCAATGTTAAGGGGAAATGAAGCCAACACTAAATGGATGAAGCCGGGATAGACTGGTCAGTTGCGTGGAACTTGAACGCAGTTGGTGAGCAATGATCAGAAAATACGATTTATTGCGAAATAGCCAAAATCGTAAATTACGATTTTGGTGGGGAATGGGCGTATACGTGGTTTTTATCAGTCCAACACGCGGCCATAAGGCTACGGGTTAGACTTCTAGCAACCCTGTATACGCTGGAAAAATTAGGGTGAATTTGAAGGGTTGTAAGGGTCAGAAAAAAAAGTGAAAAGGTCATTGCTCAATTTTGACGCTGCGTGCGGGGAAATAAAGAAGGTAACCCAGTAAAGAGGGGATATGGGAGATATCTGAAAAACTGAACAGAACACCCAGAAGGTAATTGAAAAAATGAAAACGCTGCAAGCGAGCGCTAAAATCTACAAGTTTTAAACGCAGCTGTTACCTGACCAGTATGTAGATGGTAGCAAATGCCGGAATACCATAGTAGTCGAAAGCAGGTAGAAAGTCCATGAGGATTAGAATCCAACAAACGCTGGAGAAGATCAATACCTGAAATGGACAGCTGCTCGACGCAGCCTTTCGAAGTTGGCGGACACGCGACGCACGGAGACGCGACGCGGTCGTGGCATTTGCGCAACTTTTACGGGCTGACTAGGCACGCGGCGAGGAGGAGCCTGCGTTAACGAGCGCCAACGAGATGGAACAGATGAGATGGACTATAAACCAGATGTAGAGTGCCGTGAACTGCAAGAAGCGGCAAATTGAGGGGGTTTGAAGGGGTAAAAATGAGGATTTGCGGTTCAATTGTAAGAAAAAATTAAAGATGATATAGGGAAGGAAGTTTGTCGCTGCCAAACCGCACAGGCAGGGAATAGAGCCGCCCGGGTACAGACAGCGAACAAACGCAGCAGTACGTCGGCGAAACGGGGTGAGGATGCCTCCTAGAGGGTATCCACACGCAGGTACGCTGACACACAACCAGAGCTGCCAAAATGGGATATTAAAAGGGTAAGTGGCCAGGATATTGGGAAACGTGCAGTGTAAATTTAGATTTTGAGCAGTAAAACGCGAGCGAAAAATTGGAGATAAGGGGGATTGGGGACAAAAAATTTATAAACGCGAGATTGGGAAATTTTACTGCTTTCGCGGAGAATCTTGGATTGCGTGCAGGATAAGAAGGAAATGATGAGGGGATAATGAAGGGGATGAAATTGAAATGATATAAAATACTAGAAAAAACGAATGAGATCACTGCACGCGGAGAAAATGAGAATTTTACAAGCGGGCACTGCAGGAAGGAAAATGTAAGAGGAAACCTGACCAAATATTATTGAATAGTATAGGGAATATTTAGCAACAATTAGGAATAGTCCACAGACGCTGATTATGACGCAGGTGAAAACACATGCGTTGAGCTGGTGCCGACGAGGTGAAGACAATGATGAGTCACCGTCGACCTCATGACCATTACGAAATAATGGTGGCAACCACGTTTTTCGCTTCGGGACGCAATTTGGACTGCGTACCGCGAAATTTGAACGGTAAATTCCGTATCCACGCGAAAACACGTTTGAACGTGGAGACACGAGGAAACACGACTAAACCGAACAAAGCGAAAACGACCAAGTGAATGGATATAGGTGCAAAACCCATTATTGAGACCTGAATGCCCCAGATAAGCCAGAAATACTGCGGAAACGCAGATTTAAAGGATTTTAAGATGGAATAAAGGCCTGCAGCCATTATTTAGTGAACCCAAGAATTAAGTGAGCCCACGAGTATATGTTATAAGTGTGGTTTTAAAACCACGCGAAGCAGTTAATTATGGAAACCAAACAGCCAGATGTTGGAGCCGCATCACAGGAACTGTGCCGGATATGTGATTGGCTTGCCATAGGTAGCTCCGCCCCGACTTGCAGACGCGATCCAAGGTCACCGTGCGTGACTGTAAGCGTATCCACTGGCGATGGTAATTATCCAGAGGAGTCGATCCAGGTGTTGACGTGACGGTCGTAAAACACCAGAGCACACGTGTTGATCCATGTCCGAGTAGAATTAGCTAGGCTAACCGAGGTTAGCTAGAGTCTAGCTAATTGACGTCGTAGAGCGCGATGTTGTTGCGCACGGGGAAGATGTTAAAGTTGAGTGCCAACGCTGCCAACCCAGTTAAAGGGATTAAGGTGGCGAATGACGCGAAATTGAGCCAATAACCGGTATTATGACCCAATCAACGCCAAACGCGGACCAAAAACCCTAGATGGTATAACTGGGGGGTGCCAGTGCTAAAGGTGCACTGCTCCCAAGACCGAGTGCGATCCGTAGATGGTCGAGTAGTCCTTGTACGTTGTCCGGAACGTCCTTTTGTGAGGTAGAGATGGAATTGATGGAGATGTTTTGTCCCGTATATGATGTAAACTAGTGGGCAAGGTACCTAACGGTGTAAAATAACACAAATTTATGACCTTTGTACCAAAACGGTCCGATTGCTGCCACCAATCGGAACGCTGGCACGCGGTCAAGATGGTATATAGTGTTATACACCGAGGACGACGTAGGGGAGAAACTTACGCATACTTACCTAGGCGCAATTAGTAAAGCAAGAAAAGAGGAACGCAATATAGCAATATAGTGACCGTTATGCGAGCTGGAACCCCTGCAGAAGTTACCTACCAACCAAAACAGCGGTCAACCAACCAAGACAAGCTATGGTTTGGGACCACCCGCTGACAGTTGACTAACCTACAAACCAACCCAGAGAGGACCCAGACGGAGAGGGGTAATTGTGACATAATGGGCGTATAGGTACGAACCAAAAGGTGCGAGGGATAACTACAAGCAACCAGGCGGTCACGAGGGGTTACTAGGGGTCATGATGTTGCGAAAGACCTGACGCGGGCCTCCTCACAGCTTTCGGCTGCACCCGCTCCCCTTGACATGTCCATGGCCATCCGCAACCCTCCTTGTCCCCCACCGGCCCGTGCCACCCGAGGCGGCAGAGGGGAGAGCTGCGACCACAGGGAGGAGGTGGGCTCTGTCCCAAACGCCAGGTCCCCTTGTAACGCTCTGACACCACAACTTACCTAGCACTACCCTGGCCCTACGCTAGCTACTACGCAGTCACCGAGACCCAACCGGCCTAAGGGGGCACGCGCGGATTCGATCACGCCAGCCAGACACGGGTTTCCCACGTGTCTAACTGCGGCCGGATGCACCATGTCGCGACGTGTGCTACCCTACACCCCGAGTCTGCGTTTCCGTCCTTGCAGCATCGGTTGTCACGGAGTGTGAGTAGCCGCTAGCCCGACACGAATGAACCAGAGGACTTACGGCGTGCCCCTATGCTTATGCCTGCCACGCGGAAACCGAGTATATGGAATACTACATGTGTGTTAGGCCCTACAGCCTCCGGTCGCACACTACGCTGGTACCACGCCCTTACCCACAAACCAGGGCCAACTCCAGGCTAGGTCTGACCCAACTACAACCGCCATTGCGCGGTACACACAAAACATAACATATGTCACCGAACCAAGTATACACCGTCTGTACGGTATGATATTGCCACACAACAGGACACAAGTATTAAATATGCGTTTACCCTTTAGAGTACTAACCTACTGAACGCGGCAATAAATATATACATAAGTTAAAATACAATTACTCCTACGTGTCAGGGACGGACCTTGCCCAGCTGAGACGGGAGAGGACAAACTCCTACTACCTGACGAACTCCCAGGCATGGGAGGACCGGACGCACGGGCAGTGAGGGCTGGAAGTCGACCAGGCCCCTGCTCTACCATCAGGCGATGACAGGAGCAGGGGAGGTGCGGGCAGGACGCCACCGCACGGTAGACCCTCCTCCGTACGCGGGATCGGCAGGACGACTCGCAGGACTGACGACGATCGAAGGAAGCAGGACGTCACAGGCATGTGACGCGAACGCACGAAGAGCAGCGCACCCGATGACGGTAATCGATGACACACACACTGACGAGGAGGCGTCGACACTGACGCTCTGACTTGCCAGGCGACGGGGGTCGTGCGGATTCTGCGTCCCTGCATGATGATGCAATTCCTTCTGTAGAGATCGTGGCGGGACCAGTGACGGAAGGCCAGGCGGCGGCCTTTAGATGAACAAGTCGGACGGAAGTCACGACAACACTGAAAAGGCAGAATAACATTTGAAAACCTTATTTCTAGCCCATAAGGCCACGTTTCGTTAAAGGCAGCAGACACGCTCAAAAATGATATCAATTTTATGGATTAAACTGAAGATCTGAAGCTTTTAGTATTCAGAAATAACGAAAAAGACGAAAACAAATCGACGGAAATTAAGATATAACGGTACGTTCTATATTGGCCCAGAAATGGACGAGTTTTACGGCACTGGCTGAAATAGCGGAGCTAGCAACAATTTTGTTGGGATAACGACGCTAATGTGCTCGTACGGCCCTTTCTGGAATGCTTACGCCGTTAGAAGCCTAAAAAGTTATCTAAAGTGGCCGCAATCGAGCATTGAATACCTGTATGGAGGGCGGAGCCCGTATCGATGGGCGGAGCAAGGATGATTTCGTGACTGACTACGGCTCAAATACGGTCATTTGGACTCGTTTTTAACGCTTGCAACTTCGTGAGGGCTCTTCTAGGGCCTGCACGACCCCACTAATGTAGTTATCTCAACAACTTTTTCGAGCGTGTCTGCTGCCTTTAGGCATTGTTGACTGAGGATTATTATTATTTTCTTTTTGTCTTCATTTGCTCGCCAGAGAATCTTCTTACGCGTGATTTGACTCTGATAATTCATAGAGCTCCTGCCAAATCTGTTTGCAACAATTTCACTACATTTAATGATTATGTAATCTGCATATACCAACAACAGCCAAATCGATTCAACAATTTCACTACATTCAGGAAATCAGTTTGATAGCCAAATCTAATGGAACAATTTCACGACATTTTAGAGCAAAGCCAAATCCTTGACCTTTTCTGC
Organism: Aplectana chamaeleonis; assembly: GCA_029168955.1. Lineage (NCBI taxonomy): Eukaryota > Metazoa > Nematoda > Chromadorea > Rhabditida > Cosmocercidae > Aplectana > Aplectana chamaeleonis. Next base: position 29,602 of record JAPDOI010001283.1, on the reverse strand, counting down.
GGAGCCCAACTTTCAGAAATTCATTTAACGAAACACCGGTTCTTCGCCTAAAACTCGGGTGGTAGTGAATGCATTTTCAACGCGAGTTCACCATCACCTCTGAACCGTGAGTTACCCACCAACTTCACGCGAGTTAACCGCCAGGTTTATGCGAGCTTACCAATTTTTCTACTTGGTGAAAAAGTGATCAGGGCGCGGTAGAAAGTGTGCAGGACCTCAGTAGGACTGTGTAGTACAACATGGAAAGTGTGTAGGACCAGAGTGGTCGTAAGCAGGACATCACAGAAAGTGTGCAGGACCTGAGTGGGCGTGTGCAGGACATCATAGAAAGTGTGCAGGACCTGAGTGGGCGTGTGCAGGACATCATAGAAAGTGTGCAGGACCCGAGTGGGCGTGTGCAGGACCCCATTAGGAGTGTGCAGGATGTGTGGGTGCTAAACTAGTTCGGAGGGGGGGGGTACTCGAGAAAAGGAAATACTTCATCCATGAAAATGGAAATCTGTGCTGATACAATATGCCTCATAGCGTTATCAGTCAGTGTTATCATGGGAACTTCATGAAAAACACTCCGATTTCCGGAAGCGGTATCATTCATTCTTACAAGCACGCTCATGCCGATCAGTAGACGAAGGGCTACCGTAATCATTCTTTAACAATACGTGATAACGAGCGATAACACACGACCATAACATAGGGGTATAAAAGAGCAGAGGGGTGGTCTGCATTTACTCACACACCCCTCTAAGGCCCCGGTCATAGTTGGATGAGCCGACGTATCCAGCCCGGTCGATACACACAGAAAGCATTGGAAATGGGATGCAAAAATCACACGGTGTATCCCTCCAACACCCCCAACACCCCCCCCCCCCCCAACACCCGCCGACACCAGCCCGGTCGATACGTATGAACAATGTGGTGGGGTAAGGTTAAGAGAATCACTCGGTGTGTCCCTCCAACACCCCGCACCCCCAACACCCACCCGGTCGATACGTATGTTTAAAATGATGGAGTGAGGTTGAGAAAATCACTCGGTGTATCCGACGCGGTCGATATCCATGCAATACGTGGATGACGGCGGATGAGAAAATCACCGGGTGGGTGGGCCGATGATAAAACATTGCGTATCACTAGAAAGCTGTCCACACTGCTACCTCCGTTTCTTCACTATACTCTCCTTCACTATTTCTCTGAACAGGTGCAATCCTGTTGGCCACGTAATCATCGTCATATCTAGTTGGATACACCGAGCGATTTTCTCAACCTCACACCTTCATTTTAATCGTACGTATCGACCGGGTGGGTGTTTGGGGGTGCTGGGTGGAGTCGGTGGGTTACAGATGCAAATAGCACCAACTCTGACCGAGGCCTAATCGACAAGTCACTGGGAAGTGGCTGAGAAGATCGAATTCTTGTAAAACTGTTCGTTGGCTTTTTACGATGCGCTCATATCCAAGCCGACACTTGTGAATTTTTTGAAGAGGATTACTGTAGCCCTTCGTCCACTGATCGGTATGGGTGTGCTTGTTATATTCTTCAACTGAATCCAGAGTGAATCCCCCCTCCAACTAGTTTTCTAAAGATCTGTGCGCGACCTAGCTATGCAGAACCTCATCAGAAGTGTTCAGTACCCTTGTGAGAGCAGGAAGGATGAGTGCAGGACCGTGGGAGTGCGTAGGAAGTGTGGCAGAAATTCAAACGCGGAGAAACAGGACAATCTCACACTCGCAATGCGAAAAACGTTAGTGACCAACACCATGGTTTTTATAATCACAAAAATGAATCGATTTTGGGGCCGAATGACAAATGCAATGATTGATATGCTTGTCTCTTTCGTGTATCGTCAAGCTCGACGGGGCTGTTATGATAGCTTTATCATGAAGGTAGAGCGGTTGTTTTCGAGAAACACAATAGTGAAAAAGAAGAAACAAACATCCTGCTCCGGAGATAGCATGATAAGATAATAATGCAATCCTGCACATTCACACTGGAGTCCTGCACACCCCCAGTGGGGTCCTGCACACTCCCACTGGGGTCCTGCACACATCCTGCACACTCTAACTGGGGTCCTGCACACGTCCTGCAGACTCCCAGTGGGGTCCTGCACACATCCTGCACATTCCCACTGGGGTCCTGCACACATCCTGCACTCTCCCACTGAGGTCCTGCACACATCCTGCACAACCTCATTTGGGTCCTGCACACCCCCAGTGGGGTCCTGCACACATCCTGCGCACTGACAATGGGCTCCTGCACACTCACACTGGGGTACTGCACCAAATCATCAAAGTCCTGCACCCCTTTCACGACGACCTGCGTACTCTTCAGCAAGCTTGAGCGTAGGGGATACGCGTTATCGTATGTGATCTCGCGTTAAGTCTGCACAAAACTGCAACCTAACGGGAGCTGACAGAGAAAATGGAAATAGCGTGTGAATGAAGAAAAAGATGGATAGCTTCCGAAAAAGTCCTCCGGAGGACTTTTTCGTAAGCTATCCATCTTTCTCTTCATTTACCCACTATTTCCATTTTTTCTGTCAGATCGCGTTAAGTTGCAGTTTTGCGCGAACTTACCGCGAGCTAAAAAAAAGCTCAAAGAAGCTTGAAAAAAATTCTAAATCGCTTTTTTTCCCAAAAAAAGGCAGAACGGACCACTTTTTTTGAAATTTTTTTCACAACGCGTATCTAGTGGCTCATACAGTGCCATGCGTGTGCTTAGTTTCAGAAATGTCTGGCGCATCTCCTGAACATCGTCAACTAAAAAACTCGCGGCCACCTGCAGTTAACCGCGAGTTAACTCGCGGTTATCTACCCATTAACTACCACCCCTGGTAGTAAGTAGGGGTCGATCAGTGTGAGGAGCGGAGCGGTCGGTCATACCTGAATCTCGTTATCACCAATTTGTTATCATTCGCTACGATTTGGGCCGAAATTTCGTAAATCGTAAAAAATTTGCCAAGAACGGCCGTAATTCGTAAATCGTAATAACGCACAGCCCTGAATGCGCGACCGATACGCCCAACTGGTGAGTTTTTCATGTTGTTTTTGTTTCCCTGGTGGCATGGTGGGTGGTTGAGTGGCGGCACTGATGCATAAATCGTGGCGCCTGTTCATACTTGGCCGACCGAGAACGCGCAGAACTTATTAGTATGTAGAGGGCCAGTGGTGGACGATGATTTGTACATTTTGGTATAAACAGAGTATAGCCGCCTGCTGCAACAGCGGTTGTCCGCAACTGCGAACTTGAATTCCGCTTCGATAAGGCCAGCATGTCAGACTGCATCGTGATTTGTTTTACTGTCCATCTGGGAGCGACAGTGAGAGCAGATGTTTGCTTTCGAGAAAAAGGCCATTTACCTAGTAGATGTTCATTCAGGGTGGGTACAGTGGGTCCAATTCGTTCCTCATCTCTGAATGTACGAATACTTTCGTAGGTTTGTTATCACCCAAGTCTTCAAGTTCCAGTTGTCGAAACTGAATAACTTCTGTGATCGCTACTTATCGTATCTTCCCAGTTCCGCCCTGTGGGTTTTTTTTAAAACATAGGCTCCGCTTCTCATAGCACATGTGACTAAGGCGTTCTGATCGTGCCCTAAATTTTATCTCAACTAGCTTGCGATCAGCTGTATCTGAAGCCTTTATCGCAGGCCATTTTGAAAACCGATTCAATTTTAATAGTGGGTGGGCGTGGATCTCGATTGCTAGGGGTAGGAATACCTAACATCCGAAAATCCTGCGCCAGATTCCGCATGTATGCTCGTGAGGAGCAGCATTTCCCTAGCGCTATCCACCCTGTTTAAAGTGCAATTCCGAGAAAAATGCGGCAAAAACTATAGCAATCCAAATAACTTATTTTTTTTTTATATTCGCATTTTTATAATCGTTATATTCGCAAGTTCATTGCAGACAATACTCTAGTGATGTATCATGGAGCTTGTAGTCTTTTTTCTTGTGTGAGGCAAGTTGTGTTTCCGTTTCTGGCCAATTCGCGAGTCGTGTTTGATATTTTATTTCTTTTTGCTGTTTTTTAGCGATTCACATCTTTTTAACAATTTCCTTTTTGTTTGTTCTTTTCATTTTATATGACCGGATTAATTTGTTCTTATTTCGAGACGCCTCTGTTATGCGCACCTCTGCGTGCATCAATAAATGAATGAATAAGTTCTGATTCATTAGTGGCGGTTAATAAAAAATCATGGGGACGACTTCTTAGGATACCGATGTATGTACGCATCAATGGAACACGACCAGTTAAACAAACAGGAGACAAACCCAGGAGATGACTTCAAAATCAAAAATTTTATTAAATCAGTAAAAACGCGAAACAACAGAAGGATACATAAAATTAAAAGACCACATGAGAGGCACTCAATGAGGCATTCTTTCGAAACGATTCTATGACGATTCCAGCTCATCTTAGCCTCCTTGGCGCAGTATCCCATCTCGGAATCGCCACCATTGAGAAGATTGTTCGGACTAGACTTTTGCTCGAATCAATGATTTTTCCGATCTTGAAAGTGAGAGCACCTTCGGCATGATAATCTTCGTGGCCCACTTGCCACTGAAATGCCCAGCAAGATCCGTGAGCATATGTGTGGCAGCTTCGCGAGTAGCTCAAACATGATCACGCAACCAGTTCAAGCAGAGTGGCCTCTTCTTCCAATTGTGTTGCGAGCGCAGGCACTAATTACACAATCTCCGCATACTTTACCTTGAAACCTTGATGATCCATCTTCACTGCGCGTCGCCGCCGTGTGGACCACATCTCAACCAGCTCGACCGATCCCGAGAAGGGACATCCAGTGATGGTGATTTTCAGGAAGCCCTCGCTCGGTGCAGAACGTCTTGACTCTGCCTGAAAATACAGAGTTCCATCTTGTGGGAGGACGGCCTAGAGGCCGGCGGCAATCACGTGGTAACCAGTCTGTTGTACGGAGGCTCCATCGGTCATCCATGCGGCGCAACACGTGTCCTGCCCATCGGTGTTTAGACTGGGCCATGAACAGAAGAGGGTTCATTAACTGCGACTGCTTTCGAAGATCAGCACTGCGTAGGCCACCAGCTCGCTGGGCACGACGATTAGTCTTCAGTAGTCTGCGTTCCAAGGCCCTGTGAGCTGTCCTTATGGCCTGTGTGGTCGCCTTCGTTTCCGCCCAATCTCCGCATGGAACTGTTAATTACGTAATGTGTGGAGTCACTTAGCTGTGACTGCAATCCATCGTTCTTCGAGAGGGCGAAAATCCTCGCAATGTTTTCGCCTACCGGGCAGTGAGGAGATGAAGTTAATAGTGAGTTGAATGAAGGTTATCACAAAGGGGTTTATAAGGATGGATCATTTGTTGACAGGAAAACACGTTTGTAAAAAAAACGTTCATAACAGCCTTCTATTATTTAGGCCCCCGTAAGACTTCGTTGAAAAACCTGCTGAGTCCGACTGAGTCCGAATGAGTCCGACTGAGTCCGATTGCCCCCAGCGCCAACCAGCTCCTCTGCGAAACACGCAATTGATAGTGACGATTATCACCTCAGCTATGAATCGGAACGTGTTTGGTGGCTTTTTTTTTGTTTTCAACATGTCTTTGTCATGAACTCGTAAACCATTTTTAAGAATCATCATTGGACAGATGGGGTGAGGATAATTTCTGTTGGGACGCAGCGGGACTCACTGGGACTCAGTCGGTACATTAGCACCGCCCTTGTACGCATGAGGACCATCAGTATCGACCGGGGGGGGGTTGCGGTGGGCCTCAGACGGTCGCAGTCGGACTCGGTGGGTTGATTTTTTGCACCCGTTTCCCACGAATTCGGTGCGTATCGACCCGGTGAGACTCAGTAGATCCACCGACTATGACGGGGGCCTTACTGATACCAATGGAGACTAAGGCCTCATCACAGTTAGTCAATCGGATCTAGACAGCCCGGTCGATAAGCATCTACAACATGCAAACCGGGAGTAAAATTACACCCGCCGTGGCCGGCTCGAGCAATCCTGAGTATCGAGCAACTGCTGGAATTGAGCCTGAAATTCTGTTCGCCACCTCTGTCTTGAAGTTGTTGAAGTTGAGTTGAAAGACAATTGGTAGTCTGTAGCATGAATTTATTGTTAGGAATCAACCTTCAGAGTAACAACAATGATCTGCTTATTGTCCGTGTCACATTTGTAAGAAGACGAAAAGTAAGAAAGCAAAGGAATATTAATGGATAGATGGTCGGTAATACCTCGGTCCCGCGCGTGCCACGTAGATGCGTCGCGAAGAAAAGGCGGCGGTGCTCGAGGGAGGGCAGGCGCTACGCAACCGCCATATGGGGACGGGGGCTCTCTACACACGGGAGGAGTTGTCCCGTTTTTGTAATTCGACACGTCACGCCAATCAACGCAAGCGAAGTGGTCCCGAGTGGAATTAGAGTCGCGAAAGGCCAGACATCACCTCCCTCGGTGTGTAGAGGACCCTGTCCCGCCATATGGCGCGGTTGCCAGCGCATCGACCCTCCAGCACCGCCACCGCTGCCTATCGACTGTCTCAGGAAATCCTGGTTGTCACCTGGAGCCGACAACTCCTTCATGTTGTGATATGGAGAGCAAATTAGCCTCCCGTTGTCACCTTGAAGCCAAATTTCATCACGTTTTTTGTTTCTGTTGTGACTTGGAGGTGACGGAGCATATTTCGCAACGTTTTGCCCTTTCTATTGTGGTGACGTGACAAGCCTACCTGCAGGTCGCCTCCATGTGACAACCTCGGTTTCCTGAGTGGTGGAAAAAATAGCCCACAATGGATGGCGAACGGAGACGAGGACATCATCAACGAGCTGCGGCGAGGGACGTTCTCCCTCTCCTTCCCGTTTTTCCTAGCTCCCTCTGAGAGCATTTCTGCTCTGCAGGGTTTCCTTGAGGGTCCAGTGTTTTCAATGAGGTTTCTGGGGGTTTTCCTTAAGATATGTGGGGATTCTTGTGGAATTTACTCGTGAGTCTTGTGATTTTCTGGTGACCCTTGCTGGTATTCCTTGTGATTCTTGTGGGATTTTCTGGTGATTTCATCGGGAAATCTTTGTGATTCAGTGGAAGTCTCTAGTGGTCGCTAGAAAATTCCTTGAGATCGTCCTGGGATACTTTTGCGGTGATTTCGCATCAGGGTTTAATACGACTGGCTCTCGGCCTGGGCGTGCGGGTTAGTCGTACGGGTGGCATTTCTCCGGTTTGCAAAAGGGGAAAGCTTGGAAGTCCTGGAACCTAAAAAAAGGGTGGTTCCCGGGCCACAATCGATAGGCTCATTGTTGATTGTTGCTAACCGTTTGATTGTCATTGTTAGCATTCCTGGTTCTGTTTTCTTGTAAATTGTGTATTTGGCTGAGCATAGAGCTGTTTTATTTCAATCGTGAATGATTACCCAGGTTGCGGTATAAACTATTTCTTTCAATTTCTTCGGGTTTGCAGTCTTGCAGTTTATCGGTACTAGTCCCCTAACTACCTTCTCCTAACTACCTGAAAAACAGAAACCTAATTACGGCTGGAAACGAGCGAGCTATGTAAGTGAAAACACACGCCAGGCCTCGACCAAATTAGGCCGTTATCCATCTCGACGTTGTCCTCGAATAAGGTGGAATAATGCGACGTATAGATCTATCGCGTCCATATCAGAATGGTTCGAGCTAGCTTTTCTTTCCAGAGAGAAGAGCACGGCGATCTGAAGAAGCTCACAACAGCTCTGAATCTCACGCTGGCACGGCTCTTCGCTCATTACCTATCGGAATGCAAGGTACAATTCAGTGAAGTGATTAGGGCTTCACACAGAAATTTTAAGACAACAAAAATAGTTATGTTTACGGGTAGTTGCATATATCACCACTACATTGCATCGTAAACAAAGAAAAAAAGAATCTGGAAATGAAAGAACTAAAATTCAGATCAGTTTAGAGAATTACACGCTCCCAAACATTGTCCAATAATTTTCTCTCAATTTCAGCTACAATTTCGAAAAAGTACGCCTTCAAATATCGATTTAACGAAGAAGTCTAGAAGGGAGCTTAAATCGATCGATGTCGCCGTTCCTCGCTGGGGCAGAGGATGGTCCAGACCGTTTCCTGCCGTCGCTCGCTGGCGGCGTCGCTCCGAGAGTCGCTGCTGTTGTGGCGGCGAAAGCACTTTGCGAGGTCACCTCGTCGCCTTCCTCGCCCGCTGCTTGGCGTCCCCCATCCTCCAACAATGTCTTGCCGTAGCGAAACTCGCTGCGGTCAACTAGTAGACGTCGGAAGCGTGACAAATATTTGCAGGAGCAACTAACTGAAAGGCTTTTGCAACCTCTTCCTTTATTGATCAGTTTCATCGTTTTCCACCCTTCACTTTGCTCGTGCGTTACACATCCTTTCTCAAATCTTTTTTTCCACTGCTTATTAAATTTCCTGTTAGAAACCTGTTATTGTTTGTGTTAATTTTGAGACCAGGAAGCAAGCACGAGTAAAAAAACAGCGTGTTCAGAAGTCAGATTTTGACGGCTTTATAGCATTTGATTAACAGAAATCTCAAATGTACAAACTATTAGCAATACTGTCAAAATCCCCTTTTGGAAGAAGATGATGGAGCAGTCGTAGAATATACGAGGAACAGAGAGCCGTGCTCACAGCTACAGCAGAGGTTTATTACCAAAGTAGCCGGGGTACACGTCAGCGTATGGAGAAGATGTGAATTGCATGCTCTACAAAATACTGCGTAATATCGTAGAAATCACACTTCTAAGCAAACTTCCGCTCTCCTGTGACTATGTTAATTCAAATGGGCGTAAATGGTTAGCATCTGAATGAAGAATATATGTACGAAGAAGCAATAATGTTCCAAGTCACAGTTTATAACAGCTTTTGATGACTAAATGAGATGGGTTAATTTTTACAAAGTTGATGATAGATTAACTGAGGTTTCTTGAAAAAGAATTTTCCTATGTTTTTAGTTATCTTACAAGGCGTGATATAGAACTCGATTTCTCCCTTCAAACAAAACTCCTTATCACTGCCTGTAAAACTTCTTTTTAGAAATTTGCATTCGAATAAAGAGTGTGGTAGCAGTAGAGAATGATTACATTATGTAAGACGATTTTTCTTCCTGGCTTCTAAGTGTTATATTTCAATTGCTTTTGTCCAAAGTATGTAAAAAATGACTTCATTGAGAACATACTTCGCTTACACTACAACAGCACGAAGAAAACACGTTATTTGTGAAAATAGAAAGATTTCTTTTTTTTTTGGCATTATGCACGGGTAGAAACAAAAAATGCACAATTCATTAGCAATTATTTATTACTTTATAAAGCAACCGATTCCAAGTTTTTTTTAGTTTTTGAAAACAAAATCAATACTTTGCAGAACAAATATTTCTGATTAGTGGTTTGTTTTAACTTTTCAACTAGCAAAACTGGCGTCTCAAATTTATCGCACAAAGAAAAAATTTTAAGAATCGAAGTTTCTGAAAAAAATTGCTATATTTGCTCTATTGAAGGAATCCCGTGAGTCCTTGTGGGTGACATCATCTAGTGCTAATAGGAGCCGAATGTTCTTTCATTAGAGGTAGATTAGGGATTCTAAAGGATACGAGTGTCAACAGATATAATTATTCACTACTGCTAATGCACAATTTATTCAAATGCAAACCTCTAAAAATAAAAAGTTTCATGGGAAGCCATAAAAAGTCTGGGTTAGTAGGAGAAACCGAATATTATATTACGCCTCGCCAAAATAGCCTGAACAGAGAAGAAAAAACTTATTTTTTAAACCGCAATTATTTCTGTATTAAGTGCTCACTGTGCTCACCTTGGGTGGTGATTCACTCAGGTTACAACACTTTTATGCTCCTATGATCGGTTTCAACTGCTACCAATACATAGATGCACATGCAAGTAACTAACACGCGGGTGTAATTAAAGCCATTGATGGTAGGACTTCGGCGTATTTTGGCTACCGTAATCCGGCAATCGCTTCAGGACCCAAAGCCCGTTTTCCTCGACATCGAAACCGCTTCGCAGCTTCATTCAGTTCAATCACGAGCGTTTCCGGTATGATTTCACTCTGGAGCGTACTAGGTCATCCATGTAGAGGTTGGATCACATCAGAAATGGTCAGCGCAGCGATTTTTTCAAACTTTAAAGCCTAATGTCCTCGAACTCTAGGCGTGATAGCTTAGAAAGGGGCACTCAAACTGGAAATCTCACGTTGTGTTCATTATTGACTTCATAGGCCTCCTGACTCTCCTGATTTTGCAAGGGAAGGAAAACCCCGGGTTGATGAGAACCTTGCGGAGTGTGGAAAACCACGGTGTATACACAGAAATCGTTCGTTGCAGAAGTTTATGCAATGAACTACTTCGCAAATTTCCCATGGGTGGAGCCATAAATGGGACCCTAACAAACAAGAATTCCCATGATTTCTGTTTTCGCGAAGAAATTTTCCAAGGAAATTTTCTTCAGTGCCTGCTCTACCCATAAGGCGCACGGAAAAATTTTCCACCAAATCAACTGGAAGTATTCAAACTACGGAGCGTCACTATTTAGGTGTGATTCACAGGCCTTTGCCAATTTATTCTTCTGCCTCTACTGCCTGATTTCACTTGATTCGGCTAAGAAAAAACTCCTAGGCTCCGAATCACGGAAAATCAAGCTGTTCGCGGGAAAGCAAGAAAATGCTTAATTCAAAAAAGATTAATTCATTCTCAAATATCGAAAAGTCGTATTCAAATAAATCGAAGAGCATTGTAGTGTTGACTGCAGCGTTTGAAAAATTTGGGAAATAAATAAAGCCTCTCCAAGGAATATTGGAATGGCAAAAGCTCTTCACATCTAAAAACTCTTCCAGCTCCAGTTCAGAATGTTGTTCATATTCTCCGAGGAAATTCTTCGGAACCCTCCTGCTTCAGTGGTGATGGAGGGGTTAGAAAAGCTAATCGATATAACAAAAGGTGGTGAGTGGAACGGCCAATCTAAAGGGCGGAGGGAAATCGGGCTTTGGGTCCTGAAGCGATTGCCGGATTACGGTAGCCAAAATACGCCGAAGTCCTACCATCAATGGCTTTAGGGTGTAGTCCCGCGCCCCGATCGCCCGTCGTCGCAACGCGAACCCAGCGGCGCCGCGACCTAATGGCCGCGGCGGAGGGTTCGCGTCGCGATCAGTTGTTGTTGTTGCCCATCTTCCACCATAACCATTGATCCTGGATCCAAACTTCCGGTACGTAGACGGCATATTCGAAGCAAGTTTTCTAGGGTCCTCTTCTTTGGAGGATCCCTGAGTGGGGCGTTTTTCAACCCTCTTTTTTTTGGTTCTTTTTTTTGGTGTTTTTTTTGTTTGGTTTTTTTTGGTGTTTTTTTGGTTTTTTTTTTTTGATTTTTTTTTGATTTTTCTTTATTTATTTTTTGATTTTTTTTTACATTTTAAAAGCATCATTGCATGATCAAAGTGACAGGAAATTGGCGACTTCCACTGGGTTGAGCCAGAGATCTTCTATTGTAAGGTGCGTTGGCTTTCCAGAGCATGAGAACATGTGGGGTACGGTATGTTCCTCCAGTCTGCATTCCGGACAAAGTGGATTATCAGCTGCTCCTATCTTATGGAGATACCATTGCGATTTTGAGTAGAAACCACTTCGGAGCTGAGACAGCGCTACTCGGCTAGGTCTTGACAACGTCTCCTCCTCCTTGGATATCTTCGGCGGCGGTCCACTCAGCAAGGGAGAGTTCAGATTACCCAAGAACTCTTTCACAAACTCCTTGTGAACTTCTTTGCGAATGCTCTCTGCAGTTCCAGGTTTCACCAACATTGGTTTGACAGTTCTGACGTGTTTCCTTATCTGTCTAGGCGGTTCTGGCTCCTTAAACATGTCGTGCGACGGGTGTTTAGGGTCGAGTGTCGCAACCGTTCGATATTGGAGTGTCAGCATCTCATTATGAGCTCGAACTGGCATGATTCCTGTCTCGCTACTCAGATGAGTTGTGCTTGCCATTGCCAGGCTTCCCGTCGCGGTCCTCAAAGCTGTGTTTTGACAAGCTTGCAACCGATCCCAGTGAGAAGATGCAATGAGCGGGCTCCAGGCTGGAGCCGCGTAGGACATCACAGATTGTCCAATGGCACGGTAGGTCAGTGTGACCAGCTCTTTGCTTTGTCCCCAATTCCTTCCCGCCAACGCTTTCAGGAGGTTCGTTCTTTTAGCCGTCTTCTTGCGAACAGCTTCCGCATGAAGTCGTCCCGTCATCATGGTATTAAAGTGATAGCCGAGGATCGTCGGATTTCTTTCGTGCGTGATTTGCGTTCCATTTATGAAGACTTTCGGCACGTATCTCGCTTGAGCAGAATGTGTTGTGAGAAGAGAGACAGTAGTCTTTTGGATCGAAAGTTGCAGTTGGAGATCTTCTAGAGCCTTTGTCAGCTTCGGGAGATAGTCGTTCAGACGTTTTTCGCAGGTTTCCACATCGGGATCTGATGTAACCAGTGTTAAATCATCCGCATATCCGATAAGGCGTGTTTCTGGTGGGGGTGCAGGAAGATCGGCGATGTAGTAAGAAAAAAGAAGCGGAGAGAGCACTGCGCCTTGCGGTACCCCAGAGCGCACCAATCTTACGCTTGACATCCGGCCTCTGAACTCTGTTCGTATCGTTCTCCCTTTCAGGTAGCTGGAGATCCAGCGCGCAAGTCCTCTCGGTAGGGATGACTCTGCAAGCTTCTGACAAAGAATGGAGATGACGACAGTGTCGTAGGCCTTCTTTAGGTCGAGTGCGACCATAATTGAACGGCTTGGCGGTCTCTTCTCATTAAGTCCATCCGTAATGAATCCCGTAAGTTCGACCAAAGCTGTGGTGGTGGAGAAGCCTTTCCGAAAACCATTCTGCCATCCAGGGATTTGCAGGTGCGTCTCCAGTGTAGGAAGAATAGTTCTTTCAAAGGTGCGTGCCATAGATGAGATGATCGAAATGGGCCTGTAGCTGTTCAAATCCTCTGCAGGTTTTCCGGGCTTCAGAAGTGGGAAGATCCTTGCCTCCTTCCACGACGCCGGAATCAGTCCAGTTGATAGAGTTCTGTTGAAGAGTGCTCTCAGGCACTCACGAAAAACTGATCCTGAATGTTTGAGCATGATAGGGGCCACCCCACTTGTATCTAGCGCTCTAGACGGCTTGCATCTCTTCAAGGCGGCGTCAATGAGGGTGGTCGTGATAACGGGCACGTCGTCTCTCGAAAAGTTCTTGATCCATCTGAAAGTCCTTCTTGACGACTTCAGGCTTCTATGAGGGCATGGCGAACTGAATTGTTTGCATAGAAGGTTGGCTGCCTTCTTGTTGTTAACCGGCTCGCCTTTATGAAGAAGCTGGAGGGGATTCGGTTTAGCTGAACGGCCATCCAAAGCTTTCATGGTTGTCCATAGCTTGGAGGAGTTCGTACGATGATCAATGCCTTCCACGAATGCTCTCCACGTCTGCTGCCGGTCCTTCCTCACTTCATCTGTGATTTCCTTGTTCAGCTCGGAAACCCGGGTGGTGGTGGGATCCGTTCTTCGAATAGCGTCTCTTTCAGAAATGAGGTCCTTAGCGGTGTCCGACAAGCCCGGCATGAAATCAGTCGATAGCGGTGAGACACTATTAGTTGGAATCAACATTTTAGAGAGTTACCGAACAGTTCCGAAAATGTTGCGAACACATTAGGGCATGAGGCTGCTCAACTTACGATCACGATTTCAATAACTTACGGAAGACTTCGGTAAGTTGTTGAAATTAGTGTTCGCAACATTTCTGAAATCTTCAGAGTTCGTCGGAACCTCCTTATCACGGGTTATATTTCAACGAGGTTCACCGCTCCGCTGTTTGTGATAATCGGAATCCACAGGTCAATAGGGGTTTTTCAGAGTCTAAATCATCTTCGCTTTGCTGATGGCATTATTCTCATAACACCACCCACCCATCAGGCAAACCGAACGATTGCTGACCGACCTCGACAACGCGTGTGGAAAAGTTGGTTTTTAACTGAATTTACCGAAAGCGATGTTCATGAACGTATCTAATGCCCCATTCCTTCTCAACGGAACGGACCTCTCTGAATGTTTAAAGGCAGCATACACGCTCGTAAACGTGATTGAGATAACTACGGAAATAGAATGGTTTGGATCAGAACACAACGCCTACGCATTTTGAAGCGTCAAAAACGACCCAAAATCACGTTTCGTGAGTGAGAAGTTGGCCCGCCCCTGTATCTGCCCGCCCCCTGTATTTGCGTCCTCCTCCGAAACAGTGGTGCTGGGCCATTCCCACCGTCTTCGATGTATGTGGTTCACTTATTGAACTGATTGTACCACCCACAAACGTTGGTGGGAATGGCTCAGAACCCTAGTTTTAGAGGAGGACGCAGATACAGGGGTGGGGCCAACTTTACACTCATGTAGCGTCATTGTGGATCGTTTTCGACGCTTCGTAATCTGTCGGCGTTTTGTTCTGAGCCATACGATTCTACTTCCGGAGTTATCTCAACCACGTTTACGAGCGTGTATGCTGCCTTTAAGCTACATGTATCTAGGTAGCGAGGTCAAAATGACGAACGATCTAGAACCGGAGATGAGTAGGGTAAAACAAGCAGCTCGAGGAGTATTTAAAATCCTCGAGGAAATCGTGATAAGACGAACAACATTCTGCTCCGTATCCACGTTATCGACTCCACAGTTCTTCCAGCTTTGTTGTATGCTCCGGAAACCTGGGCAATATGCAAGCAGGATGAATGTGTGGTCCGTGTCACGCAGCCTTTCACGCAAGGGAGAAAAGGAACCACGAGTTTCGAGCTACGCAGACGGTCGAAAATCAGGGACGCTGTCGAATATGCAAAGTCGTTAAAATCGGGTGGGCCGAATACGTAATGCCTTTCGAGAATAACCGTTAGACAAGAGCCGTAACAGATTGGATACCCCAGCAACTCATGCCCACTACTGGCCGTCCTCCAACACGATGGTCGGACCTTCTCCAAGAGCCTGTATGTCGCGGCGTGTGCTACACTACACCCCGAGTCTGTGTTTCCGTCCTTGCAGCATCGGTTCTCACGGCGTGTGAGTAGCCGCTAGCCCGACACAAATGAACCAGAGGACTTACGGCGTGTCCTTTGCTTATGCCTGCCACGCGGAAACTGAGCACATAGATATACTACATGTGTGTTAGGCCCTACAGCCTCCGGTCGCAAACTATGTTGTTTACACGCCCTTAACCACAAACCAGGGCCCACCCCAGAATAGGTCTGAACCAACTACAACCGCCATTGCGCGGTACACACAAAACACAAGATATGTCACCAAACCAAGTATACACCGACTGTACGGTAAGATATGGCTACATTACAGGACAAAAGTATAAAATATGTGTTTACCCTTTAAAAACTAAACTAATGAACGCGGCGGCAAATATATACATATGTTAAAATACAATTCCTCCTACGTGTCAGAGACGGACCTTGCCCAGCTGGGAACGGGGACAAGACGAACTTCTCCTACCTGGAATGGGAGAAAGCTGTACGCACGGGCGGTGAGGGCAGAATCTTGACCAGGCCCCTGCTCAACCATGAGGCGATGACGGAAGCAGACTAGGTGCGGGCAGAACGCCACCACACGGTAGACCCTCCTTCGTACGCGGAACCAGCAGGACAGCTCGCAGGACCGACGACCATCCCAAGGAAGCAGGACGTCACAAGCATGTGACGCGATTGCAGGAAGAGCAGCATCCTCGTTGGCAGCAGTGTTGACACTGGCGCTCTGACTTGCCAGGCCGCTGGGGTGACGGGGTCTCGGCATGATGACAATTCCTTTCATAGGCGGGACCAGTGACGGGAGGCCAGACGGAGGCCTTTAGATGAAAAAGTCGTACGGAAGTCACGACACTAGACGAAAGGAGTGTCAATCTTCGTGTCCCTAAAGCGAGCAGGATTTCATGGCCAACTATGGAGCGCTATAGGGACGAATGGAGACGTTACTAGCGCGCGCTCGACAGTGTTGATGGTCAACGAAAGGACAGGTGATACAGGTGATAAATCTCTGAGTCGATTATTTCCATATTGATGGCTACACGTGAGCCACCTCCATGGAACGGGTTACGAAATTTCGCGAACAGTCGCGCTACGAGGCAGACGCCGCCGCGCGACCGCGCGCGCCTGGCGAAGGAAATTCGTTATTTTCCCAGCTCAGTTTATCCAAACGCTCACGCAGTTGGAGTTCTCACTGACTCTATTTGGACAAACCATTCTGTTTACTATTCCAATAATAGGAGAAGGGGTATTATTTCCAGACATTAAGGTACAATGGGGTCCTGATATACGAGGATACTCCTGCGTCAGAGCAATTATGCGGGGTAGTGAGCACATTGACTGAAATACGGGTGACAGGTAGTCCGTTCTCTGAGCTCGCAGTGACTAAACCGATGACGATGGGAGCTTCTGACATCGTCCCGCCCCTACGAAATGCGAAAGCAGCAGCCTGCGTTGGATACGAAGCAGCAATCAGAGGTCCCCAATGACGGCGGCGCGACCTCGTTTCGTCGCGTTGCGGCTGCCGACGCGCGGCGCGTCCGATCCACGGCGGCCATTGTCCCGGCCGCAGCTGAATTGGTTTCGGGTGGAATAGGCTAGAGACCACTTGTAAATGAGTGGTTTTTCAATATTTAACCAGTCTATTTGCTATTGCATTCCTTAAAAACACTCATATTGTTAGATTTCCTGTGTTTATTTGGAATATTAATTTTTCCGTAGCGGGAAGTCATCCCTCCTCAGTTTTCAGTGATTTCTTGTGAATTTCCGCATGAATAGATTTGCATTTTCTTCTTTAAACGTTTTTCTCCGTTGGGACACGTCATATAGGGACATAACATTGCCTATCGTGAGTCATTCTGGACGCTCACGTGCCATGAATTCCTCTCTGTGGTTTGTGACAATAGCATTGATGATTTTATTTGTTTTTTCGTGTATTAAACAGCTTTTTGTTTTTTGATGTTGAATGTATTATTAATGAGCTCTTTTAAGGTTATTAAATCTACTCACATATCGGAGATGAGTGTTTCTGCCTACGATCACGATCACAGTTACATGGCACCTCCACATCCTTCCACACCGACCAATCCATCCTCCGTACAACGTCCCGTTCAGGTTCAGAGGTGAGCATTGTCTCCTTTTTCTGTTTTTTTAGCTTATTTATTACGATTATTTTTCCGACTTCAGATGTCGACTTTTTTTTCGGGTGCTTTCCCAGCGGGGGGGCACTACGGTATCGCATCTGGCCACGCCCGTTTTTCTGCGCCGCAACGACTCCTGCTTTATGAAGGAATGCTACCACAGCAGTGGGTGGCCATTTGATATCGAATTTGGCCACACCCATTTTTTGTTGCCGAAATGACTCTCTCAATTAGGGGCTTTCAGAGTGGCGTCGCCGCGAGATTCGCTGTCGCAGGGATTGTAAAGCCTCTTTCACAGTCTGCCGGACGACGCCGTCCGGCACGTTGAAAGTGAGCCGCAGTGCGAGGGAAACTGCGGTGAACAACCGTCAGTTCCGACTCTCCAGTACAAGATGTAAGGCGAAAACGACAAGTTCTAACCCGTCATAACTTGATCCGACGTCGTGTCGATGATTTCACCGCACTGAGACGTCTGTCGGCCGACAGCGCAGTGCGGGGTGCACTCACGCCGCAATCCTATCTTATAACATGCCGGACGGCTTCGTCCGGCAGACTGTGAAAGACACTTAAGAAAAACGGGGAGTGCTGCGTAGTACTGCGTAGCACTTCATTATCTCGTCTACAATCTCTGCGACAGCGAATTTCGTAGCGACGCCACTCTGAAAGCCCATATTGTGAAAGAGAAAAGAATAGGGTCATGTGGGGTTGCGAAATTTCGCGACGAGGGTGGGGGGGGGCAAGCCAGTAACGGTCAAAATTAACCGCCCTGCCCCCGATTCACAGTATCCACGTTCGCGATGGGATCATGCATCGATTCTTGGCGCGCCTGTTCGATCGATATGTGCGACCTATACGCCATCAAACTATCTTCATCGACAGTTTTCCTTCATCAAATCGGAGCAGGGCTGTTTTCCATTATCGATCCATCGCCTCCTGAGATTAGCGTAGAGGAACAACTACGCTCACAGTACGTTCGAAGAACTTAGCTAAAACAACGCTCAGGTATCGCATTAGATCGGAAGGAGGTTCATTACGAACCGCTAATTTGTTTTTTAAAGATCACGGCGCAAGAAAATGGTTCAAATGTTAAAAAAATATAGTAACCAAGGAATATATCACGTAGCTCGATATTTGTTTTTACGTGTGCCTGCAGCTTGCAGGCGGACACCGACTTCAACACTATTTTGATTAAAAAATCCCACTGATTACGAAAAATGCGCTGCGGACGGATATTTCCATTTACGTTCGTAAAGGGCTCTGCAGAGTCGCGCCCGGCGACACGCCGCCGAGCGAGAGGATTGGGGCGTGGCTAAAACCTGACGCGGCAGCGCGCTTCCATGCCTCGCAGAGTGGCGGTGTTGCCTCCGTCGCTCATCATTTTCATCCATTGCGTGCAACCCGATTCATTCCACGCCAAAGTTTTTGTTTTCGTCATCTAAACAAAATGAAGGATACGCTTTCAGAAGCGGAAAACATAAAATTTTGTGGCTTCGTTAATAAGAAAATTCTTGTGCGAACCTATATTATCACAAAAAAAGAGAACTAATGAAATTAATTACATCGGATGGAAAGGTGCTATCAACACCTCAATTGAGAGTGAAAATAGAAAAAATCGCATGCATGACTAAACAATTTAAAAAACACATTGAAAGGATCGATGGCGGCAGTCCTCGCCGACGATAGAAATGGTCCAGATCATTGCTCGCCGCCTCCCTCTGGCGGCGTCGCTGCGAAAGCCGTTGCTGTCGCGGCGACGAAAACACTCTGCGAGGTACCCGCGTCGCTGCTCTCGCGCGGCACTTCGCCGCCCTCGCCCGCTGCGTGGCGCCCCCCACTCTCCATCATTGCCCCGCAGCAGCGAGACTCGCCGCGGCGCAACTCTGCAGACCCTTTAAAATGAGCGAACGTTTTGCCGACACAGGCACCGCGATGGCGAATATGCTCAAAAATCGATTGAGTGGGCGTGCCAAGAATCCATGCCTGGTCCCATGGCGATTAGGGGTACTGTGGATCGGGGGCGGGCCGGGAAATCTTGGCCGTTACTGGCTTGTGTGGGGGGGGGGCTTGCAAAAATTTTGGCCGGAAAATGAGAATGGTGTCCTTGGAATTCTTGATATTTTTGGTCGCCAAAGGGAAGGATCGTAGCATTGCTAAGGTTTTAGACCTGACTACTTAACGAATTTTTGGCGTTTGACAGTTTTAGTAATCAGATATAAACTGCTCATCAGAAATTGTGCCTCGGGGGGGGGTCGCAAAAGTTTTGGATTTCGGAAAAAATTGATTTTTGGGGGAGGGTTCGCTTCGATTTTGAAAAATTACGCAACGCCCCGCTTGACCCTGCTGGGAGCGTTTACACCCACGATAAAATCTAATAAACAAACATTCTATTTTATAAACTCCCAGGTCTCCAATCAGTGACTTAAAATTGGAGGAAAACTCTCCATCGCACATTTGTCATTTGGTCCTAGAAACGTTTTTCGATATCCTGGAGGGTTTTGAATTTTGGTAAGACGAAAAATTGACCTGAGTGAGCTACCAAGCAAGTGTTATAATTTAGTGCTAACCCGGGTTTTGAGGTCACAAAAAAGTGGTTCCGAAAAACGAAAATTATTCAAAAAAAATTTAACCTAAAAATTAAAGTTTTCAGTGTAATTATTCAGTTAAAATTGAATTTATAGGCTTGTCCTCTCCACGTTTAGGATTCTGCCAGTATCGGTGGAGTAGGGAATAGTTCTCTACGCACTCCTTGTTTCTGGAAGAGAAGGGAAACCACCAGTGGCTACAAAGCTTCAGACGGTAGAAAATTTTACGAGTTTGCCGTTTCCCCAACAATCCCCCTGCATAATTTTTCTTGGAATCAATCATTCTTGAAAAATGCATATTTTCATCCTCTTGTTTGTATTCGAGTATGTTATGCTTATGCTTATTTGTAGTATAAGGAACAGGGTCCAGCAGCCCGCTGACAAAGTTCTCGACTTTATGACGACCGTTCCCCCTCTGGAGAGCGTTTTCGGCAAACATCAGCGATCCTCAGTAGTGCGTAAAAGTGTTCCACTTCCTCAAGACGTAATATTTGTTCAGTTAAAATTACTGTTTTGCTCGGAAAAATTTCGCTGCCGTTTTTTTTTCGATACTGTTTTGAAAATCATTTATTATACCCCAAGAATCACATACTTTGTATTTCTTATACAACGAAATTCCCACAAATTTCCGTGTCAATCATTTCATTTTTTTTGATTTCCTGATGAAACATATAATCTTAGGCTCCTTGACATTGCTCACCTGCGTGCGTACGCGTTGCGGTCCAGTGAGTGTCGCGCGCGCGGCGAATGCGGAAAATCCACCATCGTGTGGAAAAGTCTTCAGCACTAAACACGGGAAAACGGTCCATGCTAGTGATATAAAATGAACGAAGCAAAGCAAACAATGCTCTGGGACATGCCAGTATGCTTGATCTCGATTAAATGTTGAGGTGTCGCGTCGCCGCCCGTCCCATCGCGCGCGATGCTCACCAACCGCGACGCAGAACGCACGGGTGAGCAATGACCGCTCCCAATAATCTTACAGTAACTTAAAGTGTTTTTAGGCTTTCTGAACTCGAAACCGCGCCGCGGGTTTAGCGTTTCTACAGCATTATTCTGAAAAATGGCTCTAATTCAGATTATTAGAAGGAAATCGTTGCTCAATCACGTCTTTTGGAAACTGTGCATTCGAGATACAAGTTTAAGCTTGCTTTGGTGACATTTCAGGGCGCCCTATAACGTACTGAAGTTTCATCATGGTTCCTTGAGGGTAGGCGGAGATACGTTAAAAAATCGTGTTTGAAAAAAAAACATCAGTTAGTTAATTTTTTGTCAAGAACAGTAAATTTTGCTATTCGAGTATGGTAGCAGTTTTTGAGGATCACGCAGGGCTAAGGCTCTGCGACCCTGCGCAACGGGCAGGGGTCATAAACATTTAGGAAATTTCCGAAAAAAAAGAGAAAGTTTGGGATGGGGTCGTAAAACCTTTTGAGAAAAATTGGATCTATCTTCAAACTGCGTGGCAAGGGAAAATGAGTTAGGCCTGAAAAAAATTAAAGTTCATTATTACCACATGTTTGAAATAACTACAAATTTGTTACCTAAAAAAAGCTCAAACAGTTTTTCATTTCGAGAGGGGGATCGTAAATGTTTTCACAAAATTTAAGTGTAGAGGGGGGTCGTAGCTGTGCCAAAAACCGGCGCAACGGCCTGCTCAACCCTGGAATCACGTGAGAACTGTTCCGCCTATTTGAGTTCCTTAGGCCTCAAATTTTCGATCAACTTCAAAATTAAATCTAGCTTGGTTCACATCTAGGTCCTTTAACTCTCCTAATTCTGAAACAAGAGGGAAACCCCGCGTTATGGCCACGTTTTGGCGGGTGAAAAATTAGGCGGGGAAAGTTCTCCGGAAATGTTCGAGAGTGTTTAATCATATGTTCCTTTCTAATTTCGAGCACCATAGGTGTACCTATTGTAGGCTGCCGTTTGAAATTAGGTTGTCTATTCACAAAATGTTCCTGAGTTGAGGTTGGTGTTGCATCAATATCCCAAACCATCACGAGAGATACTTCATTCTTCCCACTTGCGTTTCACATTATCTTCTAAGTGCGTAACATTTGTCGTTTTCAGGGTTGTCCAAGCGTCGGTCAAGGGCACGAACTTCATACGCTCACCGGTAGTGCATACACGGCCAATTGTTGGCCCACTGGTGCAGACAAGACCAATTGCCGGGCAAGTTTGGCGGGCGGCGCACTCACAATCATATGTGAACCAAATCACTGGTACAAGTGAGTGAAGAAGAGTAATCTGATTACTGGAGAATGTCCACCTTCAAGAATACCCTACTTTTAGCACATGCGCAGACCTTCAACCAGAATATGGTGGGTACTGTTGTAAGAAGTCGTCCGGTGATCATTCAGCAGCAACAAGCGCCACATCAACAGCAGCAACATACAGTTTTCCAGCGAACTTTATATCCACAGAAAGCCGAACAGCGGGGTGGCGGATATGTTTATCAACAACAGCAACATCAAAGTATGCTCTGAAGGCAGTGTCCATAACAATTTTCGTCCTCGTTTTTTCGCCGGAGATCGAAAGATCGGGGTTACAATCGGAGCGATAGGGTTGAAAGAACGAACAAAAACTAGCCCGCAAGAGCCCTTATAGGTTCCGAAATCCGCTCGCGCTAGTGCTTTCCTCGCGTGTATCAGATACGTATCGATTGATTAGAAAGATCTAGAGCGAGCGGATTTCGCAGCCGTATGGGCTCTTTCGGGCCCGCTTTTGTTCGTTCTTTTCACCCTATCGCTCTATTGAGACCCAGGCCTTTCGATTTCTTTCAAAAAAAAGCGAAGACGAAATTCATAGTGGACACTGCCTTTGACTAAAGGTGTTTTCGGTAGTGGTGGTAAATATTGAATACTTCAGTGGCTTATACTACGAACAATCAGCCTCAATCTTCACAGAATCTCACCTATGCCTCTGTGACCACCACGCAGTCATATGCTGGTGGGCAGTACTCGAGAACTTCGGAAATGGTCTCGTATGACAACAATTCCTCATCACTCAACCTGGTGGTGCCCATCCGGGAGCCGTCACCTGAACCGGTATGTGTTGTCTAATTCATCAGGCTTTGTCTCCTTACAGTTTAATAGTAAAGCTGTCGCTCACAAAAAAACGTCAGTTGATAGTGACCTTTCCAAAGAAGATTTTTGTGATCGTGAAGTCCGAATATGCCCTTTGTAGGTGCCTACAATCAATCTAAAGGATGCAATAGGTATCAGGATTAGGCTCACGCTGTGATGATCACATAGGTGCCGCAGCTTCGGCGAAATGAAGGGAGGGGCCGCAGGTCTTCCGTACGCTCCCACGCAAAAACTAGTTGGTGGTTATCGGTGCAAAAGCTTGCGAAAACGAATCAACCGAAATAATATTAAAGGCAGGGCACACGATGAAAAAGGTGCTCATTTTTTGGCCAAAACGTAAGCCCTAGGTCCTTCCAAGAAGAACGGGAGTGCGATGAAAACCTGTCGGGAAGTGGGGTAAAATCTCGTGGGCCAGCCGACCCATGGGGCCACCCCGCCCACGTCCTATAACAGTTGTCCTGCGTTCGTTTTACCGTAGGAACAGGCACCGAGTTTTAGAATATCCTTCATTGCGAAAGGTTTAACATCCCAGCTTGTACATTGACCCCTCTTAATCTTAAAGAATTCTTGGTACAGGTAACAGAAAGCAAAGCCCTCACCTAAGAATTTCAAAGCTCCAAACCATTTCCTAGACGTCAGGTTTGATGCCTTGTACGTTATCTTACGAAACATACAAACAGGCATAATTACTATTTCTAAAGATTTCTCTCAACAGTTTCCTCCAATATTTGGGTGTTCTGTTGGGACTTTTCCCTACTAACCTTCTCTTAGTGAACTTACCTACCCAAAAACATCGAAAACTATAAAACGGTTTTTTCATCGTGCTTATTGCCTTTAAGGATAATTCTCGGAGATAGATCGATTTTTTCTCTGAATCATCAAATTTCGCTGTTTTTGATACAGAGAACATACTCACGACCCACCCTGGGTACGCATGAACTGCCATGCTGGAGGAGGTAGCCGCACCTTCACAAACCGAGCTCAGCGCCACGCCTTACGCTGATAGGCATTTTCTTAGCGTGGTGGCTAGTTAAGCGTACTCGTCAGGCAGTTTTCGAAGGTTCTTGGAAGGTTTCTTAGACTGGGCTCAAAATATGTATGATGGGTTGGTATTAAGGGTGCTTATGTCTAATCTGGGGTTCTTTGGGCTCATATTCCGAATTTTAGTGTAGGTGTCTGTGGCTATGATGTCATTTAGCCGCCGCTAACTACATTATTTTATCGAAAATGGTCGGTTAAACGTCAAATTGGCGTTCACCATGAAATAACTCAAAGAGAAGTTTTGAGGCGAGTTCGAGACTTTGATTATTGTAATCTATCGAAAATTAATAAATGGACTTCAGATTCGTGATAAACTTTCCGAATGGTCTCCCAGGATTAGCTTTTGAGCCATATTTCCCTTAGCATTTCGGAAATCGTCAAAAGTCGCGTTTGATCCTCAAAATTTTCACTATGGGAAGTTTTGAACAAAATGGTTGTTGGCTTCTGAAAGTTGTTGAATGTAGTTTAGATTTGTGATCAGCACCCAAAGAACTATTAGAGAAAATTTTAAGTCGGATGAGACGGTTATCACTGCCATGAAAACCCGATTCGTTCGAGGTTAACGCTCAACGAAAAAGAGCGGATAGGGGAATAACGTCTCTATGTTTAGAGTAATTTTTGGCAGCTTCAGAAGGCATTATCAGATTGCACGCCCAAAAATTGTTCTAGAAATTTGTATCTTCCTTGTAAATACCATTTTCAATAGAAGAGTTCCCTAGCTAGTGTAGGAGTGGAAAGTGCGCTCCAGAGTCAGGCGGGGCGTTGCTTAATTTTTCTAAATTGGAGTTACCTCCCCCCCCCTCCCACTGCCAATTTTTACAAACTCCAAATTTTTTGCGATCCCCCGAGGCGCGATTTCTGGGCAGTTTATATTTCATCACTAAACTGTCAGACGCAGAAAAAATTGTTCAGTAGTCGGGCTCAGGCGTCTAAAACTTGGGCAATGCTACGATCCTTCTTCTTCTTTGCAGCCACCGAGAGGGTTTCGTCGCAAGTTGAGGAACTGGGCGAGCAACACTGGATTTGTTCACAAGTCTATTGTACTGAGCCTTTTTGGCTTCTTCGGTCAATCAAATAGGTGCTTAGTGTCGTGGCCTTGGTTTCCACAGTCCGGGTATACGTCAGAGTGGCTATTGTCAATCCTGTGCAGGTAAGACATAAGCAATGGAGAATGTCCGCAGCGTAACGAAGCAAGAATACACCTGGCCCGCCTACCAAGCTCGGACTCGGTATCACATACCCTAGGTGGCACATCACCGAGAATAGGGTTGACAGCCGCTTTGGTGAGATGATCCTTCACGAACTGGATGTGTTCCGCGCGCAAAATACGAAGCCGTTCTTGATTCGAGTCGGTCCATCTCTGTACATTCACTTTGTTCGGAGCATCGGACACAAACGGCACTTTGATCGATCTCTCTCTTACGGGATTCAATAGTCTTCTTGACGGATGATTAGGCTACTTAAGGACATTAATGAACATCTGCTGAGCCTGGAGCTGGCAATGCTCTTTCACTGGCAAGATGCGGGCCTCGGCGTGAAGGCGCTAAATCGGAGAGCTTCTTGCACATCCGTCGGCGATTCGATTCTGAACTCGCTGCATCTTAGTCCAGAAACTGTCCGAAACGATGTGCTGCCAGACAGGTGCAGCATACTCCAATGCAGGCTACAGAATAGCTCGATATGTCGTCAAGATTGTTTCTTTGCTGCAACCCCAGGACTTTCCTCCTCGAGCTCTCAACACGTTGAGCTTTGCCTTGACAATTGCCTGCTTACGCAGCCATGCAGCGCAGCTAAGAAAGCTACGATCCTTCCCTTTGGTGGCCAAACACATAGAGAATTTTCGCGATATCTTCACCGAATTTCCATTTCTGGATCGAAATTTTAGTGACCCCCTCCGTTGCGAAATTTTGCAACCCCGCTTGACCATGGTGCGCTCATATTTAGCTATGAAAGAACGATTCATGGATGGCCCGTGGATAATAAGATTGGCGGTCAGTATGCATGCAGTAGAATGAAACACGACCAGCACCTTGTTTTTCCACAATTTCGTTTTCAGTATTTTAGGGGAGGAGAAGCTGTGGTAATATACTAGAATGCGTAGCTCAAGCGGCTATTGCGGAAATTTAGGACTTTTCTCTCACTAGGTCTTTTCTTTTCAAACCAGCCTTATTGTTCAATATTATTCGTTCAGCTAACATCACTCTGCCATAAAGTCTTCGTCAGAGCCTGCAAGAGTCAACAACATACTACAGATCAATTCACCCAAATGTGCGAAACTTGAATTCTGGTCGCTCGCTTTTTCTGTGGGAGGTGTTTTAGCCCATAATACTGTTGACAACATTTGTCTGCTTTGAGTTTGACCAAGAAAAACCAACCGACTGTTAATATTAAACAGCCGCTTCGCGGCTGGAGCGATACCGATCTATTGGGGTTATTGAATTCAAGGTCTCTGGGTGGAGCTCGTGGTTCCTTGTATTTCGTTGTCCGGAACCAGAGGTTAATTATGGCCTAACTTAATAAATCTGTCTGCTTGGTATGCGGTACTGTGTTGGGGTCCGTCCATAGCCAGCCAGACAAGAAGCTGTTGAGTATCTGCTGCACTGCATGTGCCATAGGCCGGTTGGGGTCAATCATGATTTATTGATCAGCCGCGACTTTGACCATGGGCTGCAGCGGACGCTAGCTGCAGATGCGTGCCGCTGATACTAGCTTCACCTGCGGCTCTGGGACGGAATCAATAAAATTTGGGAAAATGGGAACTGTTGCGGCCCCTGATGCTGGTCTTTTCCTGTGGACGGAGCCTTGAGATTCGGTCGGCGATGTCTCTGTCCGGCTGTCTTTAGCGGTTTTCCCATGAGAATCAATGAATTATCTATTTTGTGGGTCCGTTGTTATGCAATTCTATTCTTGTAAGTGATATGGCTTAGCCAGGTTTTTCAAGGGTAACGGATATTCAATTATCATGAATTATTTTTCATTTTTATAGGAAGTAGAGGAGCCGTCGCCCGTTGTCGAAGAACCAACGACTAGTGAACTGGTTGAAGAAGACGACATAGAGGATGGTGAGATTGACATTCAGGTGCGTTTGAAGTCAGTATTTTCTCACCTACTGAAAATCCTGCGTAAAGTTTTTCTCCGACACTGAAAGCTCTTCTGACAAGGGAACTACTATAAGTCATGCTAACCATTCCAAATGAAACGTGTTTTTCTAGAACCATTTTCGGGCGTAAAGTCCGGATATGCCTATCGCAGCTGCTTAGACTCTTTCTGAAAGAAGTTATCAGCGTTTTTAAAGATTGACGGCAAGGCAAGGGCATCCCCATGGAATTTCAGGGTGTTATTGAATTTTTTTTTGCGGGTTGTGCTAAAAATATGTATGTAGGGGTAATCGGGGGTGCTTAATACGAATCTGGGGTTCGCTTGTCGAAATTGTAAGGTTTATTGTAGGTTATGGTAGGCAACGTGCCATTTAGTAGGCAAAGCCCACCTTGATAATTTGAAAATCGGCAAATGGACATTGAATTCGTATTCAGCACCCTAAAAACCCCCATATAGAAACTTTGAGACGAATTTGAGACCTTGACCAAACTACCGTATGCTCACCGTAATCTACCATAAGCTGTCAAAAATCGATAAACTGACACCAGATTCGTGTTCAGCACTCCAAATGACTACCAGAGGAACGATTTGAGCCACATTTGTCACAATCCGGAAATCGTCAAAAGTCGATTTTGCCGTCAAATTCTTCCGCCGGCGGGAAGCTTCGAACAGATTTAGTCGAAAACTTTGCAAAATCCACAATTTGATCTCAGATTTGTGATCAGCATCTCAAAGAAGCCCCGAGAGAGAATTTCAAGTCAAATCTGGAATATTTTTTTCAACGCCTTCTGTACCCCCGTAATTGATATAGTTAACCGCCTAACAAAAAATCCGTACAAGTCCAAAAGGCCGGGATCATATTTTCCGCGATCAGCGACAGTGCATATCAGGCATATCGATTTCCGGTCGATATGAATGGTAACCACTACGTCGCTCGTCGCTGGAAGTATCATCCCAGCCAAACGCTATCAGTCCGCAGAAAGTTCGGATCCCAGCCAAACGCTATCAGTCCGCAGAAAGTTCGGAAAATGTGCCTACACCAAACTTTGCCTAGAGGGGTTGTTTTGGGCCTTGAACACGATTATGAGGTCCGTTTCCGGATTTTCGTGAAATTTATGCGCTTTTTGGAGGGCTCAATAGGTACGAAAATCAGAGAAAGAATGCCTATAACTTTTTCAGAGTGGTTTTAGGCAGCTGCGAAGGGGATATTCGAACGCTACGTCAAAAAATGATTCTAGAAAATACATTTTGATCGGAATGGCCAGTTTGGCTAATAGTAGTTTCTTTGTGAGTGGTCCACGCTTGCAACCGAGGATTTTGTCTGAGCTGACCATTCGGCTGCTTAGTAAATCAACTCGAAATAGAGGAAAGCGTGTCGTGCTCACCTTATATGCTCCCTACCAGATACTCATTTTAGATTCGGAATGTCGTATGTAACTACACTTTGCCCTTGCATATAGATCTTCGAAGGTTGGCGTTGAATAGCAACAATGTAACATTCGACAGAGGCCGTGGAGTGAGTGTGTAACATATTTTTTCAAAATGTACTGATTAATTGTCCGCCTGGAAGGGCTCGCCCATCTATCTATTTTTTGTATGTCTTTTCAAAGGCATTTCGGGGAAGTGAGGATGTGATCCTGATTCACCTGATGTTCACGCGCAGGAAACCTTGGAATGCTGTTTTTTGAAAACCTCCTTTGAAGGATGTTTTGATTTTCAAGTCATGTGCTGGATCAGTCTCACGTTGTGATAATGACAACATGAAGGGAGGTGAGTGGGAGGTGGTTGAGGAAGTTGAGGCGCCAGCAGGGTTTAAGGACCGAAGACCCGGGGTATCAGAAAAAAAAGGCACTAGCGGTTTATATTGATCTGAAGAAATGCACATTTCTAGAAGTGGATTTTCAGGTTTACATTTTAACTCATCTGAGGGTATTGAGCACGAATGTTCGTACAAAAATTTATTACAAAAGTATTCAAAATGAAACTTTAAAATTCGAAACGACTGCAAAAGTTGTCGGTTAGCTTTCGGTGCTTGACACCTTTGTCAGACCTGAAAACAAGCATGTCAATTTTACATTGTTGAAGAAACGCTGTTTAACCAATCAAATTCTGCTTTTTGGAGTGTCAACGAAATTAAACACTCAACAAAACGACCAGATGCCGCCGAGAAACTGTAAATGGTTTTTCGACGGCATCTGATCGTTTTGTTGAGTGTTTGATTTTTTTGACAGTCCAAAAAGCTGACTTTGGTTGGTTACACAGCGTTCTTCATGCTTCAATAATGTAAAATTGACATGTTTGGTTGTTTCCAGGTCTGACGAAGGTGTTGAGCAACGAAAGCTAACCGACAACTTCTGCAGTCGTTTCGGATTTTGGATTCACATTTCGAATACCTTTGTAATAAATTTTTGTACTCCATGAGGCTTGGGGCAGATCTATTTCGCTATATATGAATGTTTGTATTCGTAAGCGCAATACAGAAATGTCTGAAAATTTTCCAGGGATGGAGTTGGCCACGAAAATGTTGACGGAGCCTGCGTCCAGTGCTGATGAGCAGGGTCTAGCGGGGGTTGCGAAATTTCGCGACGGGGGGGGGTCGCTCCGATTTCGAAAAATTGCGCGCTGCCCGTAGTCCATATTGGCGC